>JAWWLV010000088.1:34461439-34505149 GCA_035041135.1 Platyrinchus mystaceus | reverse complement strand
ATGTAAATGTGCTAAGAATGCACTAATTACTGCTTTCCCAAGATAATTTTTCCTGTCAATATCTTCAGTTTGTACCGTGGCTTCTAGTAGCAGGAGTCGCCGAAACATTGATATGTCTCGTTTTTAATAGCAGCAGTAACAGGCATCAGTAGTTTATCTATGAATTTTTAGGCTGCCAATACCTGGTTTTTGTATTTTTCTGAAAATCTGTATATTTCACTGTCAAATGCTGCCTATTTGTTACATTCAAAATACCTTAGCAAATAACTTGCATCCTGCATTTACACTTTCTGTATCATAAAGATTAAGTTAACTAAGCACTCTCAGCACCCAGCCAATTTCTAATTATGGTAAATCCAGTAACTTGTCAACAGGAATTCTCTTTCCATGATTAAAATCAAGAAAATATTTTTTATCAGAGCAGATAACACAGAATCTGGTCTATTTTCCAGCACAGCATCGATCCAAGATAAAGCCAAGAGCAGAAAAACAGAAACTTGCCTTGCAAGTAAAACAACATCCTACTAAACATAGTTATTTGAGAATATTTATGTACTTTAGACATATGTATTCATATGCATTACCTCAGAGCACTTATTTAAAGTAACAAATTTGCTCTTAGAATTCATACAGCAATACACAACCCAAGTCTGTAGCATGTACTGCAGAAACGACCGAAGTATGAATTAAAATTTTTGCTTCAAAAGTATTTAGATTCTTTTGACAATCAGTAAGAGAGAAACGATCCACTGGTGATACAATTAAATGTTCATATGTCAGATTTTAATTTTTGTACTCTGACGTAAAATCGTTACTTTCAGAATTTTTCAAATTTGCAGAAAAAAAAGGACTTTCAGCTTCCCCTTAACTGCTGCTATTGAATGATTTTAGACCATTTTTCAAGCCTGCATTTACTCAAGCTTACTTTCTACATTCAATAGTGACTAATAAGGAGGCCTAATGAGCTTAATTCCCTCTTTCTTTTATGCTTTTAAACAAACGAAAGCCCGTGCTTTCCTCCTTCTTTTCAACAGCAGAAAAGGAGGGGAGCACTGGCAGTCCAGGACCTGGGTAAGGGCAGATGAGAGACTGGCAGATGGAAACCTAATCCCTAGCAACCTTCTCCCACCCCAGCCCCCTTCCCTTTCCCAATTTCCCACCTCTCTCTCCTATTAAGACCTGCTGAAGCTGACAACTTGCCGCCAGCATCTCCTCCCCTCCCACCCAAAAAGGCCAGGCAAATCTGGGACCTCAAAAGAAGACAGGAGAAGCAGAGGGCTCAGGTAGCTGAACACTGTGATTTGAAACAGAAGGGAGAGAGGAAAAAAGCTGTCCTGGAAAGAGGGATAAAGTGAAAAGAGAAGAGCAGGAATGGAAGGCAAGGATGGATGCTTACTAATTTTTAAGCAGATCAGGCGACTAGTGATAAAACCTTGAGCAAAATAGGGGAGCAAAAATGCATTTAACAGTTAAGTTGGTCAAATTATTTGGAGAACGAAAACAACTGGGTGTAGAGTTAAGAAACAAATGTTTTTGAGTAAGTGATAATAGGTAATTGGAAGCAAAATGTTCTCCAGCTCTTCCAATCAAAACTTTCATTTCAAAATACATATTAACTTCTATTATGCTTAATTCCTTTAAACAATACTGTAAGAAATTTGTCAGGATCCTGAAACACACAGCCTTGGGAAAGACAGGGAATAATTTCTCAAACTTCACCATACTCAAACACCTCTTCAAATGGCCCTAATTTACATAGACATTTGTTAATGTACATAAGGAATAATAGGAGGGATAAGCCAGAAAGCAAGTCCACTCCCCCTCTGTGGGGCATGGCTTCCCTCTGCTTGTGCCTGTAAATACACCAGGCCTCATTTTCATCTAAAATTGGTGTCATGCTGCAAAACGTAGTCATTCACTTTGAGAACTGCAATTATTACTGTGCTCACATGCAGCAAAGCACCATCTGGCCTGTTCACAATGTAGGCACAATGCAGGAAGAGTGAGCGCTGATGTAAATGGTTTTCCAGTAATACTGA
The DNA here is from genome assembly GCA_035041135.1 of Platyrinchus mystaceus. NCBI lineage: Eukaryota > Metazoa > Chordata > Aves > Passeriformes > Tyrannidae > Platyrinchus > Platyrinchus mystaceus. The sequence goes on along the minus strand of JAWWLV010000088.1, from coordinate 34,503,110 downwards.
ATTCCTCCATAAAAAGCAAGTACACTTGTATTTCAATAATCACTCACAGAATCAAGCACTCTTAGATGTCAATGAATGCTCAAAATTTTTGAATGAACCCTTCTATCATCTTCTGTTACATATCAGTCAATATTTCAGGGACCTGAAGAATCACTGAATTTGTATCTATCTGGATGAATTTCCAAAATTTCTAGAGACTTGCGTTCTCCTAGGCATACCCAGGTATATACATACAAATGTATATTCCTATTTTTGAGTCGAAGCAACATATGGATTATTCAAACACATAAGAAAATAGTACCAATCCATGCGATCATTTCAGTAAAAAATTACAGAGCTAGGAAGTGCTTACCATTATTTACAACTGTTAGCATTTAAATATACATGATCTAATGCTCAAGCTAGCATTTCAGCTATGCCTCCATGAACAGCAATAATACCATTTAAAATGAATAGCCCACCACAGTCACAGAATGCATTACTGAGCATATAATGAATGAAGTTGGTCACACAGATGGCAGTTCCTCCTCTGCCCTTCCCTCCCCTCCACTTTGGAAATATATGATATCAATAGTGATGTGATAACACGGGCAAAGGTATACTGAGAAGCAATAGTTTGGGTACAGACTTTGGTGAGTTTTACACTAGAGTTTAGCATGGATCAAGCAACTGCTTTGGCAGCAATAGCAACCCAAGCTGATGGGAAAGGCAGAAAAATAGCTGGACCAAATTAGTAGAAATCTCACAGAATTATTTGTTACAAAGACATAATTCCTTCTTACATTGAGATCTGGTAAAAATCACTGCTCTTGGCAAAGCCCAACCAGAACCAAGAGAGAAATACTCTGTGCATTTTAAACTTGTCCCAGATCAAAATGTAGGAGTACTTGAGAACAGGTTTCAGTTTGGAACCAAAACTGATTATAATGCTTAGCAGAAAGCAAGTGGCAATTCAATTACCAAGCTGCCACATTCCAACATTTTGTTATAAAGAATTAAACTTGCAAATTTCAGCATGACTTTGCTGTACAAGTGAAAAACAGAATGATAAGGACTACCAATCATAGAAAATTTGTGTTCAAACTCAGATTAAGCTCTGTTAGTCTGAGCCATCTGACGCTGTAACAAAATCATTGAACACAACTTTTAAACAACTGAGTACTGTCTTTTTCCAAGTGATGAACCCTCATGTCAAATATCAGGGAATACAGATAAGAACTCAGCTGTTAAAAAGCTGGAGCTCAAGGCGCCAGGGTAGAAGAGAAAGGAGGGAGGGACTCAGGGAGTTCTAGCTGTGCCAGCCTTTCTTTGTCCATAGAGAAAACCCAGTTAATGACTATTAAATCACAATACATGCCAAGGTACTCCAAAAGATCTCATTTGATAGAGGAAAGAAGCCAGCATTAAACTAAGAACAAGTACAACAAGGAACGGACTGGGGAAATGAATAGGAAATATAAAAAGATAGTGTATCATTTGTTCCCAGAAGCACAGCATAAGATGTTGGATACAGCAGGCATGTCCACCATTGTTCACATGATGTCTTTGTTATGAAAGTAATTTAAGTTTTTGTGTAGAATACAATATACAACCACAACAGATAAATGAATGTCACATCACCCAACTAATAGTCGGCAACCGGCAGCAATACAAAAATTAGGCTTGTACAGATTACTTACAAATGCTTCAAAAAATACTTACACAGTTTAGAACGCATCTATTAAGTTCATGGAGAGAGACTGAAGGCTAGTGAAATTATTTTAAAACCATTTAAAAGTGGTAAGAAAATAGTACTTTTCGAACAACGGTAATACATCTGCTACATGTCAGTGCATAATTGTGACAGGGTAGAGTTGCTCCTATTTTGCAGGAAGAAGGCAGCCAGTGCATGCAGTCCGAAGGATGATTTGAATGTGTGCTCTGTTAGAACCATAAAAGGAGGAGAGGAAATCTAATGGCCAGAAATAGAAGCACTGTAAATTAACTAGAGGGGGAAAGAGCTAGAGAAGCACACAATAAATGAAATGGTCAGTAAAAACACAGTCGAGTAAAAACAAGGTCAAAGAACAGAGTATCAACATAACACGCATGGATACCATGCAAAAGTGCTCTGTAAAAGCCGGTGTCAGGCATGAACTGACTGCTGAGGTCAAGGAAACCCCAAATTCCTGACCTAGCACTTACCAGCTCTCTGTGAAGGAAGGACCAAGTTATTTCATCTTGCTGTCTTGGTCTGCAAGTTAAAGACAACCCACTTCTTAGACAGGGCAAGAGAGAACCAATCAATGTCCTCATGGTGCTTCAAACACCATGTGTGAAATCCTGGCTCTGCTCAAGCCAGTGGGATTTTTTAATGTTGACTTCAACAGAGCCAGGATTTTTATCTACAATTTGCTATCAAAAATGTTGGCTGTTATTATTTAAAAGGATTTCTAAGCCTTTATGGTTAGTCTCGGTTACTTCCCAAATTAAAATTGTGCTGTCCGTAAGTCAGGAAACAAGCAGGGATGTGGAAATCCCACTCCCATCTTCCTGACTTGCCTATTGCTGTCATGAGCAAAGAATCAGAATTTGACCTGAACTGGCAGTTTTGATTTTTGTGTTAACAGAGAAGCACCCACTTCATTGTTACACAGCTAAAATGGATCTTAATGTTAGCACTAATAGAAGGTTTTCAGACATAAAAAGTTGGCATGTCTATATTGCAATTTTTCCTAGAATAGCTATTCTTCAATATCTGCCCCAGAGAACTCATTAAAGACACATAAAAGAGAGGGAATTAAAAAAGAAATACAAGATCAACAAAAAATGTTTCCCGATACCATTATCCTTTTTATTAGACATTTCAAAATGCAGACGAAGTTGTCAATATTAATATTATCAATATAAAAACAAACATTCAGAAAAACTGAAATTACAGACAAAAGGCAAAGCAGTTTCCTGTATTAAACAATGCTGCAAAATAACACTCTCCTGGCACTGTTAACAGGAGACAACTTCATGCCAACATTTTGGCTTCTCCATATGTCAGTTAAGAAGACAGAAGTTGTTAGTGAAAACTTCCAGAGTGCTTTACAGAAACTGGGGGGAGGGAAAGGAAGGAAAAATCCTAATGTGTGCCAAATTCCTTTCAGAATAAATAATACCTCTCTGGAATATATTACATAGAATCATAGAATTGTTTAGTTTGAAAAAGACCTCTAAGATCATCAAGTCCAAATATTAACCCAGCACTGCCAGGTCAACTTAAGTGCCACAACTGCACAGATTTTAAATACCTCCAAGGGATGGTGACTCCACCACTTCCCTGGACATCCTGCTCCAAGGCTTGACAACCCTTTCAGTGAAGAAACTTTTCCTAACATCCCATCTAAACTCCCCTGACAAAACTTGAGGCCATTTCCTCTTGTCCTATCCCTTGTTCCTTGGAAAAGATACCAACATTTTTTCACCCCTGAAGGGATTGATCTCTCTACTGTCTGATCGCACTTTGATTCTAACATCTCCAGTGCAGAAGTGTCAAGAGTGTCTCACCCAAAATTTGTAGAAATCCTGGTTCATGACAGATGTTCTCCCTCGAGATTTTATGTAGTTCTTATTACCAGTTTGAACCTGTGCTTGTCAGATATACTTCTCTTAACATTTGCAAACAGGAAAAACTAAAGTATAAAACTCCTTGCAACAATCACTGCAATGGAGTGAAAATAAATTTTATAGTACAATGTAGCCATCATTCCTTTGTATCTTTTAGCTTGGAAACTGAAAGGTATGTTTTGCAATGTGGATCTTAAAATGGTCAAAGGTTATAAAAGTTTATAAATCACTCTTCATGCCTTGAGTGTATTTACAAAATATTAAGAAAGAGTTCAGAAATGTATGTAAAAAAATTAACCAGGAGCTTCAGTAAGAGCATTTATCACTCAACTCAAGAAGTAAAAGCACAGTTTTGCTGTGGGGAAGAAGGTGTAAACCCATGCCCTAGCATCAGCTACCAGGTTCTGTCTTTATGTGTCCCCATTATGATCAAATGGTTACGCAGTCCCTTCCAGACATGATATCAAGTCACTATCTGCTTTATTTCAATTCTTACAAATCTATGTGCTGTTATTTCCAGATGCTGCAGCTGAAAGCATGTCTAGACAGAAAAATGTGGCAGATTCTACCTCTGCTGTCTAAGGCAATGCATTCTTAAGTCTTAAAATGTAACTACTGTGTGATAGACTTTGATGATGATCACAGCTGCTCATGAAACATCTGGAGTGGGAAGTGCCAAGTCTGTGTCTTCAGTTTGAAGGTGACGATAATGTCATGCTTTGGATTTGCACTGGCTTGATCTCTCAGCACAGTGTGCAAACTGCACGTGATGCCTGCAGTATCAGTTTTTAGAAACAAACCAGCACACTGGATTGTTTGTTTTATGACTCATTTTACACCAGCCGTGGCAATGCTTTCAGTATCAATGCTAAGTTCCCTTTTGGGGTGCTTGCAGTCTGCTCCCCTGCAAACTCTTTTGCAACAGCAGATGCTTTCTGACTTTCACCATCGACTGTTGACTTTGCTCTGTGCTGGAAGGTTATGGCAGCAGTTAACCTCCAGATTCTTCTTTTAGTGTATTCAAGGCAGTGAGTACCTTAATTTCCCAACTGATTAAATGTCTTCCATGAACATAAGGTATCAGCACCATCAGTCAAACCAGCTGGTAGTGTATTACTTGGCCCCAAAACTAGAACCTTCATGGAAGTGAATGGATGGCTTTAACAAAAAATCACTTCTCTAAATAGGTACAATTTAAAGATAATTTGAATTATAGACACTTTAACTTAGATCTACCTAAAATATAGTTACTTATTATTGCTAGCATGAGTCTCAAGATGAAGGGGAAAATTCTGACTTGAACTTACAGGAAGCTGAAGTTTCTCAACGTTTTAATTAATCACAAGGTTTACTAATACTGATATTGTTTCATTCACAGACATACTTCAAACTCTAATAAATGCATTTTTCTGTTTTTTAATGTATGTAACTAATCAGACTGAAAGGGATCACATTCAGTCACTCGTAGAGACACAATAAACCAGCGTTCACATCTCTAGAAACTTAGTATCAGTTCCAAAATGACAGTCCCTGTTTTTCCCACAGGCAAATGAGAGTCACTGTAACTCATCACCCAGTTACTGTTCAGTTTAACAGTTACAGATTTTAAAGACATCAAGTGTCTGTAGGTTTAATGAAAATCCACACCTGGGCAGAGACTCAGCAAAAGATGGGAAGAACGCAAATGCTTTAACACCACTGATAATGTTAGAGGGCAGAACCCCAGTGGGGACATCATTCTGCAGACAGACAACCCCTCTGCTGCTCACCTGACGGGTACACACACGTTTCCTGATGAGTAAGTGTATATAAAACTAGAGACTAACAAAAGGACAGGGTGATTTTTGGCCAACCAAACTCAAAAATAAAGAGAGTACTGCAAGAAGGAGCTTACAGATTCAGGAGGAGGTGGAAGAAACCAGTGAGGCTGCAGGGAGATGGACAGAGGGTAAAATATAAGCACACGTAATGGGAAGGCAGATAGTGACAGTGCCTGGAGCATTACAGCTGGAGTCTCACATTGTATCTAACTGGGACCTGCTGTCATGGTAGTGGGTAATCTAGAGGCCTTGGGATAACGAGGGTTAAGATGATCATCTGTTCACAGAATTCCTTATTTTAGCCCCCATTCCCCAAACTATCCACCAGAAACTCCACAGAAATTGCTGTTAGGACTAAATAGTTTCAATCAAAATCAAAGCCTAGGCCTATGTTATCCCAGGCACTAAACAAAGACTGTAAGAATAAATGGATGAAACATACAATTGAAACAGTTAAGGAAAACAAAATAACCACAGGCTTTATCCCCATGATCAAGAATATCACACAACATTTAGCTGACCAATTGAGACATGCTGTCACTTCATTTTGATGATGCAATCAGCTCTACACAGCTGATCCATGTACTATGTGGGGACCTGCTGATAAAAGTGATGTTCTGCAAAGGCAGAAATGTGTAGCCATATGGAGCTCATTGCAAGAATGAGCCTCTCTTTACACTCCTGCTTGAATTTCTCACATATCCTCATTATCTGTTATTGAGCATTTGCATGGATCTAATATTCTGAACAAGGGAGCCAATTCCACTTTTACTGCTCTCCAAAGCATTTCTACTGCTTCACTGAAGATATTTCAGAGATTTAAGTATAAGTGGCATTTAGTCCCTGTTGAAAAGATTTAAAAGTTTTATTTTCTTTAAACTATTTTCCTAAAGTTTAAACTAACATCTGTGTCATCTCTGAAATTCCCTACATAGCTATTTGGTGTATAATGAGTTGTTTACCAAGATTCAAGGGGACCAAAGTGTTTCATGCAAATAAAGATTTTATGTTCCTTATTTTATTGTCATGTCACTTAAGGTCATCGTGCATCTGAAAATTTAAACATATCAAGTTACACAATGGGTGAGCAACTGGCTCACAGGTGGGGCACAAAGAGTTATAGTGAACAGGGTGGCATGAGGCTTGTGGCCAGACACTAGTGGGGTTCCACAGGGCTCCACCTTTGGCCCAGTTCTCTTCAACAACTTCATAAATGACTTGGACACAGGACTCGAAGGAATACCAAGTAAGTTTGCTGACAACACTAAACTGGGAGGAGCTGTCGACTCTCTCCAGGGCAGAGAGACCCTGCAGGGAACTTGGCAAATAAAGACATGGGCAATCACCAACTGTATAATGTTTATCAGGGGCAAGTCCCGGATTCTGCACCTGCGATGGGTCAACCCTGGCTGTGTTGGGGAACAAGAGGCTGGAGAGAAAGCACTGTGGAAAGAGACTTGTGGGGTCCTGGTTGATGGCAACTTGAGTATGGGTCAGCAGTGTGCCCTGGAGGGCCAACCATGTCCAGGAGAGCATCAATCAAAACATCACCAGCCAGTCCAGGAAGGAGATTGTCCCACTCTGCTCTGCACTGGTGTGGCCTCACCTTGAATATTGTGTGCAGTTTAATAACTTTAAGAAAGATATTAAGCTATTGGAGACTGTCCAAAGGAGAGCAATCAGGATGGTGAAGGGTCTGGAGAGAAGCCTTTTGAGGAATGGCTGAGGTCACTTGGTTTGTTTCACTTGGAGGAGACTGAGGGGAGACCTCGCCTTCAACATCCTCATGAGGGGAAGTAGCAGGTACTGAGCACTCTGGTGACCAGTGATAGGACTCAAGGAACTAGCATGAAGCTGAGTTGGGGGAGGTTTAGGTTAGATATCATGAAAAAGTTTTTCACCCAAAGGGTGGTTGGGCACTGGAACAGGCTCCCCAGGGAAGTGGTCACAGCACCAAGCCTGTCTGAGTTCAAGAAGCGTTTGGACAACCCTCTCAGGCACATGGTGTGTTTCCTGGGGTGTCCTGCACAGGGCCAGGAGTTGGACTTGATGATCCTGATTATCCTGAGTGGTGCCTTCCAAGTCATCATATTCTATGTTAGTGACAGATTAAAAAAAAAAGGGTTGTACAATGTGTTTAAGTTAGAGCATTTAAAATCTGCAGTTTAAAAAAAACTTATGGCAAAATAACCCCCCAGTAGATGTCATTTATCTAAAGCTGCTCAAGAGAAAGTTTGGGTTAAAAAAAGAAAGCAATGATGCAACAATTAATAATTAACCAGTTGCTAGTAACAGCTTTATTGAATTGGAAAGATAAACTGTCAGCTGCACAGAAATTCACAATATTTTTATCACCCAGGTAGTATGAAATATTGAACCTGATAATTGGCACTATTTCTCCAGGAAGGAAAGTTTTCTTGGCACTAACCCAAGTTAATACAATAGGTCACAGAACATCATCATTCCCAGTCCACTGTTTCAAAGGAACAGGGGAAAGAGATGATAGAAAAAAGACTGCTTCTTGAAAGAAAAAAAAAAAATTAAGTCTTTTTGTGTAGACAGCAAAACAGGACTCTAAAAGGTTCATGCATAAGTACACTTCTCCCCCTTTTCCTTTTTTTTTTTTTTTTTGTGTGTGTGTTTTGTTTGTTTGTTTGTTTTCTTTTGTTTTGTTTTGTTTTGGTTTTTTTGTTTTTTTGTTTTTAATCCTTTGGTGCTATAGGAGTATTGCTCTCTCTTTTTAATAAGCACATTTCATTTAAATAGCTTTCTTGAGTTCTAGCTCACCCACCTAATAAAACGCAGTGTTTCAGAGATGTGACAATATTCTAAGCACAAATTGTGTATATTATTTTTTGCAAAGTAACATTATATCATATGGTTGATAATTACATTTTAATATTGATGTTGACAATAGCCCATGAAAATGTGCATCTAGACTCTCAAGTTTGAAATCTTATGGCTTATCATCACTTGGTAATGGAAATCCTCAGCACCATTTTGCTTTGTTTGTAATACAAAATATTGTCCTTTTTTTTTTCTTTCTCAGAAGGCTCCCAGTATGATCAGCTGTGCCAATATTCAAAAAAATATCCAAAGATGCTTCATTAAATCTAAGAATGGCTCAGATACTAAGGAATTAGCACAATCTATATACAGTTAATAATGTTAATATTACTTCTTACATGAAAGGAATGATACAGGCACCAAAAGATTTTACAGTTATGAATGAGGGGCACAGGAGAGGAGGGGGAGCAAGTGGAAGAACTGAAGAGAAAGGCATGGGCATTTTGAAAAGCCTCTGAAAAGCAAAGCTGTTAGAAATTTTCAACATGCAACACAAAGCGAATGATGAGGGAAAAAAAAGCATATTTAAGGAGAGGAGATCATTGCTAAGCAAATGCTAGAATGAAATTTCTGCTTTTCGCTGTCAGCCCTGTTTCTCAAGTGGTGCCGGCTGCCAGCTCACAGAAGGACAAGACGAGTGCCAGAGCCTTGCATGATGGCAGGAAGAGCAGAGACCAGGAGCAGGCAGCAGGCTGGGACACCCCCTCTCTCTGGCAGCATCAAGATGTTCAGCCTGTTCAAGCTGTGTCCTGGATCTTCACACTGTGATTCCACAGTGATTTAAGTCAGGCTTAAAAAACCCTCCCTCTGTTTTCGTACACATCTTCTCTAGTGCTAGGGATTACTATGAGCAGGGTGAAAAGGTTTACCATAATCAAGGTGAAAATAATGAGCAAGGGCACAGGGCTTGCTAAGGCAGAGGGGAGCAGCACAAAGCAGGGCAGGTGCATTCAGAAGGAACATACTCCTCAGGAAGATGCCTTCGGAAAGGGAAAGGTGAGGCCACGTCATCCAGTCAGATGAAAGCCTCTGAACTGGTACCTCTGCTGCTTCAGAAACAGACTTCCCATAACCATTAACAGGAGCACATTTCAGTATAAGCTTTTCCTTAATTAACCCAGAGCCCTGCCCCTTAAAATCGTATGAAAAATATTAATAAACCATAAATAAGCAACCTGAAACCAAACAAGTACTTTGGCACACACCCTGGACCTCTTCATGTCATGGGCAAACTGAAAGCAAGTGTGACCAGACAAGAAGAGGTGCTTCTCAGAGAGAGATATTTCCAGGCTGTTCAGTCTTTGCACATTACTCACACAGCTGAACTATTCTCTGCAAGGTCTAAAAATAAATTCACTTTCAGATAAAGCTCAATGCTGTAAATTTCAAACACATAAAGGAGAGTTCAGAAAGACAGGATGGAAAATATTATATTATCATAAAGAGAGCTCACATTTGAAGTTAAAAGAAAAAAGTTCACAGAGCAAGTGCTTCTTGCTTGGAACAGGTCAGATCAAGATTAACTGTGGGGTAATGCGATGTTTTCTGAGTACATGTACACGTAGTCTACTATTAAATTTAAACAAACTGCATAATTTTGGTTTACAGAAAGAATGTCTGCTCACTATTTCATATTTTCTGAAATTCTTTTACCTTCTCCTAGTACCATATTTACAAATCACAAATCCTGCTCTGTTTTAATTCCCTCCAAGCAGCAGCATGTTAGTGATGTCTTATGATGCAATCCAATTACCCTTACACTTCTGACTCTCTATAAAGCTTTTTTATTAAAAACAATACCACAGCTAAGTGACAGGACTTTATTAAGTTTGTGTAGACCACATCAGTCCACACTTATCAAAGCCCTTCACTAACACTTACTGACTTCTCAGTCGGATCTATCACAGTCAGCTGTGCCATTTTAGGGGAGTGCTCCACATTCTTCCAGGAATAAAGTTTTCCCACTTTGGTTCCAAAAAAAATATGTCTAATTGTACAAGTTGTCTCGCTAGAACATCTCCATCCAAATTCCAAACTGCAGTAGCTCAAAACTGAGACTTCCCAGATTCCCTGGGTGCAAAGGCAGCTTGGCTGACCCTCAGGCAGCCACAGGTGCTGGAGCCAGCGGCATTACATCTAAAGGGACAGTTTCTGCTAATTTACAGCCTGATAAAATCAAACAAAAAACCAGCTTTGACTGCCTAGATTCTACACTTAGAATTACTCTTCTTGTCAAGAATGATTATCTGCTCCATATCCATGATGAACAGAGACACGTGCTTACCCACTCGCACTCAGTTTTTACAGTTTGGACTTTTTTAAATGGGTTTGTAACTGTAGCTAGTGTTGATATACACATACCAGGAAATTTTGACAGGACTGATAAAACCTCTGAAATCTGATTTTTAAGTCACCCTGGAGGATACATTAAATCTTGCTAAAAGGAAGCTAGCTAAATGGAGAAGCTAAGAGAATTAAGCCTTCCCAGGCAATATGGTAAACAGAGATACCACGGTGGAGGCTGAGCACAAATACATGATACACAGCAAACAAAGATTTGAGAAAGTGGAAAAGGAAGCCAGTGTAGCAGAACAACAGGGTATGAGAGGCTGTAAGTAACAAGAAAACATCCCTCTGAAAGCTGGAGTCCAAATGAAGGAAGGAGATTCAGGAGCTCAGGAAAGACTCCTAACTCTTGCAGGTTAAATCCATAAAAACAAACAAAAATACCCAACCCAAAATGAAAGCAAACTTAAACCACAGTTAGGCAAGCCAAAAGATAGCCTGAGAAATTACTATCAGAACACAGAAGAACTAACCACAGCCCCTTTTTCATATGTGAATGCAAAGCCTGACAGTCTGGCCAATAGACAATCAAAGGATAAAAGCAGCACTTACAGCAGAAAATAATCAAGTATTTTGAGCTCTGCATACAGAGAACCCAGAACGTGTAGAACTATGTCTTTGTGAGGTACCAGTTGCAACATCCATTTCAAACAGAGATTTCAGTGGAAGAGGCTACAGAACAAACATATGAACAGTAAGAGTTTGCACAGATCAGAAGATACTCTGAAAGCATTCTTATGGAACTCATGATTGAAACAGCAGTATGAGTAGCTGTCTCTTTTAAAACTGCCTCAGAATCACAGGACTGCCAAATGGCTCATACCATGCCAATGTTATGATGGTCCCTAAGAGAAAGCCAAAAAAATTCAGTTAGTCTGATATGTCCACTGGGCAACCTAGCAGAAACTATTAAAAAGAATAGTACTAGCAGACACATGATAACATGTTATATTTACTGGGCAAGTCAACGCAAACTCTCTCAAAAACATGAAAATACCATGAAGGAAAAAGAAAAGTAAATATTAAGGAACAGAGAACAGATCCTAATTTCAGTGAAATAAATATAAAATGCAACCAACCCTTGACAACTGTTTTAATTTCTGGTCCATTTTTATAAGATCACCTGAGGGCTGGAAATGAGTAATAGAAGACAATGTGGATGACCAAAGACAGGTAGGTAGGCTATCCCATACAAGGATTGGTCAAGTACCCTCTGACTCTTCAGGCTGGAAAAGAGTTGACTGTGGCACAATGATAAAGGGCTTTATGCCACTTTGAGATTTCACACACGTATAAAAAATTAATTTTCACTGTTTATTCCACTAAAAGAGGAAGGGTGAGGTTGAATGAAATTAAGACAATGACAACTTCAAAAACAACTGAAAAAGGCATCTCTTTGCAAATGCATTTAAAGTCTGGAGCTCTTCCACACAGGATGTTCAAGTTTACATGGGTCCACGGAACAACTTACCAAATCCATAAAATCAAATATAAGAATGAAAAGATTATACTACACTTAAGAGTGCAGCTCCTTTTCTTAGGAAGTTTCCATGCCACAGATTTCATACTTTTTCACCTCACCTACCTTCTGCTACATTTATTCTGCTATTTCCAAGGGCAGGGAGTGCAAGAGACCAGCATGAGCAAGACATTTTGGCAAAGTGATGTGAAGGGTTGGAGATAGTCTCCTTATACTTGTACCATTGTAAGGCTGTTTTTTTCTTCCTAAGCCTGTCCAAAGGAAAGATCCCTGACAATATGAAACCAACAACAGTACTACAGATTCAGACATTTAGTAGCACATCTGTACTGATGTGAACTTAACATTGCTCTGATAGGTCACCTAGTCCTAGAATTAACTTCTTATAGAAAACCCACAGGTTTTCTGATTGTAGGACTCAGCTGAATTTCCCAAAGCTTTCATTCTTTAGGATTATGGATTATAAAGACTGGTGTGTTTACTAGGCAGTAGGGTGGAGGTATGGGTTGTTTTGGGAGGAGCAGTGGGATGAAGACAGACTGGCCTAAAATTTGGTTTGGTTTCAACTAATAACTTCACTACAAAACTCTTTCTTTTCTCAGTATTTCAGAAAGCTGATCCAGGCCTGAAAGCAAGTTTCTCATTCCTAGAGTTCCCTCAAATGAGAGCTGGCATCTCCTATTACATGGACTGCAGGCTCCACTAAATCACAGGATACAGTAAAAACCGAGCTGACTACTGAGTCTTACCCGTAAGACCGTATTTCTTCAAGTTTGTCACAACCTGGTGGGTAATAAGAAAGAAAATGCCCTTGCTCATGCACTTATGGGAGCCTTAGATATACAAAAAAGTCCTGAAGTCGTCCCTGCTTGACATCACACAGTCAGACTCAGTATCTGCAAGCAAGATAAACATATTCATGGTAGGGAAAAAATCTGTTAAAATAAAATATGCAAATGTTTTCAGGCTGGCATGTCGCTGATATTTTGGAAAGGTTTTGTGCGCCCACGATGTTTCTCCTTTCAAGGATGGTGGGGGACACGTCCAAATCATTACCTCAGCAGCTGCTGTTCCAAATGGTGCTCAACAGCCCCAGAAATGAACAGCACCAACTTCTTTAAGTACGTAGCAATGAATAAATCTGTTCTGAAATGTTTACTAGGAACAATCTGATCATCAAGGGTGGGGAAAGTCAGTATCAGGCTAAGTAACTGTTAGAACATAAATCCAGGGTAACACTGTTCACGTCATTGACATTTCTTGCAGTTACTTAACTGGTTTAAGCATAAGTCTGCCCAAGCCCAAGCCTAAGCATAGCAAAGCTTTACATTTGGAGAGAGAGTACGCACGAGAAAGGAGGAATAAACAAAAAGAAATCTATCTACATTTTACCGAGACAAAGCACGTCCTAAACTGACATAATAAAAAGAACCAAAAATGTATATAGAAAATTTGTGACACACTATTACACAAAACTAAAATAAGGTAAGGTAAATTATAACAAGAGGGGGAAAAAAATACATCCCTTACAAGAGCCAAAGTTCCCAGTGAAGTCCAAGGGGGGAAACCTCAATTCATTCTCTAATGAATTTAGAATGTTTCCTGAAAAATCTTCCATTTCTATTCCATGTTGATTTTAATTTTATTCCATGACAGTACCTGAGTGGTTCCATTTTCCTGGCTAATTTCTTCCCAGTTGTGAAACAGGTGTTGTGAGGATTAGTTAAGTACTTATAGTGTGATGAAAAACAGAGTTTTTAAAAGAAATCCTACTATTATGAAGTTTTTTATTATATATTATAGTATACCTTTGAAGTTAATATACTTCTTACAAACCCTAGACAGTGATGGAGTTTCTTTCTATAAAATACATCCCTTTCAGACGAATTTATGTACACTTATGATTTCTAGATGCTTTGGATGCTTTCAATCAATACACTACTGCCAGGAGTCAGCGTGCAGTTTTCTAAAGCTGCTTAAGAGGTGGAGCTGAAAGCCTTTTCCTGTAAAGTGAAAGTAAATTACACCACTCAATTACACATACAATCATTTTATATTGAGTTTTTTCTTATTTAATTTTAGAAAAGTCTATTTTCATTATCTTACTATGCATATGGATAAGTCAAATAAATTATTTTTTAAAATATCAGCTTGAACCAGACTCTCTCTGATTTTCACCATTTAGGCTACAGTACTTGCCAATAACTGTGAATAATATAAATTTTAAATTGCACTTTCCAGTGAATATATTTATTACTGTCATATCTGAGCAAGAGGAAGCAATTGTAATACCGAGTGATGACACATACTCATCAAACCAAAAGAGATCAAAGGATCTAAAACAAATACAAGACAAAAAAGGTTTCCATGAGCCAAAGCCCTCTGCAGTGATTCTTTAAAGACAATGTGCTTCCTTCTTCTTATTTAACAAAATTAAAGAAGAAATGGCTCATTGTGGGTTGGGAGCAAATTCCTGCTATTTTCCTAAACATTCTCTTTCTTTTTTTTACTTTTTTTTAAACATATACACAGATTCTGATACATGTCATTAGTAATAGTGTGCCAATTCTTTACCATTTCTACTGTAGTTTACACCCAGTACCATCATATTTTTAGCATTCTTCAAGTTACAAGATTTTTGGGCCCCCAGCTGTCATTTATTCTATATTTATGTAAGTACCAACATCCCTGTGGCCTTTTCACCCATCCTCTCTATAAATGTGTTGTCAGCATAAATGATACAGCAGTGATTACAATATCCTGTTCAACAACAGTCAGCAAAGCAGACCTCCAGTCCTGACTGCACCTCTCACATGCATGATTTAAATGCTTCTAACTAATAATTACTTGTTTAGCAAAATTTTACTCTGAAATGAATTATCTTTATCTTCATGTCATTTTATCCTTTTATAGTTAAACCATCATGTGATCAGCTCCTGGGTTAAACAACACAAAATTAAATAAAAGAAGAAAAAAACCTTGAAAACAGAAGGTTCAGGTTTAAATTTCTAATGTCAAGAATGCATTCTGTCTCTGAAAAATGGGAGCAATGAGCTTTCAAAAATACATCCAGCAGAAAGGAAAAAGAAAGAAGACTAGCTCAGTGTTACTCAACAAATTAATATAATTAATACCATATTTCTACACTTTTCAAGTCAGTGATCTACATTGCTACAACTTAACTGAAAAAGAATAACTGTTCCAGAATAACTATTCCATAATATTTCCATGTCTGAACATTTTTTTCATTTTAGCTCTTACAACCTTTTTTAAAAATAATTTTTATGTGCAGATGAGTCCATATATAACCTGTACACATCTACCATATTCTGTAGTCCTAAATGAAATCACACATTATGTGTTGATATCTTAACTTGTCAGTGCTTAAAGGTTAACTGTTACATTAATCATTAAAAATAATATACAACTCTAATTTTGCTTTAGACTTACACTTCATTTTTTTCAGGTTTATTTTTAAAATCAATGGTTTAAGGCAATGTAATGGATTTGGGAGGAGAATTAAATGGGTTTTCTTTCTTGGAGTTTATTCAATGGACTAATCCATCAATTCTGAAAGGAAATAAAACAACTGTTTAACAATGTGGAATAGCAATGTTACCTAACAACATGTCCAGAAAACCTCTTATATTCACAATACTTTTTTAAATTGCAAGAGAAATGAGTCAAACTGCAATATGGAAAGCCACCACAGTGGTCACTCCAGGCACTGCATCGATGGAAACACAGCTCTTGGAGAGTTCCATAAAAACCTGAAATTTCCCATCCTAGAAATCCTATCATATCACATGTGTACCTAAAATGCTACTGCAGCATAGGATGATTATACACTTTGACAGTCAGTCAGTTGGTTCAATTAGAGGAAAAGGGGTTATAACCTAATTTTTTTATCGCCAGTGACTTAGAGCTTGTCTTCTCATGGTGTCTCACTCAGGAACACCAGATGCCTGAACCCAACGTTCAACATTTTGTATCACTCCTAAGGCTTTTCTCCCTCCCAGGCTTAGATGTACTTATCTACCACCAAATTGACCAGAGGTTCTACATTAAAAACCTATGAAATTTTCCCCCTGTTAAATAACAGGGTCTGATATAGCAACATGCTTTGTAAAAGAAGTTCAGGATCCTATTCTTCTCTCTGTACAACCTAAATAAAAATGTCTATTTTTTTTTGTCTACATAACTTTGTAAATTCTCACCAATCTGACATCTACTTACCTCCATCCTCCAGTTAACTTTATTTATCAATGGTTTACTTATTTAATCCTGTTTTTAGTATCAGAATGGAACAGGAGAAAAAAGCACGCCTGTCAATTACTATTTCCATGGCTTAATTTATCTTCCAGCCATAAGTTTCATCCATGACAGCCATTTCTATTTCATTATTTACTGTTATTCTCTAAACTTAAGCACAATTTCTAACATACACAATATGTTAGGCACAAATGACTATGAGGAAGCTTAGAATTGAAAATTGTCTATCCATTTCTGTTGAGACATCAAAGGTCTCAATATTCTTTCAGAAAATAAGTTTGTCAGCATGGAACATTCTAACTACATGGTTCAGATTGCAAAATAAAACAAATAGAGAGCTATCACAGCATGATGCTAAAAGCTGTCCATCATCTTGGTTTGCCTGGCAGGAGATCAGGAGTTATGGAGAGTATGCTCTCTCCAAAAGCAGGTATTTATACAAATTAGATATAATTTAAGTCTTGTACATAATCCTTGGAAATTCATCACCAATGAACTGACATGTTTTATATATATACATATATATATGATATAAGTCCACTGAATATTAAATATGTTAAGTACTTGGAGAAGGGGAGGTTTACTACATAGCTTATAATAATTTGCCCCATCATAACAGCAGATGCTGCTTTAATGGAAACTGCATAAAAATACTCAGATAATGAACTACCCAGTCCAGTTGCTGCTGATTTACTAACTCACTGTAGTGGGAACAGAAGGTACCGGGCAGCTTGAAGTATTAGGACTTAACACCTTGTGTTCACAAAGGGTTTTTCATTAAAAAAACCCCAACCAAAATATTTTACAAATCATTAATTCAGCTTTGAAACTTCTGTGCACTACAAAAATTTGATTGCAACATTCAGGGTTTTTGCACTAAATCCTGGAGCTTTGAGGAACTTATATGAAAAATTCTGTTCTAGCATTTGAAAGTTCATTAATTGCTAGTCTTAATACTAGAATCAAAAAGAATGAAATGTGATCCAGCTGTAGCTGGATAATAAATCCAGCTGGTTCTTGTATTTATAAGGCAAAGGAGAAGAGGGAAAAAGCTTTTCAATCCAAGGAAGAAAGGAAGGTTGAGACAAATTTATAAACTGTTCAATACTGCACTATTAGTAGGATTTTCCTATCAGATCTCCTTGTAACATGGGCATGGGTTTTGGTTTTGTTTTAAACCTGCAATATAGAACGTCAATAACCTCTGTTTCAAACACTCCCCAAATTTTTCCTGTCTTTTAGAAGCCCTTGGCTTTAGAAAGCAGGGCCTAGAAGTAAAGGTGTGCTGACTCAGCAGTAACTCTACCAGTTATGTACATAGGAATGGCAAAGACAGGTCAGATCAGTATATCTCCCACAGTGTCTATCAATGGATGCATAAGGAAGTGTTAAAGGATACAGCAGCTATATAGCATATACATTGCACCAGTTTCCCACTCAGGGACTTTAGGCAGAGGTAGTATCATCGTGCTCAACAGCAGTGGATGGTCCTTTCTCCCGTAAAGTTATCTAAATGTGCTAACAGCCCAGGTCAGTCACCAGCATCTCTAATTTTCCATGCCAAAGAGATACACAGTTTACATATGTCTCTGTTCTGGGAAGAAACTAACTCTGAGCTCCTAGCCAGGGTAGGATGTGGTTGTTATTAAGCTGCCCACGCTTACACACAGTGTAACTGCTTAAAAATGGGAGATGTAGAACTGCCTGTGGGGCCACAGCATAGTACAGAGCTACGCGCACAGAAAGGTAGGGTTCAGCCACACAAAAACCCCACACACAACTGGCTTTAAGAACAACCACATAGATGCCTCAGAAAAGCTGAAAACAGAGAATTTGTCTGAGACTCTCATGATGTCCTCATCCTTTCCACTTTCTTTGGGGCACTCTGATCTAGTTTATTGGGGAATTGAGGTGGAATCAGTGCAGCTTCATACAGCAGAAAAATATTACAACAGATACTCCATGACTTCTGACAGTAAACTTAATGCTGAAAAGAGCTCTCAAACTTCTTTTGCTTTTGACCACAGCACAGATCTTCCCAAAGAAACTTCTGCCTGCCTTTGCAGTGGCTGTGTTTAGCATGCCTGTACCCGATATGTACGTGCCATTTTTCTTCCTTGCCATACACAAAGCCAAATATTTAACCAATTTATCTGTCAAGACAAATTTTTAACGATTAAACATGTGCTCAACAACTGAGCCTCATTTGAAAAAATGACATCTCCATCTCTTCTAACATTCATTTTTCTTCTTCGATCTAATAAAAAGTGTAACACCACAAATGCACTTCATATTGTTTTTTTCTAAAACCTACAAGCAATGTTTAAACAACCAAGAAGAAGGTGAGAAGGAAGGAGAGGAATAGCTACATGACAATCTTGTAAGAAGAAACTAAGAAATCTGACTTGACACACAGGTCACAGCAGGTGACACGTGATTTACTGATGATAAGAAAGGGCCCACCTAGTACTTCCTACACTGTCAGCAATAACACCATATGGGAAACACCTTGTCTCTGGAGAACTGGACTGCCTGATAAAGATATCCTCAGAACAGTTGTCTTATTTATTGAACTAATTCTTTTGTGATGACCTTGATCAATATTACCAGTAGCAAGGCGTGTGACACTCGCACATTCTTCTGAATTTAAAAAACCTTTTAACCTCTCCTTACCTTATCAAACACATCAGCCTGTGCTGTCAAGTTTCATCGGCAAACTTTAAAGTGTGTTAATGTTATGAGAAGACTATTGCAACATCAGTTTCCTTCTGCTAGGATACACTCACCCTCCAGCCCTGCGATTTGGACTATTGCTGAGTAAAACAAGGTGATGAAACTATTATTGCTGAATTCTGCATGATTCATTGCTGGTAATAACCACCTCCAAATGCAAAATTCCAATTTACATTCTCATAATCAAAGGTCAGAAAATGAAAGCAAGAACGGATTATTATTCATAGCAGTTAAGACTATATATTTACACTAGATACTGTATATAATTCTTAGATGAACTCTGACTACACCTGTAAAAAATGTGATATATACAGAATTACAGATTTATAGCTTCTTGCATTAATCCTGCTACATTTCCCTGCAACAAAAGCTTTTTTGTGCACTATTGATGTGCCATTCCCTAACACATAATTCTCCAAATATTTAATCTCCTAAGTATCTCCGCCTTCTCTAGAAAACCGTGACAACAGACTGGCTCCTCAGCATGAGAACACCTTCTGCCAGCATTCCATGTAGCAAGTGAGGCCAATCCAGACACTGCTGCCCTTTAGCCAAAGGTATGTATATAAACAAAGCAACTTGAAAAAAAATTAAATTTTTATTTGTCTAAAACACCAGGTTTAAGACTTACCTGTGCACCATAATAGCCAAATTATTATAATTTGACACATGTAAAACTCTGTGGGCATGGGGATGCAAGAGGACTCAGTATAAGACTCACTGATGTAAAATATTCCTGCTTACAATCGCTCAGCATTTGGCATAACTAACCCTCCTCAGAACCATCAAACAGAAGGCAAGAACTCACTCATCAATAGAAGGGATATCCAAAAAGGTCACCAGCATGACAGCATGAAAGACTGTTTGCCTGATCCTTCACATATGTCTTTGAGACAAGCAGATCCATAAGAAGAAAAAGACTTCTGCTTTACAGAGTACCGGTATAAGCTAAATTGTGAAGCAGACATGCATTGTACCAGTTTCCAGGCTAATTCCAGCCTGCACGTTCAGTAACTAACTGTTGAACCAATCACTACATCAGAATGGAGTATTTTGGCATTTTTTCCTTTTGAATTTTTATATTAAGAATGGTGAGTTCTTTATAATCACCAAATACAAAAGACTTCAGCTTTAATTTAGACAAGTCCACCCTGGCTAGCAGAAGCTTGGCACGAAGAACAGAAATAAAAAGAACTCGTACTGCCCTTTTAAAAATCAAAAGTAGGACCTTATCAGCATAATGACAGCATTATTTAAATAGCTTTCATGTGCCATTTTCACAACACTATTTCTATTAAATCATTGCGAATAAGCATCTATAAAAATCATTTACTAATCTTTTTTCCCAATTAGAAACTCTCTGAATCTCTGTACAATAGTAATTTCATTTCTTCTCACTTGCTTGCATCTTAATTAAAATCAGTCTATGTTGACTTTCATTTTTATAATATATCTGCCTATTTCACATCATAGCACCTTCATGACCCCCAGAGAGTCATGAGCCTTTAATATTTTATTTTGACCTTGTTAAGTAACTGGAACCATCAAAGATTTTTCTTCTTCTCTTGGTAAGCTTTTTTTATCCTTCTCAAAATGTAGAGTGTGTGTGAAAATACATAACTGAGAACTATGCTTCCTTTAAACAACATATGTTCATTTATTAAAAAAAAAATGGTTTTGCATTTCAAGTTATTACAAGTATTATTTTATAAACCATAACCTTCAATATTAATTAAGTGAAGATCACAAATGATACTTAAAGGCCTTTTTCCCTGAGCTTCAAGACAGAAGAAGTTTTTGACTTTCAATTAAAAAAAATCATCAATAACTGATGATTTTAAAAGACTTAAAGCAGAATTCTACACAGGTATCTGAGTTTATAAAAACAAGGGGTTGGGGGGAGAAGCAGCTATCTTTTATTAGAGCAGCAGACACAGCTGACAAGTAAAAATACCTCAACAAAACACACAAGCCCTTCTCCAGGCCCATGGTAGAAAGCTTGCCTAAGTGTTTCAACTCCATCACCTGGTCTGATGACAGGCATTACAGAAAATGCTTACAGCACAGGAAGAAGCGTCAATGCAGACGAGAACCAGAAAGGTGCTGAAATGTCCCTTCAGCCTAACACCTGCAAATTTGTCTTTGGAGCTCATAGAAAATAATCAAAATACTGGGTACATATATTTACATAATTTGCCTTGGGTCTGGGTCTTCATCCAAGGTCTTGCAGTGTTACCGCTCTTGCAGACAGGCTGAGACTCATGTAAAGGTTTTGGCACAGTCTCAGTCCTGCTGTCAGAGGAAGCCTGATTACACACTGCCATTTAGCAGACCTGTATTTTCATTCACCTTCAGTGTGGATCCTTACCTGATAGACAAGCTATCTAAACTATCCACCTGTTACAAGGAGGGTTTCTGGCATAAGACTTTTCAAGCAGAACTGAAGCTTTAAAGGCAGCTGGGACTTACAACCACTTTGAACTATTGTTGGATGGTGCAAAGGCCAAGATGTCCAATGTTTAGGAATACCACTGCACTGAGCCTAGCTGGGCTAGGATTTGTTGCTTCTTTGAGAAGCAGAGCAGGCACAGCCACAAAGGTCTCTTCACTCAAGCTTCTATTTACATTCCAGAAAGTCGAGTCTCAAGTTCATCAATCGTGTACAATCAGTATTTGGCTACTGGGTGGAGGAAACTGAAGGCAGCTGGTGACAAAGTGGGAGAGGTGGGTGAATTGTTTGCCAGGAAAAAGCTGAAAAGTTTCAACAACGACAACAACAAAAAAGTTTTAAAGAAGAAATATCAGAATGTGTAAGAATAAAGGTCAATACTAAGAAGCGGAACAGCAAGGGAATGTCTATTTTAAGGAGACCACAGCATGAAAGAAAGCACAGAAACATGCACAGTTCTCTTTAGAGAATAGGGCAGAAAGAAAAGATGCTGCTTGTGATTAAATCAGCACTCCATCTAGGGAGTAGAGCAAAATTCAGGGGTTTGCAAGGAATACAGCTAATAGATCACCTGGGCATGTGCTAAAAAAGATATTCCAGGAAAGTAAAGTGGAATTCCCAATGGAAGTAATTATAATTTCAGCTTTTCATATGGTGTGCAGATTTGTCAAGGTCCAAAGAAGAATACTTAAGTTATTGCTTATCAAGCCCACCTTCTTCCTCCAGCATTTTATACCTTTTTCTCCCCCAGCCACCTTCGAACACAACTGTTGGTAGTCAGAGCAGCTTAAATTCTGTTACCAAAAGCAGAGAGCTGAATATGAAGAAATACAATACAAATACCCATGGCTCTCCTGTAGATTTTGTTACCAGTGAGTGCTAGCTTACTGAAAAAAGTCCTTCGTAGGCTTCTCTCAGATGGGGCCTCTGACAAGTACCTTAGACTACTGAACCTATAATTAGCAGCCTCACAGTGGTTGTTGAGACGAGTATACAGACCACAGACATGAGCTCTGAAGAGGGGACTGATCCTGCAGCTGTGAAATTAAAAGAGCAAGAGACCCCTAAGTACAAATACTTTGCTCTACCATTAGTTGATAGCTGAAGTCATAGTTCTCCATGCATGCTAGCTCCCAGTCTGTACAAAAGCTATAGCTAACCACCCTGTCATGCTACTGTGCAGGCAGTGCTTATAAATGACCACTCCAGAACAGAACCAAGTTCTGGTCTTTGATGTAGACAGAAGTTCAAGACTATAAATCCCACTTGAACATTTACAGAAACGTAAGTAGGCAAGCAGAATATCTACACCATAAAATTCTTGGGAACCTTCCTCACATTAAATATATTTGAACTGGTTTTTTTTTTCTTATTGACATGAATTGGTAAGTATTGAAGCAGAAATCTTACTTCACAAATGGATCCATGCTCACCTGTAAAGAATATTAGAGATAGCCACTGCCTAAGGCAGAAGAACTATCTGTATTTAAGAAAGGTGGGTCAGAAATAGAAGAAATCACCCCTTTAATAAAGTGAATGAAAATTCCCATCTGCCACTCAGCTCTGATTTCCACTACTCGCACTCAGACAGTAAAACTTTCTTTTAAGACAGATTCTAGCCAGCCCTTACCTTTCCATATAGGCAACAGAAGCTGACCCAAAGCAGGATGAGACTACAAGGAATCTGGAGGTGCTCTGCACTACACTGTGTTCAGATGGGCCAGAACCTGGCTATCAACCAATTCAACCTGTATCCATGCATATACAAGTCAGCTATTAACCCCAGAAGTTCTTAAAACACCTATAATTTCTCAAGTAGCATGTCCTAGTGCTGAAACCTAATCACATATTTGGATGTTATAGACAATAATTTAAGGATAGACACGAGGCATATCTTCAGTTGCCACCTCAAAAAAACAGCAAACCCTAACAGTGGTCTCAAATTTGAATTACTTATATGGTCTCAAGATGAACAGCACAATTACTTGTCAGAATGTTAGTATATGAGCATGGGTTTTTTTTTTTTTTAAAAAGAAACTTTTTGCTGAAGCTAAAAATGCATTTGCAAATATGGTAATCATTTCTAGATTATTTCAAGATCTGAAAGGATTATATGAGCTGTGCTTTAATTTGGCTTCAGAAGTTCCCTATGAGATGGACAAACACTGAAGCTCGAGCTTGCAACACATAACACAGTTTGATCAAGGCCAAGCATCAAGTCAGTGGTAGAGCTGAGTTCTGCAGCGTGGTATTCTGCTGTCAGCCTCAAACTTCACTTCCTTTTTCTACTAGAAAAATATATTGTGGTAGTAAAACCTTCCCTCTTCTGTGGAATAGAAATAATTGTACTATTTGTATATCTTCATACTGGCAAGTTAAACATACATATAAATTCTACTAAATTAAATTTTAAAGCAAGACTGTTTGGTTAGATCATGTAAATAGAATGCTGTAAGACTTGCTGAGTTCTGAGAACTGAAACCACAGACAGCCAAAATACAGCTGCACACAGTCAGATATGGTGTGTCTGCTAATATTGGAAACTTTATCATGCAGCAGCAAATTTAACTTCTGATTAGTATATGCACAGAAGAAATATAGGCTGAATGTACTGGAACAAAAACAAAAAAACACTCCAAGGTCCGAAGTTAAGAAAGCCAAGGGTACTCAGTTATTTTATGGAGTACTTGACAATATTTATTAGTTGTACTACTATGGCATCTAAGAGCCCCAAGCATGGGCCAAGCCTCAGCTATGCTCATCCTTGTAAAAACACAAAACTAAAGATAAACCATAAATTATTGTAGGCCATAGCTAAGGGTTCATACAAAAGCAGGGTACTGTCAAGTGTCAAACCTCCTGACTTTTAATGATGTACATCTAAAGCCCAGAGCTGAGTTCCTTGGATAGATGTTAAGTTGGTGCTAGATTTACCTGCTGAGCAGCAGGCCACCTGGAGCTGGATGACTTCAACTGCTCAGACCAAGGATGTGCCTGAACTCCCACTCTTCCTGGCACTTCAGGCATTTAAACCAAGACTGGAAAGGAGACACATCTGTCAATTCATGAGACAGATTTTGGAGCCTAGATTCAGTAAAGCCAGAGGGATTCAGAGGTATGCACTCAGCATCCTTCCTCAGACACTGGAACAGTATGCAAGAAAGACCTTGAGATTCATGAAACAAGAAAGATACCCACTTGCTCCAAGCTGGGGACACCCTTCTGCAGCTTAATGGTTAAAACATCAAGGAAGAGAGTCCCAGGTTCCAGCGTGGCCTTTTAAAGCTGTTTCTAGTTCTATCACATAACTTAGATGTAAAAATATACAAATGATGCATAAAATAAAATCACATTGCCCAAATGAGTACCTTAAGTAACAAGCTATGAAGTTGGCTTGACTCTTGCTTATTTTCATTCTGGTCTTGCAACTCTTGCATCGCGAATGTGAATGCAAGGCAGAATTTCTCGTGCCAATTTCTTTCAGGTGCTTTCTAGTTAAGGCAATTAGGGCTTGCAGTGTTTGTGTTTTCTGTTAAAAGTGTTGGAATAAATATTTATTTTTAGGATCTAGTTCTTTCTTTGGATCTGTCTGTAAGTGTTGCAGGCTGGAACAGTGACATAGAATATGTTGTGTAAGTTACATATATCATCTCTAAAAAAATCATAGCTGCCTTTTAGATTTATTTATATTTTTCTAGAGTTGTATTGATAGTGAAAGGAGCTTGTCTGCTTTTCACGGCACATATTGCTATGTTTAAGAAGCGCTCTTACAAATTCTCAATCTGGCACCTCAAATAAAACACTGAGTCACAAGTCCCTTGAACCCCAAAGTTGTTCATGCTTCTATTTACTTCTTCAGCCCACTAAAATGCCAGGATGTTATTCTCAGCCAGTTTCTCACAACTTAAGTATTAACAGCTTGTGAGCTAAGCAGCAGGCAGTGGTACTGTTATATCACCGCTTTCAATTTCAGGCTGCCTTGCTTAAAAATGCACCCTAACTTTTCTGCCTTCCTGCGGGTCTGCAGCGGAGCCAGCCCTCCCGGGCAGCGCGGCAGCGAGCCGTACCGCACCGCCCTCACCCCAGCACCCCTAAAACGCAGAGCAGGCACAGGCTCCGCACACCCACGGCACGACCCCCGCGGCGGAAACCCTGGGGCTGTCCGTCACCTGGAGCGTTTTTTATCCGTATCGGGAATTTAATTGTTCCTAGTCTTGTAGAAGTACTCAAAACACGAGGTGTGCCACGACGCCCAGCAACGGGCACGTCTGACACCACCAGACCGCCCTCGAGCACCACGACGCCCTGGGGCGCGATACGGGGTCGGTCCCGCCCCGCGGGGAGCACGGCAGGGGATGCCCGTCAGCAGGGCGCGGTGGACTTTGAACACCGTCGCCCACCCAAACCCCGAGGGGGGAGCTCGGGGTAACGTGCCGGCTGCGGAGGCACGGGGAACGCGGGCGCGCCCGTGCCCGAAACAGAAGGTATGCTGCTCCCCTGGAGAGGGAGCCGGGCGCGGGGCTTCCCTCTCCCTCGCCCCACACAAAGACACGGCAGGGCGGCGGGGAGGTGAGCCGGGCCCCGCCGTGCCTCCCCTGTCCCGGCTTCCCCCCTCGGCGCCGCCTGAGGGACACCCGACCCCGGGCAGGGGCATCGCCGCCCCCCGGGGGACCGCCCGCCCGGGGCTCGGGGCGCATCGCGGCGGCTTCCGCGGGGCCGGGGGCGCTCGGGGCGGGCGGGACGGCGAGGCGGTCTGCACACAGGTAGCTCCCTGCTAAAATGGAGGGAGCGGAGAAATGCGGCGCTCGCCGGAGAAACTTACCGGAGGAAACCGACGAGCCGGACAAACTGGAGTTGCTGGATGCGGCCATGGTCCCTCCTCCTCGCCCCTTAGCTGCGAGCCCCGCGTCGGCCCCCGCTGCTGTCCGGCCGCCGCTGCCGCCTGCCCATCGCAAAGTGCCGGAGCCGCGCCGCCGCCGCAGCCCGCGCTCGGCCCCCCGCGCCGCCGGGGAGCAGGAGGCCGCCGTGACCCGCTCTCCGGGGCTGGGCGAAGCCGCTCGGCAGGTCACGGAAAGGGCCCCGCGGCGCTTCCAGCGCCTCTCTCCGCCCTGGGGAGCAGGGCTTACCTTGTGACGGGGACGGGAGAGCCGCCCTGCCAGCGCCTTCCCTCCCCTCCTCCCTTCCCTTCCCGTCCCTTCCCTTCCCCGCCTCCTCGCGGGCAGAGCTGACAGCCCGCCGGGGGGACCCGCCGCAGCTCCCCTCACGCACACAAAGGAAGCGGCGGCGCTGCCGGCCGGGCTGCTGGCCCCGGCTGAGCGGGCAGGGTGGGTCCCGGCCGGGCGAGCCCCGGCGGTGCGGCAGCCCCGCCGAGCGGCGACCAAGCCCCTTCCCGGCCGCCGCCGCCGCCGCCTGGCACAGAGCTGGCGGCGAGCGCGGCTCCTGCCATGTGCCGGCGCCCGTCCCGGCGGGGCGGCAGCGCCTGTTGAGCGCCTCGGCCCGGCGCCCCCTCGGCCGTGCTGCAGTGTGGGCTCCGCGCCCCGCCGCCCTTTGTCCGCCTCCTTCCCCCGCGGGCTGCCCTCCGTTCCCGCGGCTCTCCCCCTCCCGCCTGGCACGCTCCCACTCTCACTTTTTTTCCTTTTTATTCTGTTTTTTTTGTTTGTTTGTTTGTTTGATTTGGTTTTTTCCTCCCTTCTGGCCTCCGTTTTCTTTAAAAACCACAGAAATCAGGCCGACACCAACACCGGATTTTCCCTGCCAGGTGCATGGCGGGTGCTGCGGGGTCCCGTCCCGGCCACAGTTAAGATCTGTCCCCCCACCTCCTCTCGGAGCACTCCCGGTCCCGGCGGCTCTGGGGGCGCACGGAGGGCGGCTG
The DNA here is from genome assembly GCA_035041135.1 of Platyrinchus mystaceus. Taxonomy (NCBI): domain Eukaryota; kingdom Metazoa; phylum Chordata; class Aves; order Passeriformes; family Tyrannidae; genus Platyrinchus; species Platyrinchus mystaceus. The sequence goes on along the minus strand of JAWWLV010000088.1, from coordinate 34,475,697 downwards.
CCAGGCATCCAACGGGGCTATGATAGGTCTGTGGCCGGCCAGCCTGGGCCGCTGCCCTGTATCTTAGTGTGCAAGTGGGAAAGAGGAAGAGCCAAGAAAGCATCGCTTGGAGGCTTCCTCCTGCCCTTCACGTTCCCTTTGCAGTGCTTTATCGCCAGACAAAGATTCCATCTCAACTTATAAAACGAGGCTGGGAAGACGACAGGAAGGTGGGCACCCGAGTGGCATGGCACAGTCTCGCTGGCACGGGATCTGTAAGAAACTTACAACCTGTTTGCCATGACGCTGATTTATGAAAGCCTTCCATGTTTCGTAACAGGGAGTCTGTAAGACAAAGTTACTTCGGGAGCGAGGAAGCGCATTAAAGTCCCTTTGGCAATCTTAGCCTTACCCACCCGGCTACACCGCGTCTCAGACGAGCGTGCAAACCGGCTGCCCACTGTGTAACCCGCGCCCAGCCGCTTCCCTTTTCTCCCGCAGCCAAAATCCAGCCCAGGCTCCCTAGACCCCTGCAGTCGGTTCCTATTTTTATTTCGGGAAAACAGGTCCCGAGACCCCCTCTAGCGGCGGGGACACCAGCGGCAGCGATCGGCAGCGGGGCTCCGGGTCCCGCCCCCCCCGCGTGGCTCTTGAAGGGAGCGGTGGGAACGCGGCTGAAACCAGCTTGCTTTTCCAGGTTTTATTTTGTAATGACGGCTTGCTCCGTGTGAGACGTAACGAGCTTTAAACCAACTCCGATTAATCTGTAAATTGCCACGTACAGACATAAAAACAGCACAGGCGTGTCACTGCTTTTTGGTCTTTGGCCAAATATTTCGTGTCATGCATTGAATGTTGAGGACAACATGAGAAAGGCAGAGAGGTCATAAAAACAGGCTGATACTTGGGATGTAGGAAAATACTGTAATAATAAGTTAAACGTCAAGATTATTCTGGTAAGTTGTTCACCCTCAATGTTCGTGATGTTTCAAATAGTTGAATAGCATTTGCTTGTCTCCTACGTGGTCGTTTTTTCTGCTCCTCCTTCTACATCTTTCTTTCTAGTATTTACCTCCTTGTAGTCTGTTACATCTTCATTTCGCCCTCCATAGTGTAGCTCTGTCTAGCTCTCCAGCAACTGTCAGAAATGTGTCCCATGTGACTGGTGAAATATGGTGGTGTTATCAACACCAGCAGAACTTGCAAAGGAAGGGGCAAATAACCTAAAAGTGAGAGAAAAATTCCTTGCTCTGCTGAGACTTTGCAGACAGAAAGAATTTTCATAATTAATTTTAAATTTTCTTTCCAGCCATAAATCTGGATAAATCAAGAGAGGAATTTCTTCAAGGAGTGACTAATCCAGGTATTCCAATAATTGCAAATGGAGTATTTTCTGTCCAAAGCCAGTGAGCCTGTACATATCTGGTTATGAATGTGTGTACCTCTGAAGGACAGGCAATTGTTGATAATCTTTGTGGTAACTGAAGGCGCAAGGTTGTGTAACCTCAATTTCTACAACACTGAAAGGTAAATTAATAAATTTAAGTGAAATATACTGTAGATTAAAAGAAACTTTCACATTTCCAAACAGGATGGCCTTTTTCTTTTTAGGAGCAAAGAACATAAAACCCATGAAATTAGAGGGGAAATTACTAGATCAAAGGGGAAGCAAATTTAAAGGACACAAAAGTAGCCTTGTTATGTGTAAAAAGTGCAAGTAAAGTCATTCCAATATAATCTCAGTTCTATTTTGCAGAAACTGTGAACAGGTTCTGTCCTAGTCTAATTTGTGCAGAGCCCAGATTTATCCATTACTAGTGGTACAAATACTCAGATATCAAGAATAAACTTTTAATTGTAAACTAGATACTGTGATGTAAACTGTTCCTGGGTTTTCCACAACTGTATGCTTCATATAAATCTGATAAAAACCTTTCACTTTACCCTTCCTATAGAAATAAATGTGGCCTGCTTCCATGATATCTACACTTTGATGAGAAGTCCCAGCTTCCAAAAGTTTTGAGGAACTCAGAAAAACCACATTTCCCTATGTATGACCTTAGAACACTGCATTTGACATTAACAGTGACTTGCAAAGGAAAAACACCATACTGTTTGCTTTGCATTACTCATGAGAAAGACCTGAAAGCTTTTCTGGTTTTTATCCCTGGGGAAGATTCCTTGAAGATTTCCTTGCTTCTATATTGGTTCTGTGCAGTTTTTACTGACAGAGTTTCAGTGTTTGGTTTTTTTGGGATGTTTGTTTGTTTGGGTTTGTTTGTTTGTTTTACTTAAGTAGGAGATTAAGGAGTTTGTCAAAGGACGAAGATTCAACAAACCAGTCCTCAGTCTATACCTAAATTCCAAAGAAGTGACTGCCTGCATAATGCTGAAGCCCAGCTAGCAACATGATATTTGAAATAATTTAACTCACTCTGGAAGAGGCCAGTGTATTCCAAAAACTAATAGATATGGGAAGCTCCAAGTAATAGCTGGAAGATTAAAGGAACCCAAAAACATTGCTGCTTCTTTCTAAGGAAATCTCAGAAAATACATTAAAGGTTATTTCTGTACCCTAATTATCCACTCTCGTACTTCTGCATGGTAGAATTCCTGTTCAGGCTAGAATTTACACACATTTTATTCTCCAATAACCAAAGATTAGTAAATACCATGGAATTACATCAAACAATAGGTGTTGCAGCCCAAGAGCTATTGAACCCAACACAAAAATAAGTAAAATTACGTTTGGAATTAACTTTCTTTCACAGTGTAATTCTGAACCTGTTGACATGTGGGTACATGCACAATTTCATTGTCACACAAATTCTGATGGAACAATGTATTTTGGTGAAATTGTAGGTCTAAGCAGGATGAGGATCTGCATTTGGAGAGCCATCAGTGCAAAACATAGTGACTTTGACAGCTGAGGACGTGACTGTGCTGCTTTTGTGTTATGGAGTGGCCTCTGGCATGGCCTTGGTTCCCCAGACAATTGGTATGTACTGGTTTGCGTCCTTATTTCAGAACAAAGGCTCTGCAGATTAGGTAGGCCACCTGCCTGCTGCTTGGTCGTTAGTATCATAGCTAACTTTTAATAACTTCTTGAAGGCAAATCCCAGCTGATAAATAGTTTTTAATGTTCCCGTGTGATAAAAGCAAGCAGAAAGTCACCCTTCCCCTGGACAGCAGGATGAAAACCTAGAAATAACAAATAAAGGAAAGCAGGCAGAACTGTGCTGCTTTTCTTCAAGAAGCCAGATTTTCCCCTATTGACCAAGTGGCTTATTGCATAGGTAAGTATCAACGAATTTAACATCCTGGTTTCCTCTCATTCAACTTCAGACATAGTAGGCACTTTCACAGGGGAGGCAAAGGCCTCTGCTTAGAACTTCATTCATTTTATTGACTTGGTAGAATGCTTCCTGCTGCAGAAAAAGAGATCTAAAATACAAGTATTGATAGAAAAAAAAAAAAAAGTCACTAGATGGGTCCTGCCGCAACATGAATCTGTGTATAATCCTGGTTTACTCCATCTGAAAAAAATTAATCTGAGGCAGACAATAATTTTTATGGCTATCTTTCAGCTGTTGAAATCTCCATTATACAGGAGCCATTTCATAAGAGCCCTCCTAAAAGAATCTGGCCTGAAACCAGCACATCTTAAGTCTCTTCAGCCTTAAGTCCTCTCCATCCAATACACTTCGTGTTGATTTCCAGCAGCCAAGCCTCTGTAGGTGGCTGCAGTACAATCCCTAAGGCCCTTCTGGTTTTACAGCATCTCAGATTATGTATATGGAATTTGGCATAATCCACTATATCTGACTGCTGGGTTATTACAGAAGAGGAGTAGTGGCTTACTGTGTGCCATTAACCTTTGCCTGTCAGGGAGGACAGGAGTTTGAATCCTAGTTAATGAATTTATTTCAGGATGAAAACTGGCAGTTGTTATTTCAGTGTGAGTGTAGATAGCTTGGCAAAAATGTTGGGATTTAATTAATTACGTAAATGAGAGGAAGGTAAAAATGTTTGGCCCACTGCTCTGATTATGTAATAGGTATAGAAATATAAATGGTATGTGCAAGACAGGAAGACATATGACACAAAGATTTAGTGTGCAAAGACCTAAAATGCTAATCCTTCCTTTGATGTTTATGTTGCTTAGTTGGAAAGGGAGGAAATGCATTTATCATTCTTTGATATTGTGAAAGGGAAAGGCCTTTATAAGCAATATATAATCCATATTTATATACTCTCCACAGTACTTGGAAACTTTACTCAATATAAGCAGAAGCTATAATAAGAAAAATAACCCAAAATATCTATAAAAAGCAGATGCACACTGCATTTGGGTATGAATAAATTATGTGAGTCATAATGGTTGTAACAGCAGGTGGTGGTGTAGTTCAAGACTCTCTGTGATTTCTCACTTTTTTCCTCATACTCCAAAGAGGAAGGTTTGAGACCCTTAATGCCTAGTGCAATTTTTAGCTCTGTGCCTTCAACTGGTGAACAAACTAGAGGCATCTATTGAATTTTATTAGCTTTTTAAAACACATACAGCAAATGGGCTGGTCATCACTTGAGAGTGCTAAAACCTGCTGCTATGACTAATTTATGAACATCCATCCTATTTGTCCTTTCCTCTTTCTTCCTGTCTCATACATCCTATTTTAATTAAAACTCGGAATGAGAGTTCACTGGGGCAGAGAATTTCCTTGTTATGTTGTTTTCAAAGTTTTTTATACAGTGGAGCTCTAATCTGTAACTGGAACCTGATAAAGATTTTGAAATTACTAGTCAACTGCCATTAGACCTGATCGTAAAAAAATAAATTGTACAGAAACATTTCTGGTGAAATTGAACTTCTGTGTACTTTTCCTTTCTTAATAATAATCAGCACATTGCAAATCTTTTGCCTTAGAGAACAGAATTTAAGAGTCCAAATTACTTGCAGTGTAGTTCTCCTTTACATCATGATCAAGCTCTTAATTTGGAACGTGTCAGCATTTCATTTGAATTTTTCCAGAAATTGAACACAAGACTACTAAATGTTTAAGCATATATGTAATTATTTTTACTGAGCCATAACACTCATAATTTTGGACATTGAAATCTTTTTTTGGTCCAGGCAACAACTGTCAAACAAGACCTACACATCTAGGAAAAGAGGAAGTTTCTCCATGTTTCTGTACTGCCTTTCTCTGAACAGAACAGGTCCTATTTTAGTGTGAAGGTCATGTTTGTATAAAAGCTACTCTCAACCGCTTTTCTATAATTATTGGAAACAATTGCACTACCACAGAATTCAATGTAGGTGAAGAGGTGAATAAAACAAGAACAGAAACAATTTTGAAGAGCTTAACAACAATGATCACTATCCCGAGTATTCTAATTCTTATGTTACTGTATATTAACAAACTTAATATGAAATATGGGCCTACTGGGCCTAAACTGAGCTTTTCTTATAGAATTGTTTCAAGTAGATCGTACTTAAAAAAGAAGCTCCATAACGTACAACACATAGCTTTTATTAACCTTTGGCCTTTTATCTAGACTGACATTTAAATAAATTCTTTTCATCATAGTTCAACATCTTTCTTGAACCTACAGTAAAGTCATCCTGTTGAATTCAAGCTTCCCAATTACCATGACAAAGCAGTGATATCAAAGCCTCAGCTTTACTCTTTCATTAAAAAGGAAGAAAGAGTGGGGCTCAGAGCAGAACTGCTTTAACTCTCCTGTCATTTTTTCCCCTTGTATGTGAATTATATGCCAACCTACAAAGATTTAATTAATGAATTTATTTGCTATTCCAGCATTCTCACTGTTTTTTGGTACTGACATTTTGGCTGATGGATTTGAGAACTGTTCAATGCAAAAATGTATTCATATACTCAAAATTCACAGATAGTGGTGGAGCTGCATGATTTGTTATCTAAGTCGTGTGTTATGAGCCTTTAGAAATTAAACCAACAGTTGTCCAAAATAAGTTTTCTTTCAGCTGCAGAACTGAAAATTGTGTTCATTAGACTCTTGCAAAAACAAAGCTTTGCTCTTTTATTTGTCAAAAGTAAATTAGTCAAAATATCTATTTAGCAGTGTTTTACTTCAGATGTTCATGAATTATTTATCTCAATATTTTCCCTGTTTAACTGTGATACTAGATTCTCTTAATTAGCTACAAATATCTTAAATTATAGAAGGGCAGCTACTAGAGGAGAATTCCCATATTAATATGGGTTTTATTTATAAATGTTTACTGCCCCTTTATAAAATACTGTCTAAATGTAATTCTGTAAACTTTGCAATGTACTAATATAGGCTGGGGAAGCCTCAAGCTTGGCTGTTTTATTCTCAGATATGTTCAGCTCTGTATTACATATGTAAACAGAAATCTTACAGGCTATAATGTTTTTGCAATTGGTTCTTTTTTTCTTCATTTATAGACTTGCAGGTCAAATGTAGAGATTTTTGATGTTTCATTAGACCAACATACCATTCATCTATGTAACACAATTTCCTAAAGGCCTACTGACATTAAGCATCCTAGATTCCAGATGAGTGCATTGCTCTTCTCTTCTCTACAGCTTTTGCCCAAGAGATAAAATCAATATATGGCTCCATGTTTCTCCCTGAATGTTTGGACTGAAACCTTGCCTCTACTGAACACAGTAATAGTTTTTCTCACTGACTTCAAAGTCACCCTTCATTTCCCTGCTGGATTCTACTTTTCCCTTTAAGCTACCAAATATCATAAAAAGTGATGTGCTTTGGAAACTATAATGCACCACAGTACAAGTTGTAATGCCACGAGGCAGTGTCAGTATATATTTTTATGCAGTAGTGGGAGGAGGAAATAAACCTGGAGAGACATATGTTCCTACTCAAAAACTCAGAGTTTTTGTGGCATTTAAAAATGAAAATGCATCCTTTCAAGCAATAAAACTCCACATACACCTGCCTAGTACCATACCACTAACGGCAGCCACAAGGTAAGCACAAGTTTACCAAAATATCTGTTCTTATCGTTTCTCAGTCTCAGAGAAGGTTAGAAATAGGATTTTGAGTTCTAAGAGGTTTGTGAGAAAGAAGCAAGTATCATACAAGTTTTGCAGATCTTAGGTATTGAACTATTATCCTGAGGAAACCTAGATTTTAGTGAGGTTTTTCAGTAAGATTTTAGAAATCCATGGCATCATGGATGGCCTTGCTTATTTAATTAACTTTTCCACATCAGGAGGGGAACGAATGTCTCCTGATAGTCAAGTCAGTAGCCTATCTGCAATACCTGCAATACCTGTCATAGCTCTTATCTGTTTTTTGTTTGTTTGTTTGTTTGTTTGGGGGTTTTTTGGTTTTTGTTGGGTTTTTTTCCTGTTTGGATTGTTTGTTTGGGTTTTTTTGAGGAAGAAAGAATGCTTGATTAAGCTAATTCTTTGGCTTACTCCATTTGGTGCATAATTATCTGAATATTGAATAGTAATTTTGCATGTTACATAAAATCAGCTTAAGTGGACAGGAAAACATTGAGAGTACAAATGAGTTCTCATCAGTGACTGAAGATCCTATTGTCTATGACTCAAAAGGAAAATAAACAGAAGTGCCTGTACCCAACCTGCCTTTCATTCCACAGATGTAAAAAAGCAACAAAACCTCAGAAGCCCTGCTCTCATTATTATCCTGACATTTTGAAACATGCAAAAATGTTGTGTGAAATGCAAATTCTAGGGAATTTTATCACAGGCAAGTGCTACAAATTATATGATTCTAAAATTGCACATTATAGTAAAGGTAAAATTAGATGAAAGCTATATAAAAGTCATAAATAAGTATCTGCATGCTAATAACATTAACACATCATAAGCTTAGCATAATGGAATGGGGCTGTAAAAGCATTGAGGATGATTTAGTTCAAGTTCGCAAGTTCTTGGCTACAGAGAACATACAGTGCAAGATTTCAAGGCCTGGGCTGTTCCCCAGGGAATGCTGTGAAAAGAAAGTTGAATGTCATTTAGTTAAAATTCTGCTGTGAACACCAAAAAAAGGACAACCCTTTCAGGCTCTGCAGAAGTCCCATTTAGCAGTGGTTGGTTTATCCAACGGCATTAGGAGCACTGTGTTCTCAAAAACTTCAGAAAATGACTGGATAGAGCTCCACTGTAGAAACAGCAAAGTATTTTTATGTCTTCAGAAGGAAATGCCTCAGAATAATTAGATGGAATGACTTGCTGAGGACCAACCTCTTATATCAAAGTTCATCCTGAAAAGAAAATGGAAATCACTGGTACAAATGTTAAAGATTAAGTCAAAGCACATCCAGCTTCAATAGGCAACTAAGGAAACTTGCCAATGACTAATCAAGATTAACCCTCCACACTCAGCAAAGTTAGTAGAATTACAGCCAAACGTGGCACAGGGCAAAGAAGGTTGTTCACCAGTCTTTATTTGTCCTGTCAGCTACCTCTGACAACACTTTAAACACTCATTTAAAAAAATTAATGAATTAAGCAAAATTTTTCTTCTTTTACCCCTAGTTGTGAAGAGCAGCCAGTAGGAAGTGCAGTGGAATTTCAGACAACCCTGTGCCATGGATCACCTTGGTTAGAAAAAGGCAACAACTGAGCAGGATGTGCTTGTGTGTCTGTAAGACACGATCCGTATACACATTTGTGAGTGTGTGTATGTCTCTGTGTGTACCACGCTCACATACATATAGCCTTGGGAAAGCCAGAAACATTTCATGACTGCATGGATATGAAGCCATTTTTCTCTCTCCACTGATAAAGAAATAATTTTTGTGGTCATTAGAAAGCTGTGCATAATTTTCTTAAAACGTTTTGCCACATCTGGAGCCCTATTTTCCTCTCCATAGGCTGCTTAACTCTTATTAATATCAATGGGGGTTATGCACACATGTGGAGAATAAATTAGATTCTTCATTGTTTCCTTCTGATAAAATTAAATGTTCTTTCCACATGTTAAAATTAGCTTGCATGCTGTTGTTCTCATGGTATTGGAAATAGAGATCATTAGTCGCTAAATGAATCCTGAATTATTTTGTGTCTTAAAAGACCTTATCCTACTTCTTTTAGAATTAGAAACTAGTTGTCAAAAGCTTCAGTCAGAACTTGAAGGAGGCATAAGTTTTGGTATGATTTTGTGACTATTAATTTCATCCTTAGTCTGTATAGAAACCCTTTTCTCCCAGTATGGTGCATTATACAGACTAGATCTGTGACAGTAGTTTCTTCATACTAATAAATGGCTAAACTCTTTTCTAGTCAAATTTTTATCAATCAATTCTTACTTCCTTTTCCCTTATTTACAAGCATTGGAAGACAAATGTTTCTGTCACAGCCAGTAGCAGGACTGTCTTAACTCATTTTCTTCTGATGCCTGTAAGTGAAAAACGATAAATGAATTTTCAGTGACACGAATTTGAGATGCAATTTAATACCATCATTATACTGGGACTCATTATTGTGCACAATTTGGTATATGTAAGATGCAGGGATGGATTTTATACTCTTTGAAGTGTTTTTGTAGGGCAAATGATTATATTTTTAGCGACCTATTAATGTTTATCCTTGACATTGCATCCAAGAAATAGCTGCAGAGATTATTCCATAGACCTTTTGCCATTTTTAGGATATGGAATACTGATCATTAACATTCAACTCAGTCGTAAAAGCAATTCCCTGAGGGATGATGACATCAAATAAATTGGACCATCTTCTTAGAAACTGCATCCCCTACGGATCGCTCAGTAGCAAAGAATGATTAAGCATTATAACTTCCTAGGACAGAAGATGCAGCTGCAGCTGCAAAGGGAGGAGGAATAGTATGTCAGTAACACCTGCCAAACTGTTCCAGAAGTGGTGTAAGATGGGTGAATGTCTACAACTTGAGAGCCTGGGGGATTCTGTAATATTAGAAACCTCTTTTAGGTACAGCCTTGGAAAATAATTTGACAGAACTCTAGTGAATAAAAACTGTGTAAACTCAACTTTAAGCTACTGTTAAAAAAAGGGAAGAAGCCAAAAGAACTGGTACCTATGCTGTTGATGGAATCAAGAAACAGGACTCGTTGAACTTACTTGACCCTTCAATCAAGACAGTATTAGCAGATAAAAACTGATGATCAAATTATCACAGTATTAATTGTATATTATGGAGATTTACCAAAATCCAGAATCAGCATAATTTTTCAGTAATATTTCTTATATACTTTTTTATGTATATTTCTTATATACATGTTTAGCAATATGAACAGCAGTTTTTCACTGCAATTCATAAACCATTTAGACTTTGATTTATTTTCTCAGAACTATAGTTAGTGCTCCTAAAATATAGGATTATGCTTTTTTGTTATAAACTCAATATGCCTCAGAATATCTTTGAGACCTTGAAACAAGATACAGACTTTTTGATGTCTAGTTTTACTTGCTTTACATATTTTATTTAAATTTTTTCTTTCTAATTGCAAGAATATATCTCAAATTATGGTGGAAAGAGAAAACTATAGTTTGTGACTAAACAAACTATAGCTTCTGATATTTATTTTTGCCCCTTGGTTTGACCTCTGAATGTCTTTTAGGCTTAGCTGGGGTTTGACATAACTGCTAGGTCTTCAAATGCTCTAGTTTGAGAAATTGTGACTTGAGAAGGCTTGCCATGAACCATTCCAGTCACCCCATAGTGAGTGGGGTCCATAATAAGAGGACACCTAAATTTAGGCACCTAAATGTTTTAGTGACTTAGGTCCCATTATAGTAAATCAAGATTTTATCAATATCACCACTGGATTTCAAAGAGCCATTCAGCTGCCCAGGTAATAGGTATCTATTTTACAGAAAGAAGCTGATTCTGCTCTGCTGCAACTGAATCCCATCAGTAGATGAGTCCTACAGAGAGTTTTAAAATAATTAGAGGTTCTTCTAAACCTCCCATCTTAACCTCCAGCTATTTAGTCCAGAGAGTAAGATCTGGTTTACTGATTTTTTTTCCAGTTGATTAGAATGAGGCATTTGTTTTACTAGGCCAATCTATTTTCTTTACTGCATTTTATTTCAGGCAATTGCCCTGTGATGGTGTTAGTATGACAGAGGTAGGCTATATTATGTGCAGACTTATTTCCTCTATTTGAGCCTTTTCCATTCTTGAGAATAATCTTAACCTCTTTAAGTCTGCTTATTTAGGGATTTATGACTTACAGTGTAAGAGGACTCCTGCAGTGGCTGAAACATTTGGACTTGAGGAACCAGAACTGCCTTGGCCAGTTCAGTGCCATTGTAATAGATATTGCTAAGCACTTTCTCAGGTACTCCCCAGGCCTTGCAAAGCTCCCTGAGTTAAAGGATTTTCAGGCCTGGGTATGTGTAATGAGAGAAGGTACTTCCTTCTTTCCACTTAAATTTTGGCCACACCATCACTGGAGTCCCTTCTCCCTGTTGCTTTTTTCACACCATTTTAATGAAAGAATGAGTTAATGAATCTTAAGCTTTCCTTAAAAAAAAAAAAAGTTTCTAGCATTTCTAGCACTCAAAATGAAATAGGAGATAAACAAATCCTTCCAACCAAAGTTGTTGAATTATCTTTTCAAATAAATCTCAGAATCCAAATCTATTACAAACTCAAGGGGAGGGTATTGCCTCTTAGTCTGTCCTGGCAAAAAAAGTCCTGCAAATGAGTTTACCATAAAAATATGTTGGAACCAGTCTGGAAGCCAACACACCAGTTAAGCTGGTGTTTGGCATGAAGTCTCTCCAGTAAGGTCACTGTCTCAAAATACTTTTCAGAAAAGAATCCTGGTACTTTGTGAAATGTGAGCAGTTTTAAAATAAACAGTAGGCTGATAAACCCTTTCCTGTTAAAGAGCCTCCAGTGTCCAGAATGACTTCTTTAGTAAAGAAAAGTGGGTGCAAGCTCATGGTAGAGGGCTTTGCACAGGAGTCAAAGCCTGATCTATGCTCTAGAAATGCACAACTGTATTGGCATCTTGTGAGATTACTGAGGTAGTCATTTCTTAACTATTTTCTTTGGAACTCTCACTATCATATTGGAGATGCGTCACAAGCTGATAACAAATACCACACGTGTAGCTCCAGCCCCTACAAGCAGCACTCAGTGCACTTTTCTGTTCTTCTAAAGGTTTTTTTCAAACAGATTAACACATAAAAACAAATCTCATCAGTTGTCCTTGAGGAGGGAAATTTTTGGTTATTGTGACTTTCATTCAAAACTATTCAGGAAACTTTGCTGCAGAAATATACAGTAATTTCATTGGTTAAGGCTTTCAGGTTTCTGCTAAGGACAGAAAGCTGTGCAGTTGTGTTTGTGAGTGTTTTTTTGCTTCTGTGGCTTCCTCATTCAAGAAGACCAATTGGCCACATATATTGATAGTGGCCACTAAGGGTGAATTATTTTATTTTATTATTATTATTTCCTGGGGGTATCAGGAGCCACTGTCAGATAAAATGGAAGAGTAAATGATGCTGAAGTATTACATCGGAAGATTACTTGTTAACTTTGTTAAGGCTAATAAAATTCTAATTTGCAAGTCTTGATTCACTGCAGTTGATATGCATGTGAGTAATATGGAATTACTCTGGTAAAAGCTATTTAAAGGAGAGGCCTACATGACAAATGTATTATGCAGGAAAGAATTATTGCTTTTTTTTCCCCTTGAACTGAGGTTAATCTATACTGGCTTTCTGTCTACCAGGTATGCTTGGATTTACAGTTCTGTTCTCCTAAAAACCAATTAATTGCATTAAGTGCAGTTGAAATGTGTTCAGAGATGATATTGAACTTCTGATTATTGAGCATACATTGAAACATGGGGTTTTTACAATCTGAGTGCATCAGTTGTCTATCACTGAGACCATAAACTTCTCTAGTTTACGCTGTGGGAAAAACCCAAAACACCTCCTAAATCAAACACTCTCAATATTAGAGGAAAGTTTTGCAATCAAGTCCCAGTGCAGTGCCTTGAACTTCTTGATGTCTTTAATTTTCATTAAAATGTGTAAAATGTATTTTCAATAAAATAAAAAAAATATGTCTTCTTGCTTGGAGTTTGTGTAAAGTATAAAACACAGTTATGAATTGTTTCTGCAGGTGGATTTTAATACACATTATCTTGTCTACTTTTTGTTATAATTAAATTATCCTCATTCTGCAGACTCAAACCAGAACTTCTGTAAGCTGTGGTGCAGTTGTACACAGCCCCTATCATTGCTGCCTTTTAGTCACATGTCTTAACCACAAGATCCTTCCTTAATGATAATAGTAGTTTTCCAGGAAAAAACATGTATGATGAAATTTCATACTCTTCCTTTGCCCAGGAAAATAAAGGAAATAAATTGGTTTTGAGTGCAGTATCAAATTCCACGCTTATGGATTTAATTATATAGAAATTGAATTTTTGTAAGCTGGATTCGTTGTATTATTTAGGGTCGTGGATGGAAGTGAATGAAATAGCATTTATGTCAGAGCTGTGAACTGATGGCAATGCACCATGACTACCCATTTTTCACTGTCACATCCACTCTACACAAAACTTTCATTTTAAAAGTTCATAGTGTGTCATTCACATGAAAAACCAAGGACTCCTCAGTGAGCTGATTATTTGTACACAAAAGATACAGAAAATCTGAAGTTCCTTAAACTAGCTTCTTGCAAGATCTCTGTTTTTATTTGCTTCCTGAGGAACAACTTTGACATAAGAAGTATCTTGGCTTGTCCTTATCATGAGACACACTGTAGAGTTAGAAGAGTTTTGAATGCCAAATTCTTACCGTCTTCACCTTTGCAGAAGTGCTCATGAAGCATATCACTCAGAGTTGTCTTTCTATCCCCTCTGCATAATCACATAAAACCAACAGTGAAAATAACTATTTTTAAGTGTAAAGTTTTGAGAATACAAAGGCTTGTGTGGAGAGTTTATGTGCAATGTCTATTACCCACTATCTCAACAATATTTTGGTTTGTGCTCATCTGAAAGACCTATGCTAGAGGAATTTTATCTTTTTTTTTCAAAACTGTAACTTGGTACCCCCTGCAGCTTCAAGCATTTCCACGTTTCTTAATGGCAATAGGAAAGACCCCAAATTTTTTTTCTGAAAGTCACTTAATTGATCCTTCTATGATACTCACCTGGCACGTGCACTTTGAGATGTGAAATCCTGAATATCAATAGTTTAGTTTTCTTGGTGCACCTTATAAAAAAAACTTGGCTGCTTTTAATGAAGTGAGGTGACATATCTAATGACTTA
>JAWWLV010000088.1:34436788-34461339 GCA_035041135.1 Platyrinchus mystaceus | reverse complement strand
GTTTAGTTTTCTTGGTGCACCTTATAAAAAAAACTTGGCTGCTTTTAATGAAGTGAGGTGACATATCTAATGACTTAAAGATGACACTGCCAAAACCAAAAATTGCCCTAACTGGAATTAATGACAAACCACAGTGAAGGATTTTAGATACACCTTTCTTTATATCTGAACCTGCTCAACCTGATAAACGTTCTAGGCTGCAGCTAGTGGAAGCTAATGGGGAGACGTGGATGACATTATTTTGGGGACTGACGATTCTGCCTCATGAAAAAACTTAAATGAAGTTACCAGGGGAGGACAGAAATATCCATTGCCAAAAAGAAATTGAAACTGTATCATCCCCAGCCACGCTAAGTGTTGCATTCCTCTGTGAGCATCCAAGAGCTGACAAGCGGAAGGTTTACCTACCAGCATCTCTTGTAGGAGTATCAACATTTTGTTTAGCAGTTGTGTTTAAAATTACAGGAAATGTTTTGTTCCAATGACCTGGAGTCAGTCAGAGGATAAAATCTGTGTGCTTTCTTTTTGTGCCAAGGTAGGAGAACCAACAATTATGAAAGGAAGTTAAATTCCCTCACACCTTTCCTGCCTGTTTTCTGAAAGCAGATCTTTCACCCTGCTGGTTACAGCCTGCCAGCTTTTATTTGTACTGTACATAACCCATGGTAGAGTTGGTTTTAGTGTCCTCTCCATGCTGTTACTCCTTTCACACAATTTCCTGTGACTTGCTCCTGCTGTGTTGTGAAAACAGTGACTGAACCAGACTGGCACATCGTGGTGTGCTTTGGTAGCACTTGCAAAAAAAGCCTTGATGGCACCTCCCACAGACAGTCTGCTCAGGGTTATTTTCCTCATATTTGTGCTCTCAGAAATCTCTGTCAGTTGCCAAGAGAGGAAGAAATGCGGTCCCTGTGAGTGCAAGGGTTGTGTCTGGTCTCTTCTGACGTGGTGCTGGTAGCGGCCAAACTCTGCTCTAGGGGTGCAGTGCTGTGACCTCACGGCTGGGTGTAAAGCTGTAATGTAAACTGCGCAAACCTCTGCCGTGCTTGTTGCTGTCTCTCCCTTCTCTGGAGGAATTAATGTGCTCACCAGATGGTTAGAACACAAGCAATGCATGAACACCAGACTGTCAAAATATCTCGCTAACGTATATGACACACATTTTGTCCGTTTGAGAAAGCTTGTCTTTAGGCATATTGCTGAACTAAGGGCTCCTATTTTGATGTGAACTCCGCTTGTTTCCCTAACTTTGCATCAGGGACTTGACTTTATCAAAGTTAACATCTTCAGCAGAAACATTTTGCTGCAACTTTCCTTCCTAAGTCTAAAGGTTGCAGCAGTGTCAAATGGATTTAAAAAAGGAGCTGTATAACTTGTATTAATCCAACTATGTGCTGCATCTGATTTCTGGTTTGATGCATTCATTCACTTCTCTGTGGGCTCCTGCGTTTTCAGCTAGACCTTCCACAGGTGTGAATTTGAAAGACCCTCCCAGCCACTCCAGCCTCCAAAAAAGCAAACACCATGAAATAAAAGCATCCCAGTCCTTTCAGAACAATGCAGAGTGACAACTGAAGCACTGCAAGATGACTGTATGGCCACACACAGGATTAAATCAAGAATATTCAAGAAGTGGTTCACTGGTATTTTGTATCGGAAGTGGCCCTGTGCCACCCTGGTTGTCTAGTCTCTAATTTGTGTTTTCAAGATTAAGCCTTCCTACTAACTGTTCCCTTCTTTAAATTCATTGAAAAACCCCCAGTGATGGGCAGTCTGCTTGCTGAAGGTTGGTTGGTTTTGTATGAGTGGAACAAATGTGCTTCTCATACTGCTGCAAAAGCATTAGTGTTATTTTCTGATTCATCCACTTTACCCAGAGAAGACTGTAAGTAGCACAGTCTTGCTGCACAGCTAGGCAAGGGGCATTTGAACGGCCTCTTGACCACCTGCTTTTTGTCAGGTATCACCATGCTGAGCTAGGGAGAAATTTTAAAAATGCTTAGAAGAACAAAAAAAAAAGCACTGGGCCCACATACACACTGTCTAAAAATCATTCTCTGGGTAACTCATACGGGAAGAATGCCTGAGGGTTGGCAACAGTCCTGACAGAGTGACTAACACCATCACCGAAACCAGCAGGATAAATGAATTTTAGCCTTGCCAGTGTAAGAAAGTCACGTTGCCTGTTTGGTCTTTCCGAGAGCCAAATCACAGGGAAAAGCAATAGCCAGATCCTGATGTGTAGCAGAGCAAGGCAGCACGCCGCTCACAGTGTGTGGTCGGGCTGGTGGGAAGCACATCTTTGCCAGATCTTCTGCTCTTGTCCTGCACACCCAGCTGCAAAGAGCTCAGGGAGGGAGAGCTGTATGGCTGCCTCTGGGGTGTGATGAGAGTGACAGTCCTCAGAGCCCCTTTGCAGGCTTCCTAAGCAGATAGAAAGCCCATTACTAAAGTGTCGTTGTCCTTCATTTGTCAGATTAAGACTGCTTAATAGATTACACTAGCAGCAGAGTAGTAAGTAGTTGCTCTGATTGAGGAATCTGGCCTAGAATACTAAATACGTAGTTCCAACATATTCAGTTTTTACATGGATTTATCAGAAGAAAAAAACCCCAGTCTTTTTATTGCATACTTGAACTTTCTTGGGCATCTGAAAAGAGATTAATTTAGTAGGAATTTTAGCACCTATTTTTGCCTTAAAAGAGTGACTTTAACCTTCTATGATAATATGAAAGTAAGTGATTACATTAAAAAAATCCACCCTGCCATGTGTGATTTTGTTATGAGATCATAATAACTGATATTAACTGGTAGCATTCATCCATATCACCTGCTTGCAGCTGCTCCAGGAGAGAGGCAACAATATGGACTAATGGTTCTGCAGTATAGCTGTAGGCTAATGATGTCTTGCTAATCACACTAAGCAGAGCAGTATATCTTTGGACTGTGGTCAAGAGGAACCCAGCAGACTGCTTTTTCAACCAATTCCCTTTAATATCAGTTAATTATCCAATAGGCATTAATTTTCATAAGCAGGCTAAATCAGTCTTAGCACTATAAGAACCTTAGTCAGAAATTGGATGTTTCTTTAAGCTTTAATATGTATCTGAAATTCCAAGAGACTGATTCCCAGCCTTGTTTTCTTGCTTCTGTGCTGCAAGAAGTGCTAACACAAGGATTTGCTCTCAACTCTCTTCTTGCCATGATCTGTGTAATTAGCATTAAGCCAATAGTAAAGAACATGGCTGACTTGCATGAAATCTTTTAAGAGCAGTCTGTGGAATGGTCATGTCAGGAAATCAGAATGTGCTTGCAAGCTAAATTGTAATGATTTGTGCTTGGTGAATGGAGTACTCTGCATTGATTCCTGCCTTGTAAAGAAATCAGGCAGTGAACAATGCTTACTGAATAGCTAGTGTCATCTTCAAATGAATCACTTCCACTAATCCACATGCAGAAGCGAACTTCAGCTTTTTCTCAGATTTTAGGGATGTTGCAATTCAACTGCTTTTTCCTGCAGTGTTTTCTTTAAGGCAAAAAATGGAAAGGTAGATCAAGAGAACTGTATAAGCTCATGTTCCTTTTATGGTTGAGAAATATCTGTAGGTGTAACCACCAACTTCTGATACAGCCTCTACAGTCCAAATGAATACTGCAATAGATTACGAAACACAAAACAGCTCTCTTCCAACGTAATTGCTGGACCCAAATTAATCCACTGATTAACCAAGGCCCCTGTCTAACCTGTCTGGGCCTATAACATAAGAACAACATGAAAGAAACAGCTTTGCCTGTAATGCAGTTCAGCCTTTGTATGAATGGGGCTCCATCTACAACATTTTGTAACTCTGTCAATATTTTCGGTAAACTGGAGTTGTAGATGAGTGTAGAAGTTCTTCTATTTCTTTGTTTTCCTTGAGATGTCTCTTTGCTCAATGGAGTGGAGAGAGGACACTTTGACTTCTGGTTTCTCACTCAAATATTATCTGGTAAACTATTTTATCATGGAGTTGCCTGTTGTAGCCCTTTCATATGGGCAGGAAAATATCCCTGGGGAACAAGCAATACTGGTTTCAGCCTCTGAAAGTGAGAAATCAATAAAATCTGGCACTGTCTTCTGCTGTCTTAGAGTTTTAGCTAGTGAGTCATTTAAACAGCCCCAGCAACTTTCTGACTCCAACCCTTTCTTTAGATTGTTTCTCTGGACTCAGGTCCAAAAGGGTTGAGGCTGAATGGGCTATCCTGTGTCCAAAACCACCAAGCGACGTTGCTCACTGAGTAGTTTTTTCAGATTTTCATTTCATCAATAACAAATACCTTTTCTTTCTCTTTTTCCCCAGGACTTGGGCAATCTCCTTAAGACTATCAGTTATTCACAGAGCCATAATAGTACAATTTTCAGGCTGTTGCTACCCTCCTTCCCGTCCTCTTCCACCTCACACAGTTTTCTTGGTCCTTTGAATTAGCACACATGTGTCTGTTTTCTCTCAGTCACAGAAGCTGGTCTTTGTTCCAGCC
The DNA here is from genome assembly GCA_035041135.1 of Platyrinchus mystaceus. NCBI lineage: Eukaryota > Metazoa > Chordata > Aves > Passeriformes > Tyrannidae > Platyrinchus > Platyrinchus mystaceus. The sequence goes on along the minus strand of JAWWLV010000088.1, from coordinate 34,456,821 downwards.
CTCCTGTAGGATATTTTCTGGTCTGTGTTATAAATGCAATTAAAGCCTTGAACGGACACGTAAAGATGTGGGTGCAAACTTGCATTGCTGGTTAACTGGTCTATTTTTCAGTGTTTTAGCTCAAACAAGCAGCTGTACCTTGCCACAGTTCCTGTCTTCAAATGAACAGCAGGTTTTAGTTTCTATTGCCAGATATGTGCATGTGGTGTTGTGGAACTACATCCATCTGTGGACTACCTTTTCACAAAACCTGAGCTGTGAAAATGCTGAACCTTCTACAGGGCCTGGTATTCTTTTGTTATATTGTACTATTTTAATTCTTATAGAAATATAAATGAACTTAGTAAAAATCCTTCCCTCTTTTCTGTTATAAAATCTAATGTTAGAAGGCCTCAAGGAAGGTTTGTTATCTATTTTTTGTTAGAATAACTTCTGAAGCCAAACTCCATAAAATATGCATTTTATTTACTGGAAGTTCTTGAATAGTCACAAAAACTGTTTCAGGTTTAGATGAAACTGTGTTTAGAATTGGTTTTTTTTCGCTTTGATAATGTCAGAAATTATAGAGCTTATTTTGCTGTACTAGGCAAATATTTCCTTGAACCCAACATACATTTGAAAACTGTTTCGGTGTTACCAAGTCCGTGAGGCTTTTCCTGGGAGATTTTCTCTAGCTGAAATGTTCCTTCAGTATTTTTGCCTCAGTCTCAAGCTCCTGAGCAGTGCTTTGTAGGGCACTGTATACACAGAAGAAAAAGACCTCTGACCTGAATAGCTTGAGTCATTGAATCATAGAATCATTTAGTCTGGAAAAGACCTTTAAGATTGAGTCAAACCATTAACCCAACACTGCCAAGTCCCTAAGTGCCACATCTACACGTCTTTTAAATACCTCCAGGGATGGTGACTCCATCACTTCCCTGGGCAGCCTGCTCCAATGCTTGACAACCTTTTCCATGAGGAAATTTTTCCCAATATCCAATCTAAACCTCCCCTGGTGTAGCTTGAGACCATTTCCTCTTGTCCTATCATTTCTTACCTGGGAGAAGAGGCTGACACCCACCTGGCTACAACCTCCTTTCAGCTAGTTGTAGAGTACAAGAAGGTCTCCTCTGAGCCTCCTTTTCTCCAGCCTAAACAATCTCAGTTCCGCTTGGCCACTCCTCATAAGGCTTGTGCTCCTGTAGGGATAGGTGTGCTTTCGGAAGAATTTTTAACAGGAAGGTAGTACTTGTTTTTCACCAAGGAAGCCTTTTTTGTGCCTGCAAAGGGCTTCTCTCAAGAGGATTAGATGGTTTTTTCCTTTTCCCTTCTGCATTTCAGAGAGGGTTGTGGGGAGGACTGTGAGTGAGCCCCCTCTGTCTCTGGTATGTAGGAGGGATAATGGTCACAGACATGTAGAGGGCCTCCTTGGGCCGGAGAGGGTGGGGAAGGAGAGAGAGAAAATAAAAAAGCCCTGGAAGAGCACAGGAACTTGCCGTTCCCCTGAAGCCCAGTGCTGTCTTGCAGCACTGTTAGGTTCTTGTGAGTTTTTAGTGTTCTTGCCTCCAAATAAATCTTTTTGAATCCTTGTCATTTTGGGGAATACCTGTGTATATTTTACTTTAAGCTCCAGACCCTTCACAAGCTCTGTTGCCTTTCTGTGGACACACTCCAGCGCTTGCCTTTCTTGTCATCAGGGGCCCAAAACTGAACACAGGATTCAAGGTGTGGCCTTACCAGTGCCAACTACAGGGGGAGGATCACTTCCCTGGTCCTGCTGGACACACTATTTCTGATCCAAGCCAGGATGCATTGGCATACTTGGTGACCTGGACACACTGCAGCTCATGTTCATCTGGCGGTTGACCAACACCCCCAGGTCCTTTTCTGCCACTCAACTTTCCAGGTTCTCTTAGCCTTTCTAGTTTTTGCTGACTTTTTTTCCCTTATTTCCCATTGTTTGAGAATTGTGACATCAACACATAAAACCTTTTAGAAGTGCTGTTTTTAAAGTTCAGAGTTGGCTTGTAGTATCATGGAAAAGCAGCCTTAGAGAGCTGAACAATCCCAAAGTGCAAGAGATTCTGGACATAAATGCAATCTCTGTAGCTGGGGTCTTTCTGAAGTGGCAATGTGCTGTTTCTGATCTTGCCTTTTAGAAATGTGGTTATGAAACCTTTCTGCTTCTCCTTCAGTGATGTCAGGAGGGCACATTATCTGCTTCCTGCTGTAAATCATCAGAAACTTTATTTTTCTCTGCTGTATCACTGTGGAAGTGAGAACAACTTAAAGAAGTAAAAGCAATTTGTTCTGCAGGAGGTATTAGATAAAAGGCGCCTAGAGGATTCCTCATACCATCTTAAGATGGAGATAAAGTGGAATGACATGATAGACCATTAAGCAAAGCAAAGTAAGCACAGCAGCAGATTCTTGTCTCAGATCTGTGATGCATTTTCCTACCTTGGATGATTAAATGACAGTGTCTAAAACAACAGCTCTCCTGGTCTTGTTGAGCTTACATGGGACCTTAGAATTCAACAGCAGTCTTTTTTCAGAGAGATAAAGGATTGCAAGCTATCCAGAGACACCCAGGGCAGCTGCTCTTGCTTACCCTTTCTTTTGAAAATAGCAACAAGTTAAAACAACCTTATAGACTCCTTGCCTAGCCTTCACTAGGGATCTGGAGCTCCCCATCACTGCCAATTTCTGAAGCTGCAAGAGTTAGGAATCAAAGCAATAGATTAAATGAGACTGCAACAACATAGCCTAGTGTACTGCTCATACAGCAATGGCAGAGTTCATTAACTGTGCTGGTGCTTGAAATATTACTGAATGCACTGTTAAATAATTAATTTTTAAAGGAATTTTTGGAAACATGAGACTCTGCTCTGAAAACTTTCTGAAAATGTGTAAAACAAAATCATGAGATTTACAATTTGTGTTAACCAAATAGGGTTTTGTTTTTATCCTCTCTCATAGCAAGTCAACAAGTGCTTACATTTTCCAAAGTACTACTAAATATCTAGCAAAACCCAGGATCCTAAGAAACTAGTTCAAATTAAATGCCTCATGCCAGAAGAAATAAGATTGTTAGAAAGCTAAATTACCTTCCCTATCCATTGCTTCAAGGGCTCACTGTGCAACTTGCGCTGCTCACTGCGCTGGGCATCCCACAGTCGGGACCAGGAACCAAAGTCTTTGTGCCACTTACCCTAAATTAAGATGCTGATGGTGTGGATATCCCCTATTGTCCATTTCTTTAACAGTCTGTAAAGAAAGAATTAACTTCTGGAATTGTGGATGCCCAGATGGTAATATTTGCTTGGGGAATAGGATACATGGCGTTGGTCTACCCCCTTCTTATTCTTCTCTTTCCATTCATCATGGGTAAGAAATCTCTGTTCATCAGTTTATGCCTTGTAATGACAGATTAAATAAAGTGAATAGCTTTTGTCTTCCTCCTGACACCCTGTACAGCTGAACAGCCACCTATTACTATCTGCCTAAACCAGGGTTTTTCCTCACTCAGCCACATCTTTTGTGGTCTGAATCAGCACTGTCATCTCAGTTAGCAGAATAAATCAGAACAAGTCTAAAGGTGAATAATCTTGTGTACAAAGAAGTGCTTTACAGTTTAAATATATTGAATTTTCAGTGTATGAGTAAAACAGGTGATGCCTTGAGAGCTTTATCACAATAGTGTGCATTAACTAAAACTGACTTTCTCAGAAATACTTTGAGAATATACTCCACTCCTTTTAAACACTTGTTTTAATTTCCTCTCAGTCTTTGGGAAGGAAACTGTTTGGCTGTTCCTCTCCAAGGAATAAAAGTGAAAAGTTATCCTAGTTTCCTTAAACTGAGCAAGACTTGAAATAGCAGTCTCTTCTGAGTGCTCTCTGCCAAGGCAGAGTTATCCTGTGAGAGGCTGGCAGAGATAAACTCTACAAAACAAAACAACCTACCCCCAAATCTCAGCATGGCAGTTATTTCACTGTTCACAATAGGAAGATGACATTTCAGAAGAAAAGCACTATACCTTAGACACTCACTATCAAACAAGCACACAGAATAGCTCAGAGTTAACATCTGTGTAATGAAGACCAGATAATAGCAGTGATTCCTCTGGAGAGATTTGCTTGCACCTTGTGTCCTTTCTCTCCTACTCATATTATATTCATTGGCTTCATTTTGGCTCCATACTGCTGCAGGTTGACTTAAGAGGTCCAGAATGATCCCAGATCAGCTTGTGTGCGTCCATCAAACTTCGATGACCTGCCTCAGAGGGCTCTCTTTTCCTAAAAAACAGATGACAGCAGGAACAAAAAAGGTTATGAGAACCTTACATTCCTTTGTACTAATTTCCCATTGCTAATTATCTATTCTCAGTACTATTCACTTCCCTGCAACTCATCTCACAAACATCCTTTAGTAATTTCTGTCTTCTATTTCCTCTTTAATCTATACCATTAATATTTTTTAGCTGGGAATTATCCCACCATATTCACCTCACGCCTTCCAGGTGTTATGTAGCTTTTCTCAAAACAAATGATGGATGATTGATCCTGATTTTTAAAGAAAGAGTAATTTTAACTTTTTAAAGCAGGTTTTCGCAGCACACTGTATCCTGTTACATCCTACTGGAATAGTGAGGTGATTCATTTAATGATGTGTGATTACAGTTTTTCTCTCCTCCTGAGTACCGAAGTTGAATATTTCATCTCATAAAGTCAGCCTTTTCCAAACTGCTAGCAAAACAGATCCCTTATGAGAAACCTACATTGTGTGTACTCTCCAAGGTTAAAAAGAAAAAGAATGAAAAATAATCAGCTAGTGCAGTTTTATCTCATTTGTCCCTGAGGATCATGAGCATGCAGGAAGCTGGAGAGGAGAGCCCAGCTACGATTGACTCTCAGGCAGGTACTATGAAGTCTTGGAGGGCATTTAGTAAGGAGAAGCCACCATAATGGGAAGCCCTCAGCTTCTTGAAGGTGACTGACTCCACTTTAGCCCTGCCACTGACTAATTCCAGAAGTTTGTTCATCTATACGAGACACTATCGCATGGAGGTGAAAGCATTTGACAACAGAGCAGTATCTGCAAAGCTGTGTGTGCCCACAGGGATGGAGAAGACTCCTCCAAGTCTCACGTCCAACAGGCATCTGCAATTTTACCCCCATATTTGGTGTTACACATCTCTGTGCTGCACTCTTCCTCCAGCCTTCGTTATTCTGCCTAATTAGGTCAGCGGGAAGGAATCTAGAGCTGTTTTACATTTTGCTTGTGCGTGTTGGAACAGGAAGGACTGTGTATCAGTAAGTTCAGGAGACAAGCTAAAATGGAAACCGCTCTATTTCTAAATAGGTATTTTGATACTACCTACAGGATTTTTCCTAGGACGATTTAGGCTTTCTGGCCAGTACGGCCTGCAGGGGGCATCAAAAGAATTCGGTGGACACAGAGCATGGTTTTTCTGACTGTAACTTTTTATCAATAGCAACCCTTAAATGAAGTGTTTTACCATTAAATCAGAAAAGCTGAAGAACTTTGATTAAAAGAGAGGATGACATTTCACTACATCTTTCCTGGTTGTTGGGGTTTTGTTGTTGTTGTTGTGTTGGTTTGGGGTTTTTTTCTGACTGCTTGATAAAGGAAGACTGGATTTTAAAACATTCGTTCTCCAAAGCCTTGCTATCACCAGAGACTTTGAGAGAATACCACGGGAAAGAGAACTTCTAAATTCTTAAGTCACCGTTGACAATAAGATTGAGAAGGTTTTAAAAGTTTCTGAGAAATAGGGTAGATTATTTTAGAAATTCCTGTGTTTTCTTTATATTGTAATAGGCTGTCCTTATATTAGAATAAGCTGCATTAAAGAGCATTATTGTCTGGGTAGAATCCTAGTTGAAAGGGTTTGCTGCATTTATAAAGGAGAAAACAGAATTGTTGGTAGCATTCACATTTCTTTGCTGCACTGTGAGTAAAAGTATAGTTAATTTGACAAGGAATAATAGTAGAATAGTAGAGTAGTAGAAAAGTTAGCCTATGCTTTCTTCTCCTGAATCTTTGTTGCTAGTACTTTCCATAACTTCTGGCCTTGCTGTTTCATATTGGGATCTCCTGGCTGGATTTTTCCTTCAGACTATATAGTGGCCCCGAATCCTGATGGTCCCAATAGATATGCTGTTGATGCAAATCTGATATACTCATGCAGCTCTTAAATATTTTCCCTGTAGTTTTCTGTAGTCCTTTTAACTTTCCTAGCTCCCTTTTTTTCCTATGTCCAACATAAATCAGTTTTATTTTGCCCTTAAATAGGTGCCCCTGCAATAGGCTTCTGCCAGCCTTCCTGCTGCTTGCTTATTTGTTGTTTGATACAGGTTGTTTCCTAGTATATAGTTTTCAGGAGAGGATGATGTTACTGATGACTTACACTTACCTAGAGCGTACCGTAGCATTTTCTTTGCAATGAACTCTCTTATCCCTGTTTCTCTGTTACTTTTACACTTTGAAAAAATGTTTTCACCAATATTATCTCCTCTTTGTGTTTTCTTTGCTGCACGTCTTATAATTTGTTTTCCTTATAATGATGAGGAGCCATGAAAAGCAAACAGCTACTAATCTGAGTGAGAGTTGTGACAAAAAATACCACAGATAAGACTGCACTAGGGTTACACAGGCAACCTTAATCTGAAACTTTTTAGTTTTTGAACTTGACAAAATCTTTCTTTTAAAAGGCAGCTATTTTTTTTTCCAGTGGGGCATAGGTTCTTCTGACGTTGCTTTCCAGCCCCAAGTCCAATATTCTGCTTTATTTTTCTCCACCCACATGTTTCTGTGCCAGGCCTGTCTCTACCCTGGCTTTGTATCTTCCTCCTCATTTTTTTTCAGCTTCCAGTGTAATTTTTCTTACCCAGCCAATCCTTCCAGGCCTGCCATCTGAAACTTTCCCTCTAGTGCTTCTAATCTCAAATCAGCCTGCCCTCTGGACTTCTCAGCTGCTCTCCCATGCTTTGTTCTGTCACCCCCACCTTCCCACAGAGCATCGTTTCTTCTTTGGTCTTTTCCCCTTCCCACTTGCCACCTCACAGAATCACAGGATATTTTGAGTTGGAGACACTCACAAGGATCATTGAGTCCAACTCTTAAGTGAATGGCCCATATAGGTGATTGAACCTGTGATCTTGGTGTTATTAGCACCCTTCCCAAGCTCTTCCTCCTGCACTTTCTCCTCCAGTTTTAGTGTTTTCCATCATGAGACACTTTGATATCCAGCTTTAGCAGGTAAAAAGACCACGTCCATGGTCCTCATGCCAACCACCTGTGCATTCTTTTTCCATTCCCCAACTATCATCCCATCTTGTCACATCCTCACCTCTTTACAGATCAGCTTTATTTCTTCTGATACATTATGTACAGAGTAATCATCCTGACAAAGTACCAGCTTCAAAGCAGGAAACACAGGAACTGTTAAAAGGGAAAATCCCCAGGCTGCTTAAAGGTAACTCTTGGAAATGATCGAAAAAGTAAAAGTGAAAATGTTTTCCCCTAAATTGTCTTGGCCAGAACTCTGGACTGAAAAATTTCTACTTAACGTGGCTGAAATTGGGCAACTGAAAACGGGACTTATAATGGAAATGGTCCAACACTGATAATACAGAATATAAGGGGAAAATACAGTAGCTGCTGTGTCATTTTAATTTTACAACACTGGTATTATAGCTATTTCTTACATGTGCTACTGAAATTAGTGGCACATGCAAAAGAAAATAGGGAAAAATCTACTATATTGTTCTGTAGTAGTTTTTTTAGTAGAAAAAATTGTTTATTAAAAAAGAGTCAGGGCTGACAAAAAATAATCTGTTAGCAGTGAATAAACAAGTTTCCTTGTACATCCAAGTTTCCCATTGACAATATTGTAAGTGCAAACACTGAATACAGATTGCCTCCTTCACACCTAAAAGTAAATGATTTATACTTGCCAACATCCCTTTAGTACTAGGCTCTTAAGAAACAAAGAAATCTCTGGAGACAGAGAGCTTCCTAAACCATGTGCACACACAGGGAAAAGGGCAGCTGCATATAGGCTTTTGCAACTTGTTGGACTTTTCACAAGGGCATGTAGTGATAGGACAAGGGGTAAATGGCTTTAAAGTGAAAGATGGTAGGTTTAGATTAGATATTACAGGAAGAAATTCTTTACTGTGAGGATGGTGAGTCACTGTAACAGGTTGCTGACAGAAGCTGTGGATGCCCCATCACTGGAAGTGTTCAAGGCCATGTTGGATGGGACTTTGAGCAAGTAGGTAGGTCTAGTGGAAGGTGGAGTGGCAGAGGAGTTGGAACTAGGTGATGTTTAAGGTCCCTTCCAACCCAAACAATTCTATAGATTCTATGATCTATAAAAATACACATCTATTCATAACTACCTCAACATTTTTTGAGCACCTCTTTGGCTAAATGAGCAACTTCCCTTTAACATACATTTTCTTTCTTACTAGAGAGATTATATTAAAAAAAAGAGTTCATCCTGACATTTTCAAGACTGCAGCCTCTGGAAGACTTTTTGTTCCTGGAGTGTGGTGAGAACATAATAGCTGAGTAGTAGACAGAAACTCAAAGCAGTTTGGGTTTTTACCTTCTGATTTTTAAAAAATGGTTGATGAAATGAAGTATGGATTCCCGTCTTCTGGGGCTTGTGTAGAATGAAAAATAAGAAAAAATGCAAGAGTATCTTGTTTCCATAAAATTTAGTGGCCCTAAGTAAATGTATTTATTTTAATATCAAGAAGCAAAATGTTAGTTTCTAGATGGTAAAAGGAAAAATGAGCAAAACCCTACAAGCTGGGTTAGTGATGAAGAGCTAGGAATAGGCTTTTCTTTTTCATGTGTCCTAGATTTTCCTTTATGGTTAGTTTGAGATTAGTTTTAGTTATGCTAATGCTACAGGATATGTCATAAATGAAGAAGTTGTGGGAAGGGTTTTGTACAGGTAAATGCTGCTTCCTTGGTTATATTATTTGTGTTTTTTAAACAATTGCCCTCTGGACTCCCAGAAGCTGTTAACTGCTAACATCTCCTGGGCAACTTCTAAAATCTCTCCAGTTCATATTTTTCTCCTTTACAGTTTAAAGAAATTTATGTAAAAAGGGGCTCTGAAGAAGTTACTGCTTTTAGTGATAATCACTGGTGTTAAGAAATCTCTCTGGGGCACCAAATCATCTGTAATGCCTAGAATATAAATTATTAACTGAAGGAAAGTCAGAAATAAAAAACTTAAGGGGAAAAATAATGGTTAAGTAGTGATTCAAAATGATAAAAAAGAAAATCACTTGCCTTATAATTCATCCTCATAAAAATTCAACCATTATACCTGGTTCCCACGAACAAGCAGGAATAAAATAAATTATTTTTTCCTAAGATTTGTCTGGTTTATGTCTTTAAACTCTTATCCTACAACCTTGATGTGTTTCCTTGTTTTCTTTAAAAAAAAAAAAAAAGAAAAAGTCTCCACTAGCTCTCTTGCCTACCTCTGCCTTGATCTTTTTGTTTAAATAAACACCCTGTGTGAAAAGTCCACTTGTGGACTTGAAGCCTGGATCTTTACAGACCTGTTTGAATGTCTGTCAGAACAAGACTATGATTTGAGTGTTATTGTCTTCTTCAGAATGGATAGCATGTTATCAACTAATAAGATCTTTTTCATCTTTTTTTCCATTCCTAGTTGAAGCAGATATTCACCTGGTGTTTTGAGGAACAAAATCTTCTAGTGGATGGATTGAATTTCCTGTATTAGATGTATTTACTTTCTTCTAGATCTATTGTCTCTTTGCATCCCTGAGCAGCAAGACTTGATCCTGGGGGAGGCTGAACATTGAAGGAAATGGGACAGAAGTGTTGGGCTGCATGGGGTCAGAGTTGGGAGTCCCCATATGTTCAGATGGTTATGGCTGTTCTCCTGCATTAACAAATGTTTTACTTGCTTAATTAACAAATGTCTTGACTTTTATGAGGTTTTTCTTAAGAGTCCTGAAGATGCTTTTAGCTATTGGTTTTCCACCCTTGGACTTTGTTGCAGATTCTGGCTGACCTTCTGTGTGGCTGTTCACTGTGGGCACGTCACTCCTTTCCTCTTGCATGACATATGAAGAGAAGCTAATTCAAAGCATTCATTGTTTATGGCTGGGTTTTTTAATTCCTTTAGCTTCAGGGGTTTAGAGCTGGAGAACAGCTAATCAAAGGCTAGTGCAGAAAACTGATTTCAGCTGTCTCTTCATAGGTTTCACATTTTTTTCAGGCATCTTCCCCCCTCCTTAATACAGTCTCCTTCACTAGAACTGAGAAGAAAGCAGAAGCAAATTTGAAATTTCCAGAAATGCAATGCCTGGCTACAGGGAATTAAGGTCTGGTGGGCCATTTTTTGCTTTATGCCCTCCATTCCTTCATGTAAATACTCAGTTATTGCTGATAGTTGCCTCCAGGACTTAACAAACTTTTCTCACCCATAACCCCAGGTCTGTTCTCCCCAAACTTAAACATGTTTACTGCCTGCTTGTAACCAGGGAGGTACATATAGCACTTCAGAGAAAACAGCCCTTTTTATGGCTAGGGCTTAAGCCAAAGCCAGCTACCCTTCCCTCTCTTTGTCTTCTTGAAAGGAGAGATCTGTTTCCTTCAACAATACTGTTTATAGCTTCACCAGATGAAAACTGTCATATCCCATTTCCACTGAGACTGAGTGATATCTATTGGCTAGCTACAGAAGTAAGAAAACAGAACTTAGTTCAGCTTTAATGCTTGCATAGACACAACGCAAATTTCCTTCAAATGAGCCAGGAAATTCTAAATATCATCTTATTGCAAAAAAAAAAATTGCTGTCTTCAAAGGTCAGTTTAGACATGTTGTGACCTGTGATGCCCTTTAGTATTGGCTGCATTTCCCATAAACTATGTGAATTCTGGATGAGATGACTGCTCAGGCTGAAGTTATATTTTCAACACCAAGTAATGAGACAGTTATATCTTTTAAAGTGCCATAAACATAGCAAAATGAGTTTTCTAATGATAAGACTCCCAATCCAAACAACCACATCCTGTAAAGTCTATATGAAACTCTGCTGTGTATTTCAAGTAAATCTACTTTAAAATGTGTTTCTTGCATTGGGAGAACATTTCCTATATATGCCTGATTTGTATTTTTATTTATAGTTCAATACATTTACCCATTTTATCCAGTGATTTCTGTGCTGCCAGAAAAATTATTTCTATGTTACTGGAGAAATGACTTCAGATAACACAGCCCCCAGTCCCTGGAAACTATCTGACTTTATAACTACTTGGGTTCTCAAGAAATAAATCTTCATTGCCTTACACTCAATGACAGACACCAGCGAGTAGAACGATGAAAGGGAAGATTTAGGATCTTCCTATGGTAAAGAGGGGTAGGAACATTTTTCTGTTGTAAATCCTCTATTCCTTCTCATAGGTTAATATAAAGCATTTCAAGTGCAATGTAATTCTCTGCATCAGAGTCTGATTCTAAAGGTCTCTATTGGCATATTTCAATTTTGTTATTAGATTAGCAAAAGATCACCTGACAAAAAGGTGAATCTAAATTTTCTCTATACCTCACAGGGAGAGTAGTCACATACATCTTTCTATTTATACACATTCCCCCCCAGTTCCTTCAGAAAATTATTTCAGAGGAGCAGTCTATCAGTGGATGCTACCATTACTTTTAAAGTATATGAGATAAATTATTAACCGACTCCCCCAAAATAATTAGAGATAAATTTTAGATAAAACTTTGCTTTACTGTGTTTTTACTGACTGGATTTATATTTGAAGATTAGACATCTGCCTGGAATAGTTTTTTTTCTTTTCATTTTAGCTCCTTCATGGGATACATTATTACAGTAAGCCCACAAAAATGTTGTTGGAGCTTTTACAATATTATCAGATTTTCATTGGATTCCCATTTTGGTAGATCAGGCAGCAGTGTCTGCTGTTAAACAAGCTTGGATCCTGAAACTTGGATTTCTAAAGTGAGGCTCCCACCCGTATTTGGAAATCAGTGAATTGACCTGTAAACAAGCCCCAACGTTATCTGGAGGCTTACTAGAAGGTGCTGCTAGGCATTACGTTTTGAAATCATTTCCTCAAAATTTCTTTTTCTACCTGTTGAAAGGTTTTTATAATCCACCATTCACTCCTTAGGGAAGGTGCACTCTATGAGACTTTTGCTGGTTTTCCTTTCTCTGATTAGAGAAACTCTCTGTGGTGTAACTATATGAATAGAAGCAAGGGTGTACAGATGCTTCATCTAACTGTCTGACCTTGAAAATGTTGTCTGAAATCTAGATGAAAAGCTGCAGGATAGCTTTTTTGGGGGCCTTCACCCCATGAACCACTCTGTTTTGCACCCTGAGCGTTGTGGCTCAGATTGCAGGGTTGGCTGGCAGCTAATGTCTCCTGCTGAAGATCCTTAAGGAGCTTCAAACAAAAGTTACAACATACCTGACCGTGGTCTGGTGTCACCACTGCCTCCACAGACCCAGGGAAAACCACATTCTTCATTTGACTGGGCTGCTACTTTGTCTCTTTTTTTTGACTTGCACTCAATTCTCTTTGATGTTTTATTCTTCTCCTGCACCAAATTGGCCTTACCTTTGATCCAAGGCATTGCAGGAAACTCTGAAAACAATCTGAGTCCTTTCTGGAGACTGTTTAATCCTTTACTAATTAATATAAAGACAACTTTGGAATTAAGTAGAATCAGGAATCAAGTCTCCGTAGGAATCTCTGGCAGATGGCTACATTCCTCTGAATTCAACTGCATCTGCAAAATTTTCTCAATCTGATTTCTAAGTAAATCTTGTACCAAATTGCTTAAAAAAATGGTGTTATTTCTGTGGAATATTACCTGCATCTCAGATATGGAAGAAAAAAAAAAAAAGATGCTTACTTTTCCCAAGATGGTGCTATATGTACAAGCTGCTCTTGTAGGAGCACTATTCAGTGCCAGTTTTGCATGGCAAAATAAAAACTAGACTCCTATAACTTTAATTCAACTTGCTTGTTTAGTACAGGCAATTATTGTGACTGTACTAAAAAAAGGACCAAACAATCCGACACAGCTTTTCATGAGAGACACCTGTAATTATAAAGAAACACAAATAATGGAAGAATTCTTCTGTGGAAAAATTTAGTTTCCTTCATTTTCTTCTTGGCATCTAAAGGAAATCTCCACTTACAGTGAAGGCATATAATGCTTTAATCTACCCAAAGGTGTGAATTAAAAAGAATTATTAAATTTACTTTGCTGACACTTCATTGCATATTTTCATTAAACATACTGAAGATGCATTTTATTTTTACAGTAACTTAATAAGAGAAAGTGGTCCTACCACATTTCAATTAGATTTGCCTAAAAAGGAATACAAAGAAGAGAGAGCAATAAATATAGGGAATAACTGAATAAAAAATAATGGAAAACAATTTTTCTTGGTAATAAAAAGGTACAGAGACAAAATGTAATTGCCTGGTATCCCGAGGAAAACCTCAAACCAACCACAGCTGCACGGATGAGGAGCTCACTACTTGTCTATTTAAGCCTGTGCTGGGTTATTACAGTGAATGGATTCCACAGGCTGCGTATTTGAGAGCTTGTGGTCAGTCCTGCGTGCTTTGCACTGAGAGGGCAATGTTTAAATAATAAAAATGTGTTGAAAATAACAGAAAAAAAAATGCTTTAGGGAATTCCATAGTAGAAAACACAATTTTCCTGAATTAGTTACAATACCATGTTAAGTGCTGTACAAGAGCACAGAATTATGGCTTAATGTTGTTTATTTAAAGAATAGGGGTTTGGCAGGGTAAAGTCTAATTAAGTGTGTGGAGATGAGAAGGAAGAGTCAATGTTTGCTTTCATTTGTTATCTTTTGATACAGCTGTCAGACAACAAAGATAATATGCAGTGCCCTAACATTTTACTTCTCCACACCGCACTGTTATTGCTATTGTAAGCTCTTTCTTTGTAGAGACAAATATCTTTGCACATGTAAAGATATTAGCAAGCTGCAGAAAATTCAGCCATCAGCAATAACATAGCTCTGGGAAACATTCATGAATTAACCAGCTGAGGGAGCACAAGCCGTCGGTTTTTCAGTAATGGCACAATGGATTTTAGGGACTTCTAGAAGAAATAATATGGTAATGACTATGTCTGCTTCACTTAACTTTCCAGTGAAACATCTGAGGGACCTTCTTCTCATGTGGGGTAGTTTGGGTCAAAATTAATTTTTTTTGAGTGTGTCAGAAGTGATTTTTAAAGGACAGGGCTGATCTGTTCCTTTATTTAACATTTTTTTCCTAGATTTTACATATATATATATATATATAAAATTGAAACTTATTCCAAAGCAACACTGTTTGATTTTAGAGGTCTGAGGTGAAATCCTGGACCATCTGAAGTTAATGGCAAAGTATTATTTATGGGATTAGAGCCAAGTATTCATCCTGGGTCTAAATACAGCATTGTATCAATACATGAATATAATAATAGTTCTATAATATCAGACCTACAGCCTGCTCAGCCCATGATCCTGCCTGTGGCTGCCAAATAATAGCAACACCTGCAAAAGAAAATAACAGCAGGACAAGCGATCTGGGGCCCAGACAATTCTTTAATTAGTTTGAGTATTTAATATGGATTTGACAAATTGATTAGGTGACTAAGTCAACAGAATAGTTGGTCTGTCTTTCAGCACACAATAGCCAAGTTTTGCTATTCTGTAGGACAGAAGCAATCTTGTCTTCTGCTTTAAACTGGTGGGCATCCATGCAGGGATGTGCTGTGCTGTAACTGAAGCAGTGTGGGGTTCCTCTGTAGAAAAGCCCTTTGAACTTGCTTTGCAGCCCATGATTATGTAGATAGGGAGTACTGAGAGAGGCAGCGACAGTAACTGCTAACACATGTGAAACTCTGGTCCGAGGATATTGTTTTCATTATAGTTTTGTTCTCTGCAGCTACTCTGACTCTGAAGTGTCAGATTCCAGTTTGATTTCTTCATTAGGAAAGCTGCTGGTTCAGTAGTAATGAACAACAGAAAAAGCACAAAAAACCCTCTGACAATGGTTGTTTTTGTTTAAAAACATTAGCATGGGTTAGACAGTGTCTAACCTGAATGCCTGAGACAGGTTCCTTTCATTATGCTTTGCATTTGTGGAAAATAGCTAACCCTGTTTTCACAGAAATGGATTAATTCATACAGCATAGGCCAAAAAAGACATAGAAAGTAGTAATGCTTCTTTTTGCAAAGCAGTAAAACACAGACTCTAGTCCTTGTGAAGAACCTAAGGAATGTTGCCATTCTCTTACCTACCAATATAACCCATTGTTTTACATTGCCTTCGTGTAAAACTGGTGTCCCATTTCCTGAAATAGAAACCTGGTCTCATGTTCCTGTCCACCTCCAGATCAAAATATGACACCTTCAGATTTTTTGCTCATAGAAAATATTATTGATTACCTGGATTTTTATGGTATTGAATTTATATGGCTTTCTTTAGATTTATGAGAGTAAATAAGCGCTTGTTCACTGTTTTTTGCCTTTCCCTTTCGGAAATTATGTTAAGCTTTTTTGTTTGTTTGTTTGTGCTACAGGAAATCTCTTCCTGCCTTGGGCAAAACTGGAGTTATGGCAATGAAAATATGCACATACTAAAAAAGGGGAAAATCTTTGTCCAAAAGGAAATGATAAGGATTGCTTTAAGGGTAGATTAATTCCATTCGAACAACTACAATTTTGCTTCACAGTCTCTGCTTGTGAGAACTAAACTTCTTTTAAAAGAAAAATGCTTTCTTTTGGCCTTGTATAATTAGTCTGGGAAATCAGATAGGTGGATTTTGAGGTGCTGGTGAAATGTGAGGATTAAATTTTGAAATATGACCAGCAGTGTTTAGAAGACAAAGAGATGGCTGAACAAGCAGGGACATCTGCAGCTGCCAGCAGTGGTAGGCTGCATTTTTCTGCCAGAACAAGACTCTTCAACACTGCCCCCATTTTTCTAGGATCAAGAACAATGAAACGGTCTGAGATCAGATCTTTTCTTGCAAGGAAAGTCAAAGGCATATTTTGCTGACGCTCAAAGGATTTGCTACCTTGATGATGAGATTAGAATGACTTAGGACCTGTATGCTGCCATGAGCAGAGACAGAGGCTAGCAAAGGTAATATTTATGTACCACATATTTTTTGAAGCTATTCTCTTTTTCCATCTTGACCACAATCACTGTATTCCTACCAGATTCTGTAGATTTGCAGACTACAGATTTCAAAGCCTATTATCTTCATTCTCTCAGTTCATGGAAAAGAGTATTTTCTTTCTTCCTTACCTCTTCTACGCCATAGAGATGCATTGGAAAGCAAGTTTTCTTCGGTGTCATTTTCCTGATCTGATCTACTTCGTGCTCAAGCCAATACCAGAATTGGCTCAAAGGAAATGGTGGAGGAGGATAGCAAGGCCAGTTCATGAGAGGTTTGCACGTAGAGAGGCTCAGCTGTATCGTAAACTACACTTTGAGCTCATTGGGATGAATAGGGCAGTTCACTGGTCCTAGTGCTGCTGTTCCAGGTGCTCTGCACCTGTTATTCTGCTCAGACATTAGCCTTTTTCTTTGCAGCCATAACCATTATAGACACTGGTTAAATAGACCTAATGTTGTGTATGGTGAAGTAGGAGCTCGAAAAGAAAGCTGGTATGTCATGCTTCTGTGTTCCTGGATAATGACTAAAATTGTTCTGAAAAAAATACTTTTAAAGGATCAGATTTCTATGGGGTTAGACTGCTCCATTTCCATTGTAAGTAATGAGATACTTTTACTCAAATCCTCCACATGATTAGGCAGTTTTGTCCACAGAACGTTGAGTCCCTTTGGTTATGATATTAAGTATAATTTTTGCTCATTAGGAATAGATTAGCTGGATGCCACAAAGAAACAGAAACGAAAAAGACCGGAAATCCATAGTCACCATATGAAAGCTGAATTTAAAAATATTGTTGGGCAGTCTAACAGAGAAATCTTTCAGCCCTAACGCAAAACAGACCATGTAATCTCATTTTAAATCTCATTGACTCAATCAACCTAGTAGTCCCACCAGTCTTAGGATGGGAACTCTGCACTTGCTGTCAGGTGCTATATGCACACCTATGATACTAGCTCCCAGGTTATGATCAGATTCAAAGAAATTGCTTACAGATGGGGGTGGCATGAGCTTTACCTTTTCTTTGTATCTCTATTCTCTTTGCAATTAAGTAGACTCATTTGCCCTACTTTGATAAAAGCCATTTTGCAAATGATTTTCTGATGGATTTATATCTCTAGTAGCTGTCAAAAAATTCAGATATCACTAAGCTGACTATCTGTTTTGTTACCTAACCTAAAATGTGTTCACACACATTCAGGTTTCTGTTAGTTTCCAAAATCAGATGAAAATTATCTTTGAGAAGAAGGATATCCTTTCCCCAGGAACCAGTATCAGATCTTGTGTGTGTGTCCCAAAGATGATGGCTGTGGAGTTCCCTCACTGACAGACTCATGGGACGGGAGTCAGAGAGACGCATTCAGCAGCTGGCTGAGCAGGCCATTAAATATATCCAGTGGAAGAACTGGAGAGATGCCACTAAAGTACATGCTGAAGGACCTTATATTGGCTGTCTGCAATTAAAACCATCTGAGAGGCTGGGGGTCAGAAAGGGGCGTGGGGGAGGTCAGGAGCCGTCTGGCAAAGGTGTCCCTTGCAGCAGCGCCGAGGGCAGAGCGGCAACCAAGGGGAAAGGAAGAGCTGGCCTCAGTGTTTGCTTTGGCCTAATTTCAAACAGAGCCCCTTCAGAATCTGTTTATACAATCCTGTCTTTCATGAGCTGTTTTAATTTCTTTAACTAAGGCTCTGTGAGTCCTGAAGGTTTGACTTATCCCATGGAAATCAGAAGAAATGCAGTCTAGGGAGCTGATGTGGGCCTGACCACATGCTTTATAAGTTTCACATTCAGAAGCAGCAGCTCTGTTTTAAGGCACAGCTGAGCAAAGACTGCGAGGAGGTGTGGAGCTCTCTGATGGATACCAGCTCATAGCTGTTAGATGCTTATGGCACAGACTTTCTGAGCACAAAGTAATATACTCCCAAAAAATTACAGCAAGCTCTACTATCATAATCCTATCATTTTGTATGCCTGATGTGTAACTTTGCTTTTCAGTAAGTATTTGCACGTCATATGTATAAGTGTTTGCCATCCTCTGTAGTTGGGCTACTACATGTTTAATACAGAGAAAACTGTCCCTCACTAACATTTGCAAAAAAAAAAAAAGCAATAAATTAAGACAAATGCTACAATTAAAAAAAAAAAAAAAAAAGAAAGTGTTATTATTAGCCTTCCAAGAAGTCTGGCAGTACACTACTCATTTTGGAGAGAAACAATTAGCCAGTTTGATAAGGCTGGAGCAAGAAAGATATCCACCATGGTGAAAAGTTCCCATTGGCATGTGTGCTGAGAGCTGGACACCTGACTCCAAGTCCTGGAAAACTTCATGTTTGATCTGGGCCAAAACATGAAGGCTCTTCTCAGAGTAAGACTTGAGAAAACCAGCCAGGTACTCCCAAAATTACTTTTACTGACCCAGTGGCTATGGCAGGGCATCCTCCCACTGCACAGCCAGCCCCAGAGCAGCCTGTCCGTAAGACTGGGACAGCTGTGTCAGGGACAATGAGATGTTAATATAACTCTGCCGCTCAGTTAGGAGGTGAAGAAAGTAGCCTGGCAAAATTATGTATGAGCTAGAGGCTTCTGACAGCTTGTATTGATGTGTCTTGTTTGGCTTTGGGGCGATTATTCACATAAGACAAACATTTTGCTGATACGGCTGTATCTGTGCACTGTGCATTACAGCTTTATCCACTGCTGTAATGTCTCCATGTCTCAAAACCTGTAAAATCTCTCTGTTAGATAAGGCGTAGATTGACCTGACTTAAATTCCCTTGTAGTCCCAGTATTGGCTGTTTCCAATTACCTTGATGCATTTAAAGGTTTGCAATGAGGCCACAGGGCCCCATGTGCTGGTGTCCCCTCTGTAAAGTAGGCAAAGCTGTGTGTGTGTTTCATCTCATAAGAATGCTACAAAAACAAATTCTATAAAGACAATACGGTGTTCCTACAGGAACAAGGAACAAGGTCTTGTTCCTTGAAGGAACAAGGTCAGATAAATAGCTGTGTATCTATGTCCACATTTAGGTAACTTGTCACTCCTTCAGATATGATGTCTGCCATTGTTCACTTCCAATGAGGAGATATTTGTATGGCTGAAAAGTTTGGTTCCTGTTTGGGGGCTAACCTTTGGGATATCCAAGTCCAAAAGTGTGACAGGGAACATTCTCCGAAGGTCTACAGTTTTGTTTATTTGTATCTTTACTTACAAGAAGGCAGTTCCAAATTTTCACAATAAAGGATTTTACCTTTCCCAACAAATCTTGTCTTTCTGTGTTTTAGACTTGTATTGTTGGAACATTGCCACATAGTCACCCAGAATATTCCAGAGCATAGACTTAATTTGGATCTGTAAATTTAAGGCAAATGAAAGCAAAGCAATGTTGCAAAACTCACACAAATGCCTGGTTAAGTAGGCTCTGATGTTGCTCTTAACATCTCTGAAATAAAATCTTTAAATCTACTTCTGTGCTTCATTATGGGATAGTATTGTAATCCAAACAGATAAAAAATATTAATCTGGAACCAGAAGTTAAGATGCCCCAGGAACATCAAAGCATGTATTTATTCTCAAATCCAACAACTTCTTTACCAAACTAGGGTACATAAGGATCTTAGTGTAAGAACCTTAAAAGTGGTAGAGATTTAGCGAAGAACAGTATTTCATTATATGGTCCTGTGGAGTCCTGAATACCATAAAGGGACTGAGATGTTTAGAATAGAATAGAATAGAATAGAATAGAATAGAATAGAATAGAATAGAATAGAATAGAATAGAATAGAATAGAA
>JAWWLV010000088.1:34407322-34425762 GCA_035041135.1 Platyrinchus mystaceus | reverse complement strand
AAGAGGTGGAGAAAGGCTGAGGGATATCACATCTGGTAATGTTTCTGAGGATTTACATGTCATCACACATTTTACAGCCCAGAACTTCTGAACTACGTATCAGAACAGTTATTATCTCCTTGGGACTTTTGATAAGTGCTCAGTTGGTATATTGCTGGCTTTATACACCCACCATAACAAATACATAACAGTAAAGATAGCAGATGTGGCATTTGAGGAACATTGTTTAAGATTTTTCCTTCATCACTCCCTCTCTTGCCACCCACTTTCAAAAGATGTTTTCAAAGTGTCAGGCAGTGCCATGACTTGTGTGTATATATGGTTTGTGTACACTTTCCAATAATGTGACCATGCTGATGGGCTTTCTGCCCAATTCTGGCAGTTCAATGCCTCCATGACCTATGCAGAAATTCTGGACTATCCTCAAACATGAGTAGGAGCTCACTCTTCAGGACAGACTATTGTTGCATGTACAGGCAGGCAGTGTCAAGATCAGGTGAGGTCTCAGGTGCCTCCAACAACATGTGTTGCAGAAGAACAGGATTTTTATCATCATCATAGATCTGGATACCTAAGTTCTGCCAAAGTCTCAGTATAGGCATTATCTCTCAGTCTTGTTCACTGTAAATTCTGTTAAAATGGAAGGACAGAACTTGGGATGGTGGCTGAAAAAAAAAGTAAAAAATTAAGGCCTTATTCAATAGAGTGCTTATCAGTTATGGCCAATGTGTGCTCTGTGCTAAAGGAGGCAAAGGAATGAAGGAGAAAAAAAAGTAAGTGATCACACAGGTATGACACATATTACAGTTTATCTATCCTGGAAAGTTTAAGATTTAAAAGAAAGTCTTCCCTTTATTGGGTTTTGAAAGCATGAGCAACATGTTAGTGTCTCCCATAGGGAATCTGAGGACTTCATCATCTTTTTTATCTCTAACATTCCCCATGTTAAGCTTGGCAGTGTGAATATGACTTGTCAAAAGTCATGGACAGTAGGAAGCAATTAATGGTTGCAAGTCGTTTGATTCTCAGATCCATGCTTTACCCAGCAGACTTTCTTCTTGATGTTCATGAATGTTACAGAGTTTTTCTAAAGTTGGAGCTTGTTTGCTTTCTAGGATTGCATTTCTGGTTCTCTTTTATGAGGTGTTTTATTATAGGCTTTCCTCGTGTATCCTCTCCTTCACCCAAACTGTATTTGATGTGGTTGCAGATACTGGATGCCCTTGATATTCTATCTGACTGTGGCTACTTCAGAGCATCCCCTTGTCATCAGAAAAACACTTCTAGCCACATAAACTAGATTATAAGAAGCAGAAAAAATGTTTAGACTAGCATGGGAAATGATTCTTGCTCTGATCAGAGTGAGAAATCGCCCTGAAACTATAGGAATTTCCTGTTGCTAAAATACTGTGTGTAGGTCCTAAAAACTTTGCAAGCAGTTGTTTCTCCTCTGGGCAGCTAGAAAGGTCAACGTCCTTGTGGTAGAACGTAGGATTGCAGTGTTTAAGTGTTCATCTAGTCAGGAAATTATGGCTGTAAAGTTACATAGCCCTGTCACTTATCATTACACAGCTCATTAAATCGCAGCTAATTGCGTCTTCACCCTAGTATCCAGGTCCTAGTGTTTCTGAGCCTAATCAGCACACTGAAATCCAAAAATCCAACTGATTTTCCTTATTTTAGTCACTTCTTGCGGGGAAAACAATGGAACGCAGAGGTTTAACTTGTTCTGAACACTAATAACACTGGTTATTCAATCTTTTAGTTCAGTTGTTCAAGAGGTAAATGCTTATTCCCAGAAGAGGCTGGAAATGCAGAGGAAATTATATTTTTTAGTGCAAGATACTCCAGTTAGTGCATAAAAATTGTTTCTTTTTCATTTTTTGTTCATTATACTTCTCTCACTTCTTCTGTTCCTTCCCATGAATATAGAATTATCTATAAATTATAGAATATCTATAAATTATCCATCACATTTTTGTCATCATATGATTTGCTGGGAAGAGTCATGTCTCTTTGACAATGAAAAAAATATTTCATAACCAAAATCACAAGAAAAAAAATATATTAGTTATTTGCTGTAAATAACACACCCTTACATTTCATTAGATCATTTTAAGTATATTTTCATCTCCAAAAAGTTCTGCTGACAATGTCCAACTTAAAAAGCATGCTTGAATACCTCATATCTTGTACTCAAAACATAAATAGCATCTAGTTCTCAGATGGTTTTAATCATAGAATCATTGAGTGGTTTGGGTTGAGACCTTAAAGATCATCTCGTTCCAACTCCCCTGCCATAGGCAGGGATACCTTCCACTAGACCAGGTTGCTCAAAGTCCCATCCAACCTGGCCTTGAACACTTCCAGGATGGGGCATCCAAAGCTTCTCTGGGCAGCCTGTTCCAGTTGCCTCACCACCCTCACAGTAAAGAATTTCTTCGTAATATCTAATCTAAATCTACCCTCTTCAGCTGAAAAGTCATTCCCCATTGTCCTGTCTCCACAAGCCTTTGCAAATAGTCTCTCAACATCCTTCTTGTAGGCTACCTTCAAGCTGCAATTACATCACACACAAGTCTTCTCTTTTCCAGGCTGAACAATCCCAGTTCTCTCAGTGTTTCCTCATAGGAAAGGCTCCGTCCCTCTAATCATCTTGGTGGCCCTTCTCCAACTCACTCCCACAGGTCAATGTCCTTCCTGTGCTGAGGACCCCAGACTCGGATGCAGCACTTCGGGTGGGGTCTCACCAGAGAGGAGTAGAGAGGCAGAATCACCTCCCTCAACCTGCTGGCCATGCTGCTTGGGATGCAGCCCTGGATATGATTGGCTTTCTGGGCTGTGAGTGCGTTGTTGGCTCATGTACAGATTCTCATTCAACAGCACGCCCAAGTCCTTCTTGATATTTTCCATTAGGACAAATTAAAGCAAAAATCATAACTTAGAATCATTCATCATTTCAGATGACTACTTTCAGGAGCAATCCATGAATCAGAATTGTGATAGAGTGCTTTTTTTCTCAAGGATAGGCTTTTGAAGATGAAGATAGCATGCCCCAATCTTGAATCACTGACTTTTATTTTGCAGTTAAAGGAAACCAATCACTTGCTTCAATTGACAGAATTCTTTGTTTGTTTTTTTAAAGACCTGTAAGTAGTATATATATTTGTTATGCAAGTTTCAGAATTTCTGTAGCAGTGGGAATAATTCCACTATAATTAGCATTTAGATCACTGAAATAAATTGAAAATTCTTGCCTTTTTGCATGAAACTTCTGCATTTTTTTAATATTTTATCATCTTTGTTCCACGTTGGTATGTCATATTTCAGAATCTTTTCAAATGAGCCACCTTGGTAAATAAATTCAATTTGTAGCTAAGCCTCCTGTTTGAGATATATTGTTACTACATGATTTTCTATGAGGAGATGAAGTTGTGAGTAAGCATGCTAACACATTAGCTATAGCAGCTGGTTTTACTAGATTGTACTATACTTATTAGCCTAGATTGATTCTCTTAATTATATTGTACTTACCTATGGGCTGTCTTCTCAGACACTCTCTATTTTTGAAAATGATAACAATCAATCCTGAAGGGGAAAAAAACTCATAAAGCGAATAAATAAATAAATATATTGCAGTTAATCTAAAAATCTATGAAACACAATAAGATTTCTCTAGGCTGTAATACAGCATGCATTTACTTTTCACAAAACTACGCTTTTATGTGTAGAAAGTGGTAATGCAGTTCTGCAAGATTGCCCATCAATCTTCTGATGCTAAATACTGATGTCTAGATAATAATAATCACTCATCACAAGATGGTGTCTGCACAATTGTTCCTGTTCAGAAACTCTGGAGATCTGATGCTGTCTCATGTGATGTACATTTTCCATACCAGAACAAATTTACAAATACTAACAAACCAGGTCTTGCAAAACTTGAATGATGGCTGGAATAACTTCATTTTACAGATTTAAAACCCCGAGAGTCTGATAAGTTATCATTCGGTGTATTACAGAGAAAAATGTCGAGCAGAGTCATCTTATGCCACTCTTGGTGCCCTGTTCTCAGCCTGTATTGACCCAGAACAAAGAAAGTTTTTAAAGTTTGATCCCAGATCTCATGCTTGCTGATGTGACAGCTATTTTTAACCTCTAGTCACTTACCATTTGAGACCCTTACATGAAATCACTATCTAGCCATCATCAGAACAAATAAGTCTTGTAGGTTACATCTGGAATAAATGAGGCAGTGTTCCAAGCTCTCTGGGAAAGCTTGCAAGGGCTTTGCATGTCTGTTTGGTCGATTGCTGTCTTAGTCTCTTCCCCTTCCTCTGCTGATTGATGCTGAGCTGCTCTGTCCCTGCATATCTCTGCACAGAAATACAAATGTTCAGCTCTGATTCTACAGTTCATCACATATCAGTTATTAATTTGCACTAATTTATCAAGTCCTGGAGGCCAAATGTCTTCTCTCAGACCTTTTTTTTTTTTTGCATTGTTGGCTACTATGCATGGTACAGGACAGCTGAACGCTCAGGGCAGGATATTCTTCATGTAGCCTGTTTTATATACTACAGCATGCCCATGCTGTTACTCTTTCCAAAACTGGTCCTGCTTATCTTGCTGAAATGTCTCAGTTTGTTACTAATGAAGCAACTGTTAGACAACACAGAATTTGAAGGTGTTGGCCCTCCTGTGTGCAGGTTTGTTTAACCCCTGAAGTCCCACTTGCCAGAGCGGCAGACTGAGGTTACGCTGGGGTTCCTCTGCTCTTTCAGGCATCAAACTTTTTATTTACTTAATAAAATGTAAAACATTTACCTAAACAATTGACTTTCTTTACTTGAACTTTTCTAGACTTGAATAATGAAGGAGTATTTACCAGAATTATTTCTGAATGAACTTGAAAATGTTAAGGATATCTTATGGATAACTTATTCATTAATTTCCAAAGGACAAAATCCAAGATGTGCAGCTGCCTGTGACCATACACTTTATTCTGAACTTTTCCTACTGCTCAGGAATGTTGTTGCATTGTCTCTGACTCACTGGAAAAAAAATGGTGGAAGCGTCTCTTCCTAATTGGGACAGGAACTATGGTGTCTCATTTCAAACTTTGGACCTGATTTTGCATTTACTTTAGCAATTAGGAACACACTGGTAAAAAGTTGTAGAACTTCACTTTGAAAAAGCCAAAATAAATAGAGACATTGTTGTGGATGTGTGAGGTTTTTTTTGTTTTGGAAAACTGCACAGGTATAACTCAAAATTATACAAATGCATTGATCACTTATTTTCTGTGTAGGATCTTCTCCACAATCTCTTCCTGTCTCTTTGAAAGCAAATGATGACCCAGAAGAAAAAATTTTGAGTGGAAAGTTTCAAACACCTGATACTTTTTTAAAAACCCAACAAAGATATTTTTTAATCCGTGAAAAAAGAACAGAATTAGCAAACCTGGATTCCTGTGGCGGTGTTTCCTATGACCCTTTACAGACAACCTCTGCTCGTCTCAGTTTACTTCTTGCTGTAATATCATTTAATTACCTCTGTGTCTCCTAAATCCTCTCACAGTGATCTCTCTCTGCTGCCTCTAATGACCACAGACTGCAGTCTTGCTTTTCTTAGAGTATTAATCCAGGTTTCCTCCTCTGCTGTTTAGCAATGTGTTTGTATGAACATTGGGTTGAAGTTGGCCAACAGGTTCAAAACTGATTGGGTACCGTGGGAAGAGCCAGATGGACACCACAGCTGCAGGACTTCCAGATCCTTCTGAAATCAGGCTAAAAACTGGGCTGCTTCACCGCTCTGTGACTTGCACAAGCTGGGTATTATTTGATATTACTTGTCAAACTGAAACATGATCTCCATATATCAACACCTTTCTCTAAATATAAGCAGAAAACCAGTTCCTTTGATTTGATCACTTTGTTTTCCTGAAAGGAGGGAGAAAGAAGCCCTCTGCTTATTTTACCTCTTCCTGTTTTCCTGTGCTGGCCTATCTGGGACTGTTTAGACAAGGCACAGTGCAGACTTGTGTCGGGGGCTGGTGTTTGAAAGATCAGAATTTTGTTCTGCTCTTTTCTTCTGCCTTACTCTGTAATCTTGAGGCAGTCATTTAGTTTCTGCTTTCCCTTCTTGCTCAGACTGTGGCTGCTTTGCAGGGGGCCTGATGTTCTGCAGGAGGGTTAAATGTGGGGGGAGGAGGAGGAGGAGGAGAGGGGGGAAGAGGAGGAACAGCTGGGCGAAGGTATTGCCTTCTGGCAACAGCAGACTCTTAGACCAGCTCAGCTGCCCACCAGACCATAATGTTAAAAGTGTTTAAGAGTTTAATTGTTGATTTTAACTTTGGGGTAAACGTAGGCTTGCTCACAGTCCAGGCAGAGATGGAGGAAGGCTGTTCTGCACAGTTTCTGAAAAAAATTCCCCTTAACTGGCATGTGCAAATTTTCAGATAATGAATTTTCTTGGGGGAGGAAGTGGAAATTCAGTTTAATTGAGAGAACTGGCTTCATGTGACCTAAATTGCAATGACAGCTTTCTGGTTTCCTAGTTTTCTGTGTAAAATGATCTCCAAATTTCTCCCATGAACTTCACCAGAGACAACTTTACCAGATGAAGTGCATACTAGCAACTAGATTTTAACATTGCTTTCAAAAAGATAGTCAGCTTTAGCACAGACAGGCATTTTTTAGAAATGACTGTTAGGAGAATCAGAGAAGGAAGATTTAAAAAGTACAAAGAGGCTTCCAGATCTGGGACATGGTCTTTTGTCCCATTTCTAGTCAAGTACTCTGAAATGGGTCAGAGAGAGCAATGGGAACAGAGAGCTATGACAACTGTGGGTATTTTGAAGATGAATTTCCACAGGCAGAAGGTTATGATTTATCTCCTTGTTGCTAAGACACATAATTATAAGGCTTTAGCATAACTTTTAGTGACCTTGAGGTTACAGTTATGTTTTTTCTTCTCTTGCTATTAATGCTTTAGCTTCTTTTCAGAATATCAGAAATGACTTTCCATTTGAGATGGATAAATATTTTTGTTATAATGTTTGTATTTGTTCATGACTGCTGAATACATATCTACCTTTTTTAATGTGTCTGACATGGTTCAATGGCTTTGATGAGCTTCCAGTCTGAAGCCTGTCTAAATGTTTAACTTTAAAGAACTGGTATTTTAAGCTGAAACTATTTTCAACACAGCACATTTTTGCAATGTCTTTAGCACAAGAGAAAACTGTGATTCAAACTTGTCATTTTTCTGCTGTACAAGTTTGTTATCAACTTCAGTTATAAACTAAGTTCAAATGTTCAAATACTTGATTTATGCAACCTGTCCCTCCTCCTTTAAGAGTCTTAGGACAAAAAAGCACAAACTCATGGCAGTGATGTACCTGAGTACTTTTGTCTAAAGCACATGTAACCTTAATTTAAGTGAACTTAAATCTGGGGTGGAAATCATTCCTGAGATTGGCATTTCTTGGGGTAGGCCTTTTGGATAAATCAAAGAATATAGTATTATATCCTTTGTTTGTCAAATGGGGTATTATAGCTATGTGTATACACACACACACACACACATACATTTATATTCATGCTGTAGTTTAGTGTGGCTTTTGGTGTTTAGTGTATGAGATGGCTACTCAAAATCCTGGAAATTTACCTCTAGTAAACCCTCTGAAATATATGACAGCTGATTGTAGGCTGAAAAAAAAAGGACAACTTGTGACCTTATCTAACTTCTACCTTCTTAAAGCAATGTAGCTCAGCATACACAGTTGTGGAGCATGCAGGCTGGCAATAAAGACAACATGATCACGTAGCTCTTGTAGAGGGCCTCTAAAAGTCTTCTTGCATCTCTGTTAACCTTAAGGGGAGCCCGGACAAGCAATATAGATTAGATATCAAACTTTTTGATTGCTTACAGGCCTCTGGTAACACAAGTTGACTTTATGAATCCAAATAAATAGTTATAGATCCACATAAATGTGTGTAGGTGCTTTCCTGCCACAGTCATGCAGCCATTTCTGGGAGAGTGGAGCATCAGATAACGTTTTTAGATTGGTAAAGAAAAGAATGAAAGTTCTCTTAAAGGGTGACCCAGGCCTCTTAAAGAGCTGGGTATGATACCTCGGGGATTTTTACCCAGAATACTTGCTCTGAAAGTTCCTGACATTGTGAGTATATCATGATATCCATACTCTTCTCCATCAAGCATGCACACACTCTTGCATATTTAATTGTTTCTGAAACTGAATAAACCTGCTCTTACAATGCTGGCAGGTGCAATGTATGGAAAGGCTAATTTTGGAGGAACTTTATTTTCTTTTATTAAAGGTTCTATGGGAAAGGAAAAACTTATCCAGACTATTTTCTTTTTTTTTTTTATGTTTTTTTTTAACCTAATATAGCTCAAAGAAAAATGTGGTTATACTTTAAACAAACAAAACGAACAAAACAACAACAAAACACCAAAGAAAAACTCCCAATCAAACACCCCTTTCCAAAAAAAATCCCAGCAACCTAAACACCACACACACAATAGAATTGCAGTTAAATTACTGTATTTGGTAATGTCTTCCTTGTTACAAGTTCAGTTTGGCTCCAGGTTTAGTAAATGTTCTATTAGTATGTATTTATGCTCAAAAATATGAGTGAAAAGTATAGTAAAAGGAACCAAGCCTTTGCCTTAGTATTTTTCTGTTCATAGTCCACTAAAACTCTAGCTATAAATCCCTAATAGCAATTTGCTGTTTCTGCTAATTTAAATTAGCTTTAATGAGGTAAATCAAGCCATTGGTGTCTAATTGAGCTTTAATGAGCTGAATTCCTCAAGAAGAGATTTATGGAGAGTTTACCTGACACAAACAGTTGCACCAGGGAAAATGCTTCTCTCCTCCCACTTCCCCTGCAGCAAGGAAAAAACACAGGAGGCACAACAGAGTACAAAGCTGAAACTATTGTGTTGCTGTAACCGAAAGCATTCCCAGATTAGCCAGGAATCTCCAGCAGTAAAAGGAAGGAATATGCTCTCTTCTTTGCAGATGTTTCACTGCCATACTCGCTCTTGGCTTGTTTTGGTCAGTAAATATAAAAGCAGTCAAAATGCAGATGCATTGCAGTCAGCTGGGATCAATCTGCAGAAAGAGCCGAGGTTGGTGCTTTGGTGCTTCCCCACGCAGGAAACCACAAAACCTTGGAGACTGAGATCACTGGGTCATTAAGAAAGGCCTACAGGTTTGTCTGCAAAATATTATCCTCTCCTAGAAAGTGACCAAGATGTAGCAATGAAATTAGTTTAAAAACACAGAAGGTGTTGAGATGGAAGAATAAAACTTTCTTGACATCAAGTAGAGAGGCTGAAACAACCTTCAGCTGTTACATAGGGGTGTAACTAAGGGTGCTCAGAAAGATGTGACATGTTTGCATGCTTTGGCTGGAAAAAGGACACTTACCCTGTAGATACATTTCAAACCCCTTAATGCTAATGGTTCTGAATTTTAAATTCTTTGTTTATGCTCCAGGTAGGGCTTTATCTCCCTCAGTGTAGAGATTACTTTATTGACAATTCTTATCCTTTCCAGTGTCTATCACTGCATTATAGGTAAAACCACCCAAGCAAATGCAAATCCAAATGAATACAACGCGTATTTGCATGTGTGCTGTTAGCTAGTGATATGAAATATTGAGCTAATAAATTCTTTACTCAGAGTTTCAAATATAGGCACCGTATTGCCTATCACCTAAAAGTAAATGAAGAATTCGTACTAGTAGGGCTGTCCCTCTATCTGTCTTCTAAATGGTGAATTATGTATTAACCTAATACAGGTTTTATGGAATATCATAGCCTTCTGTGGGTCCCCAAGGATATCTGATGTGCCAGCGAGCATTCAAAAGTCATGAGCCAGGCTTCAAATATAATTAAATTGCCATAGGATCAGGAGGCTTTCTAAATAACAAAGAAAAAGCCAATATGTAACTCGTGGTTCTTTTCTTTTGTTTCTCTGTTTTTGAGCTTCTTAAAGCAATTTTAACTTCGCAAACACAAGGGAAAGGAAGTGTCTGTGTAAAAGAGGGAGGAAAAGAGGGAGGGAGGAAAAGAGGGAGGGAAGAAGGGAGGGAGGAGGAGAGAGAGAGAGAGATGGGAGTCCAACATCACAGGATTTCTGAGCTCTGTACTTTTAGAAAAAAATAATATCATCATATTGGACCCTGCAGCAGTTTCAAGGCAAAATGGGGATTTCCTGATGCTGCAGCAAAGGGCAACTCCTCCTGTGGTAAAACAACTTTGAAAAGCATGCAAAAGAACCATGAGTTTTTCTGCCAAAAGGAAGATGATCAGATCTCCAGTAGCGTTTTTCTTTTTCTTCTGTGGCTCAGTGGCTCCAGGCCATAGAGCAAGTTTCTACTGTGAAAGTCTGGAATAAATCTAAATCTATTTTGCTTCAGAGAGCAAAACTCCCCAAACTGCTTAATATTAAATACCTGGCATCAGACAAAGTGCAATTTGAACATGACTTCAATCAAACTTTATTACTGGAAGGCGGAATATCTTTAATGCAAGCATTGCTACTTCGAAGCTGACTTACTGCCAAGCTGCCTCAGACCGGCCTGTCACATATTTAGCTTTCCTTGGGTCTCAGCTTTCTTATACAGCCTCAAGCTGACACCCTCATCAGTGACTGTGTGCCCTCGATGGCTGGTAGTATGGGAAGGATCATAAGGCTGGCTCAGAGCCCAGACGTAACACCAAATCTGCCATAACTCAGCTGCCATGAATACGTCCCCCGAAATTCCTCCTCTGAAAATTAATGGTGTTTGCATGGCTCAGTACCTGCATATCTAACACACATTTATATACTAGGGGCCAAAATACTGATAACATATTAATCATTACCAGAGCCTTAGGAGGAGAAAAGAGAGAGAGAGAAGTTATATCAACTGATAATAAAGGAAATTCTGGTAAACTGATAACGCACCTAATAAGTTTTTGAAAACTTATGCATAAAATAGTGTTAATGAGAAAATGTTTTATATGCACTGGAATGGTCTATCTCATCTTTCTAATAATCTGCTTAACACAAAAGGACCTCTTGACTTTTCTTACGTGTCAGAGATATTGAGTTTTTTTCAGTAAAAATCATTCTACTGTGTCAAATAAGCTGCTATTGCAACACTTACTGATGGAGAAAATGATGGAGAAAGTCTATGATTTCTACCTGAATTGTATTGTAGTCCCATGTTTGCATTATGTTGGAATACATCTTATTGCATTTTCTACGTAGATAAAGCTATGCACACTTTAATAAAAGCAGCAGTAGCAAACAAGAGAAGAAATTAATGCTAACAATGAATGTAATCTGAGTGCTTGTTAACATTTCAGAAAGCATATTTTACAGCAAAATATCACAGTTAAAATGCATAATCCTGTGTACATAGTAATTCTCTGTGTTCACATCCATAATGTGGTGTAAAAGATAGATACAGTGGTGTCTATGCTGGTAAATATTGCAAATGCTGAAAATTCTGTTAAATTTATGGGGAACACAGATCTCTCAACATCACTCACATATATAAACCTTGCAAGGATTCATTCATCTGGTTGGGATGAGACTTTTCAAAAAACCTTTGTGCCTCTCTTGGGATTTTTAGTAGCTCATAGAGGAAAGACCTTTATATTTTTCACATAAAAAATCTCTATTTTTGTAATCCTACAAAATTGTTGCTGGCTCCTGATTGATAAAAAATGTAAATACTACTTCAGCCTGGAATTTAGAAATTATTGTTGCTCAGTGTATTACTTTTTTAGACTGCTGATAATATGCTTCCTGTAAAGCAATGTGTATTTTCAACATGCAAGTACAGTTTTTTCTTTACTTCTCCTCCCTGCCCAATAGAGAGCAAAAAGCATTTGCCTGTTTCCCCCTAACTTGATGGGATCACCCATGATGGAATCCAAGAACATCTATTCCCTCTTTGGCTGTGGTGTGTTCCATGGATTTATGGTTCCTGATGCTGCCACCATGAACTATACCAGGAAATGCTCATATACACGGTCCAAAGGTTAAGTGCATTTTTTAGTATATCAACCACATTTGTAAATGGTGTTTTTAAAGAAACACTAAATCTCACAGTGTGCACAAATACTTTAACAAAGTTTTCATTCTGCTTTATTTATATGGTGCAACAGTTATATACCGTATTTTGAATAATAGCTCTTCAAACCATTGCTTTTTGTACTGTAAGTGCATTTATGAAAAGACAGGGTACCTTTCTTTGCTCACTTAAATGCAATGCTAAGGGCATCGAGGTGTAATTTTTCAGACTCTTAGCATTTTGTTGCTCCAAAAGTTGCAACTAACTAAAAAAATCTTTTCCAACACTGAAATTCCAGTTCAATTGCATTATGAAAATTTATGGTGAGACTGCCTTAATGTTTCTGTTTAATTACTGGTTGCATTAAACTATCTGATTTCCTAACTGCTGTCATGTACAATCTTTTGCATTGACATTTAGAAGAGTGTTGATTGAGACTAGTTTCTCTGCACTTCCTCTGCAGGTACCGGAAAGAAAGGGGTTCCTTCAGAGGTACAATTTTGAGTGTCTGAAGTTAAGCTCCTGCTCTAAATCTTCTCCCAAACCTGCCTATCACTGACACACCTCCTCATTGAAGTGAACCTCTGTGAATTCCTCCTTTGTCATTGAAATATGAAATGCACGTACTCTGTACAGGAAAATGAATAGTCAGATAAAACGTTGCCATTGAGATTTCCCAAAAAGGAGGGCCTTCTGTTTTATTCAGTCTCTGGAGGTTATCAGGAGTCTATGGGGAATGCTGGAGTCAAACATGTCCTATAGAATCTGGATTTTTAGGTATTTGTGATGTAAATTTGGGTCTACCACAATCTCTATGCATGGGCTACTGCTCATCAGTTAGTAATTGGATTCTCAAAAAAAAAGCAGGGTTGGGAACTGATGGCCTGCAGAAACTCTGGTGAAGAAGGAGAAAGGCAAACTGTATGGACAAAGATAGCTTAGAGTCATTTTCTCCTTTGAAATTTTAAGCTGCTTCCAAAGGTAATAAACCTAACAAAGTAAAAAAGCAAGAACTGGTGATGTCCCTACTGGGTCCAATACTGTTCAACATCTTCATTAATGACCTGGATGATGGGAGTAAACTGTACCCTCCACATGTTCACTGACAAAGCACACTGGAAAGAGTTATCACCAAGAAATCCCTTACAATTCAAGCTGCTGCAAGTGCCACTAAATAAGAACTAAGACACCATAACCAACTTTGCATCTTGCTTTTGTGCTCTTTTAGAGCTGTGTTTTGGAAACAAGAGTTTAATCCACTTCTTCTCTGTCGTCTACTTTATGGTGGTTTTCTGAAAAGTGGCTTCTCAGCAACTCTGGAAAACACAGAGCACTTCCCTGGGAAACAAAATGCATTCAGTGAAGCCAACTGGCCTTACAAGCCCTCGGCTTGAAAATGAAGGCAAATGAGGATGGTTGTATTGGGGCCTGTGTTTGCCACGAGCAGCATCTTCTTTGTTTGCAAAAAGGTGATGTGCAGTCAGAGAAATCATTGCTGAGAGTTTGTAACCAACACAGCGCCGTCCTATCCTTGCATTCAGCAAGAAACTTGAAGGCTCAAGACATTTTCTCACTAGGGCTATTCTCTCCTTAAAAATTAAAACAAGAGCTTGGGCTACAGTTGAAAAAGTATTTAATAAGGAGATCCACACTAATTTCTTTAAATTCTTCACTGCACCTCCAGAAAAATTATTACAGAATTAACAATGGAAAGACAAATATCAAGATAATCTGTGTTCTTTACTAGTTTGAAGCATGCTCATAAGGTTCCTGTGGTGTTTTTCTTCTTAAGTATGACCTTTTTGTGGCCCTTGTTAAATTTCCTGTTAACTGAACTACAGTTCCAACTGTAAGTAATTTCTTTACCACAGTACAGGTAACTTTTGTGGGCAGCTGGAGAGCACCAACAGAGGTGCTTAGACATTGGATGCTGGGGACAAGTGCTAATAGCTCACAGTGATGGATTTTGCCATACTTTGCTTCAGAAATTGGAAACTCACCAATTTGTGAGAACACTCTAATTTTGGAATATAGCTATGAAAGCTGAGAGTCTGAGGCCTCTTACAGTCACTCTGAAAAGCTGGCAAAATGCTCCACTAAATGCCTTTAAATATGAAAGACAAGCTTTCAAAGGGGGCTGGCAACAGATGGAGATTCCTATCAAAACTGATAACTTCTTGGACCTCTTTAGTGAACTCTTCTAAAAACACCAAAATTTATACAGAGGTGTGATAGGGATGAGTTCAAGTTCTTCAGAGTGGAAGAAAACACATCTATTTTCTTATATAGCGTCTCAAAGAGGTTCTTTTTCTTCTGAATATTTTTTCAGTACTTTGTCTTGCTACAATATGCTTTAAATTGTCTGTAGTTTTTTCTTGGTTGTAACAAGAAAATTAAAACCTATTAAAAACCCCCTTGATTAGAATCCATTCCACTTACACAGAAATGGTTAAGAAGAAACGAGCCAGAACACACACTGATCCTATAGCTAAAGCCAACAATAATTTTCTCTGTGACCTTCAGGATCCAATTCAGAGAGGCATAAAAATGGTGCCCCTGAACACCACAGACATCCTATGGATTTCTAAGTGTTTCAGGTTGAATTTAATCTGTACCTACATTTTCTTATTGTGCAAACTGAAATAATATCTTTTTGAGAATAGGTCCATAAGCTCCTGCAGGCTTCCCATGTATCTCTGCTCCCCCTTTTGCCCTCTCTGTCCTCAACCCACAGAGTCTTCTCCTATTCAATTTGCCACTTAGGGAAGGTGCAGCTCTTGGCTGTTCAGTTCCTTGCCTCTGGGAAGTCACAGAAATGCCTTCTGAATATTTCGTTGATGAGAAACCCTCTCCAACAGGAAAGGTTTGTTAAGAAGTTCGTTGCACAGAGCGTACTGAGCAGCTGCTCTGCCACACACTGGCAGAGCACTCTCCATGGCAGAGGGTGCTCCTGACCCTGCTCGTGGCCTGGAAGAGCGCCGCACCACAGCAGACAGAAACAGGCACGTGCTGCTGTGCTCCAAGCACCTCCACCCTCAGAGGGTTGGATTGCCCCCAGCCAGCCTGCAAGGTCGCTCAGGATCTCTATTACAGTTCTCTCCAAGGGTCTCCACTGTAACAACAGTGACTCTTCTGATTCACGAAGGGCCGTGGATTTACTGTGGGTCAGCAGCTGGAGGATTAGTTGAACTATTTAGCCTGCCTGAGCATCCCTATTGCTGTGTACAGTGAAACACAGCTAAGCTTTTCTGGAGTTTAATCTACCGTGGAGAGTGTAAACTGTATAAAGGTTGTTTTTTGTGTTGGGTTTTCTGCCTGTTTTGTGTCTGGAGATATACAGTACGTGGAACAAAAATGCTAGACACAACCAGCTCCCCTTTTGAAAACAAGGTCTTAGGAAACTCTCAGGTTTTCTCCTGCATTTTATTTCTGTGTATGCATCCTCCTATATTTATGCCTGTTTTTGTGACAAGTGGTGCTCCTGAAGTACTTAGCTGCCTGGAAGGTGGATCCAATTTAAACCAGTACAAGTAAATTTCAGGTGTGTGAAAAGACAATCAAACTTACTTTACTGAATACCTTGTCAGAAACTACTGGAAAATTAAAGGATGTAATTAATTCTTTCGATAAAATAAAGCAAATAATTGTAAATAAATACCCTTTATCTGGTTCTATTGTCATTAGATTTCTCTGGATAAAGTTTGTCCAGAAAAATGGGATGGGATTTTCCTTTGTGTCTGTAACAAAGTCCAGGGTAGAATATCTGGGTCTTAGAAGTCTAAGCCTAGTGATTTATCCAATAGACCATTGTGCTTCTACACATATGTTGAGAGGAGATTCTAATATTTCATAACATGCAGAAAGAGAAGAAAAGAGACTTACATGTGTTTGTGATAAGTAAGTGGGCAATTCTGTATCCAGGCCTTTACATTTTTATGTAGGTAATTTAAAAAATGTTGGCAGAGGTCCGGTCTGCTCACTGCTCAAAAATCAAATACAATTGTCGAGCAGTAACAAAAAAACACAACCATTCTCCATGAAACTTGAATCTTTAGAGACTTTGCAAATTTTAAGTGTGTGGAAATGGAAAAATGGGCTGTAATTGCTATGGACTTTCATTTTGGCATTAGTTACATAAAACAGAAGTGCATGTTTGTGTTGATCAAAATGAAACCTTTTTCTGCCAAACCCTTCTGCTCTTTAATTTAAAACAAACTACAGTATGATAGATGCTTACTGTTTGTGCTCAGCGTGTTAAAGAAATAGGAGAAAATGTTATCTTCAAGAAAAAAAGCCATAAAATTAAGAGCAAAGAAACATGACTCCATGTAACTGGGTACAGTTAAGTTTTGATTTTCAATGCAGCTCAAGCTGGTTATTTGAATGAACCAAAACTAGCATATTACCAACTTAAATTGAATTGAGAGAAGTCAAGTTCAACACAAGTAAGTGTAGGTACGCTTTTGGAGTTTGGCTGATTCGTTTTATGATATATTTTACCTGGTACAATCTTCTAGTGTATAAAGACATGCTACAACATGTCTCAAATTGCTAGTACTGGGAATAATATGAATCTTAGTATACCTGATGAGTTCATACATCAAGAGTCACTATAGGAACTGGATAAAACTGAAGGACAGGCTA
This sequence comes from Platyrinchus mystaceus, assembly GCA_035041135.1. Taxonomy (NCBI): domain Eukaryota; kingdom Metazoa; phylum Chordata; class Aves; order Passeriformes; family Tyrannidae; genus Platyrinchus; species Platyrinchus mystaceus. Next base: position 34,409,017 of record JAWWLV010000088.1, on the reverse strand, counting down.
GCTCTAAGTTCTGTCTCTGACTCTGGCCAAAAGCAGATTTCCAGGGAAGATCCGGGAGCTAAGCAAGGGCAGTCCCAATCTGCTGCCACTGATCACTCAAGGACTGTATGAATCAAACATGATGTCTAGCCATCCCTGTACTCTCCCTTTGACTCCTTATCAGTTTCTAGTATTCACAGTACTGCAAGACAAAAAGATTCATAGACTGCCTGTAAGTTAGATGAAGAACCTCCTCACTTTTTTTTTAAATCTTGTCTCATATGAGCGTTATTAGGTACTCTGAAGTGCTTGCACTGAATACAGTAAAAAACTGATCACTATCCATCCTCTTTGTGCTTCTCATTATTTACTAGATGATCACTTTATTTCAACTGGCCCCCTGTAGACTGAGGAGACCTGGTTTGCTCAGCCACTATGTGGACAGTGCTCTGTGCCTCTTGTTTCTCTTCCCGCCCTTCTCTGCACATTAACCTTTCAGGTGAAAGAGGGAGAGTAGAAAGATAAACTCATGCAATATTCAACCTTTGTGGGAATACATGACAGAGCTGGAAAATAGTTGCAGAGTTGTCACATGTCACTGCCTTGGTAAAATAAGAAAAAACTTGCATAGAACAATTACAAATTGCAAAGATAGACATACCAGAACATCAAAGTATTTTGTCATGGTAGTCATGTTAAAGTATATTTAAGGAATAGGCTGATACATTTGTACTTTGGAAATGGGTTTTCATTAATTTTCCCTGTGCTAGTTTATTAAACCAAACTAGAACAGGTCAAGATATATTGGCCTAGCAGCAAACCAAAACCCAAAATTCCCCAAGTAAATCCAAATCCCTTTGCCTAGAAAGTATGGATTAATTTCAGTGAAGCAATTGTGATATTCATCAAACCTTAATATTTGCAACATAATTTAAAAAGCCGAAATTACTGTATGTAATGAACTCAGAGGAGGTAATGCAGAATTTTAAGCAAAACAACTGAATAAATAAAATCAAATGCTTGGCAACCTTCTAAGAAAGATCTTTTAAAAACAAAATACAGGTAGCAAGCTGACAATTCCTAATCAGATAGTTCTGTTTTACGCCACTGCATTACATTATATTAGGCAGTCTGCAAACTGCTAAATAGATTTTGGATAATTATTTCTGGTTCAGCTCTTTCTCAGGAAGAAAACCTTGACTTTATTGCAATCTTTGTTAAATTAAAAATGCAGATGCCTGCTCTGCAAAGCATGAAACTGGATTCTCATTTGCTGCTTAGGCAAACAGCTCTTTGAAAAGAAAACTTGGTGGACAGTTTGAGAATAGCACATAGGCAGCATAGTATTTAATGCTCATTCTAGCTAAATACATATGTGTGCAAACCTGACAGATGAGTCTGTACACATTTTGTAATCCTCAGATTCTCCCTTTTTCCCCCCAAGTATAATCCTCACTGTATGTTCATTTTGCAATTCCACTGCCAAAAAAACCTCAATCATGTGTACCACAGGCTGAATGCAGAGCTTAACTACACTAGGGTTTTTTTTGGGTAGTCAAATACAATAGAAATGAACACATCTTCTGCATTTTCAAGACAGCAGTGATTTTAAATAGGAAACAATTCCACAAATTAGGAAGTGGCATAACAATATCTTATCTTTGCTGACCATGTAACTTTTTAGATTTAGATTTTAAAACATCTTTAGTGGTTGTC
>JAWWLV010000088.1:34390435-34407222 GCA_035041135.1 Platyrinchus mystaceus | reverse complement strand
GTGGTTGTCATGGTTGTCATTCTGTCAAAATGAGTGTTTAAATTTTTTATTGAGACCCTGCTTATTTTCACAGCCTTTGTAATCCTACTGTGTTAAATAAACACTTCTTGTCCAGCCACTGAAAAAGCTAACATGCCAAGTGATTTGTAGCTTTCCACCTGAACTGTTGCTCATGAAATTGGGATTATATGCCTGCAGGCCCACACATGGTAAATGAGTCTCTTCTTAGATTGCCTACTGTGCTTCCAGGACTTCAGCAGCAGTCGAGGCTTCCAAGAGTAGCCTGAGAAACAAGAATGCTTGCATGGCTAACACTTTGTAATACAACTTAGTAGATTAACATTTACCTTTATTGAATGAAAATATAAAAATTACCGATTTTTTGCTGTCCATTTCTTGCTTCTTCTTTCATCCCATTAAGTAGATGTGAATATCTCCCTGCATCTACTCACGCAAATTTAACTTAATCAATTTGGTTACTCACATGTACCAAGAAAAATACCACAATCCTTCTTTAGTTTCTGGTTGAGGTAAACATGCAAGAAAACACGTGGCAAATGTTGCAAATGTCCTGGAAAGAGACAGAACTATTTATCCTGCCTTCATACTATCATACCAAATGGAAGTGATAAGTCATTTAGATTGGACTGCAAATTAAGTCCCCAGACCTGCCTTGGACTCCAAGTAAAGACCTATGCCTGTAGATCTTTAATACAAGAAAACTGTTGTCTTCACTAGGCACTTCATAGGCATTACTGTAGAATAATATTTTATTAATATATTATCCAGTGCTGTGATAAAGTAGGATTGACACCAGTGTAGCTCATTGACGGGGGCTTCTCGATAAAGTAAGCAAGCAACCTTTCTCCCCCAAGGTTTTTATTTTATTTATATAAAGACAGTGGTTTTAACTAATTTCAAACAAATTCTTGATGACCTCAGCTTAATTTTGAAGTTCCAAAGTCCCCCAGCTAGTTACTGAATCACCAGGGACTTCTCTGCCTTGGAACAAGACTGCGAGTGATGCAGCTGACACCACCACTACATCCAGCTCAAGGGCAGCCACAATGAACAGCTTATGCAGCCTGTTCCAAACATGGAATGCACTGCCATTAGTACGAGCAGAATGAAGAACTGCTACATTCATTGTTGGCTCATGAGGGTGAAACTGGGCAGGCACAAGCCCATGGTGTATGGAAAATAGCTGGGAAGACACTTTCATTTGTTCTGAGGGAGAAAAAAAAAGGGCTTTTAACAGCACAAATTTCTTTTTTGTAGAAGTATGTAGCAGTAAATAAAAAGGGTCTTTATTGCTTAGTGTTCACAGCTGACACAAAATAGATACTGCCTCTGCAAGCACTGATTACAAGTCAGTGGTGACTTCTCTGGGTGTGCTGTGGAGAGAGGAGTGAATCTGTCTTGCATGCTCTTTCTTACGGACAGCAGGGTCCTCTTCCATTGCATTAACTCTAGCAAAATGTAAAGGAGCAAAGGACTATAAATTATCCTTTTCCAGTGCTAGTGTAGGGTGCCAACACAGGAAACACAATTGTTTGTTTCATTAAAAATTGGCCTTCTATTTTAAACAGTACAGTTGATTTAGATTTTACAATTGTGTTTGACTGGTCAGGTTGCTCTTTTTTCTTTTCCTGTTGAGTACGTAAATTGGTGCATATTAAATTCTCATTGTCTTTTTTACTCTAAAGCCACTATAGAAAGTTCAGGGTATACTCTTTAGAGAAAAACAATTGCTGTTGTCATATTTAAAATAAATTTTGAATTGAAGAAAATTTGAATGTCTTTGGAATGTTTCACATAGCATAACCTAAAAATAAAAAGTTTTCATAGTTTCAGTATGTAAATAATGTTTAAGAACTGCACAAAATCTGGTTGCAAACCCCTTAACATATGAATTATGTGATGCTAATATCTATTAATTCGATACTCCAGTCTGGTTTTCTATAGCTACTGGGAACTGCACATGAGACTGTAAGCCAAGACAACCATTCTATTCATTCAGAGCTATTCCAAAATCAATCTGGGGCTCCTGGATCTCCATCCATCCCACAGCTCTTGGTCACATTTTGCTAAACATTGTGTCTCTCTTCCTTGCAGTTGCCAACCATCTGTGTTAGGAATGAAGCTGTCTCTTATCAGTTTGCTCTCCAGTTTTCCCCATGCAAGGCAGGTTGCCCTTTGAGTTTTGGAGCAGAGCTCGCTCCTTCCACAGCACATCCCAGCCAGGGAATAATAATTCCACATCAGGAATCCAGCTGCTCTCCCCAATGATACTGCACTGTATTACCACAAAGCCACAGGGCTGTTCAAAACACCCACTATCAGCCAACTCCATTCCCATGCTAGAGATCAGAAAACAGGAACACACTTGGCCTTCTCCTCTCTGTGCTTCCAGCAGTTTGCCTGCCCAGTTAGACTGTGGTCTCTCCACATCTGTTTTGCAGCACTTCTCTCACTGGCTTAATTGTACATGCTTACTGATATCCCAGACAAACCACAAGGAACCACTTGCATAAAGTTAGCTAACAAAGAAAGAAGAAAAGAAAGAAAAAAAATAGCAGCATTTTTACAAAAAATAAATGTAAAATCTTTATTTCTTCATCAAGGAAATAAATTTTCTCTTTGCAGATGTTGCTAATTACACACAGAGGTTTAATTCTATTTTTTTTTTTTTACTTAAAAGGTCCGCAATCTTCATTCTAAATCTTTGACTTATCCTTAGCAATGACTTTTTTTGGATAAAAGGAAGGATGTCAGTGAGAACTTGGTTTTGGTGGGACCCAGAACAAACATAATCCCTTTAATAATTCATTCATTCTCTAATAATATCCTTTAGGGAGAGTGGCTACTTCCACTGATTGTTTTAATACTTATTTTAAACAATAGGCTCACCCATTTAACAAATTAGTTTAAACTTCAGAAGTCATCACTTGTCAGACATTGTTTGTTGTTCATATAAAATGTGGGACAATGCTGCTCTGTGTTGGAAAAGTCCAGTGCAGAGAAATCTCTGCTCTTTTCATGTGCAGTGCTGTAGCAGTGCCTCAAGGACTTTCCAAAGCCTTCCTGACAGCAAGTCACCACGCACATTTGTTTGGATTCAGTCCATAGCTGAGCACAGTGAATAACGATAGTATTTATGTCCATCATGAGCTTGGTTTCTCTGCAGGAGGTATGTTATAGAGACCTGACCACTTTTCACTAGAGCAGTATTGATCACAGCTATAGGAAAGGTTCATCCAGGAGACAATAGTTGTAAGAAGTATTGGGGGGAAGGACAGTGTAGAGAAATAGATATGAAAAAAATAGCTGGAGGCATTTATTTTAGCTACTGGAAAGTGTATGTTAGAGAAAAAAAAAAGCCTCAGTTTCCTTTTAAAGTGTGTTATTTCCAAAAGCAAAATGCAGCTTAAAGTGAACAGAAGGTAAATATAATCCAGAAACATTACCCTGCACAGCATGTCAGTGACCTGTGGGATCCACCATGGCAGCAGGTCAGTCAGCTGCTGTAGGTTCCTTCATAGAGAGGCCAACAATAAAAAGTTCTGTTGTCTGTCCTTCCATGTGGTGTATCTGACATGTGATGAAAGCAATGATTTCTGTCTGCAACTACCTCTGCCTGACACATAAGGTTTGCCACATGCAAGGGATCATCCAATCTCTCCTGCAAGCTTTAATACAACTTAAAACAGAGATCAGACTCTTTTAGTCAGGATTACTTTAACTGGGACTATACGTAACAGGAGTACATCCACTGAGACACACCGCAATGATGTCATTCAACCAACTTGATGTTTTTTGGTGTTATAATTCCTGGCTATCCCAATCATAGATTCATTTAGGTTGGAAAGATTTAAGATTAAGATTTAAGATTATCAAGTCAAACTGATAGCCTAGCACTGCCAAGTCCACCATTAAACTGTGTCCCTAAGTGTCACATCTACACATCTTTTAAAACACCTCCAGGTATTTAAGTGATGACTCCAGCACTTCCCTGGGCAGCCTGTTCCAGTGCTTGACCACCCTTTCCATGAACAAATTTTTCCTAATATCCAATCTAAACCTCCCCTGGCACAACCTGAGGCCATTTCCTCTTGTCCTGTTGCTCGTTACTTGGGAGAAGAGACTGACCTCATCTTGCTACAACCTCCTTTTAGGTAGTTGTAGAGAGCAATAAGTCCCCACTAAGCATCCTTTTCTCCAGTCTAAACAACTCCTATTTCCTCAGCCACTCCTCACAGGACTTGTGCTCCAGACTCTTCACCCTTTATTTACAAAGAAGTTGAAGAGCACAGGGCCTAAGACAGAGCCCTGTGGAATCCCACTAGTGAGAGGTCGTCAGTCTGATGTAACACCATTCACTACTACCCTCTGTGCTTGACCTGTGAGCCAATTGCTCACCCACCACATGATGTGTTTATCCAGCTGTGTGCTGGACAGTTTGTCCAGGAGGATACTGTGAGAGATGGTATCAAAAACTTTGCTGAAATGTAAGAAGATTCCATGAAATTACTTCCCTTGATTAAAAAAGTGTGTTATTTCAAAGGACTAGGTATTTAGAAAACATTAACTTGTCTGTAAAAACTTTCCAATAATATAATTTTCTTAGCTTACAGAATACAGTTAGTGAACACTGCAAAATGTACTAAAATTTATATTAAACCTACATCAAGTTAAAATTTCCTAACCTTCTTCTCTTAGAAGAACTTCTAAGAGAAACGTCCTACCACATTAAAACACCTGCCATCCAAAGTGTGTGATGACTTAATATGTGTTCTACTCAAATAAATATTCAATTAAGAAGAGTATGCAAGTCTTCAGTGGAATTAAATACAAAGCCATAATAATAAACAAGTACATTGTTATTCTAAATGTGTTCTTAGGGCCTTAATTGAAGTTCATGGAGTTTTAGTCATTCTGGTTAGTATGAGCAGGACCAGAAGCTGTCACAGAGTTTTGGCTCAAAGAAGTTGTTCTGTCATGATATTTACCTCAAGTTCACTAAATTCTTCAAAATTTTTGACACAAGTGTGATACCAGGGGGAAAGCTGGATAATCAGGAATACATCTGAACTTTCAGAGTGAAAACCGATTTATTAGTTTTAGTGAGGCAAAACCAAATTTACATGAAGATAAAACTATATTTCTTATTCAGGAGCAATAACGGAAAGTGCTTCCAATGTGCGTGATTCTTAATTACCTCAGTCTCCCTGGTTACCCTGCTCTAACTGCTGTAAGAATAGAGACCATTGTTTTCCTATGGTTGCGTACAATATTTCCCAGTGGGGGGAGGGGGGAGAGGTAGTAAGGAATGGGACTGATCTGCATGAAAACTAGTAAACAATTAGTATACAGAAAACTTCATACTGTTATGTAGAGGTGAAGTGTTGTACATGATGTTACTTCACCCTCAGGTTTGAGTTTTTCCTCATATAAGTGATTAACAAAAGAAAGGGATTGTGCCTTCAACTTATATTTAAAAAAATCATATTTTCTTGAATAAAATTTTCTTTAAAAATAACATTTTCTTTAAAAATAGGAGGTCATTTCCCTTTTCAGAAGGTGGATCTGTCAGTTTCTTAGAGAAGATGGTAGAAAAAAAATTAATACTTTCAAACAACTTAAGCTCAGAATTTCTTTGCACCAATCTCCTTATAAAATACAATAACTACAGTAAAATTATATTATTGATAAAGAAAAACAGAAGAGACAAAGGAAATATCAGAGTTTAATGAGTCAAGGAATTTTCACTAGATATTATCTGTGCTGGCAGTGGACATTCAGTAAATTAAAAAAAAAAAAGTTTATTACCAGATAATGTAATCTTTCTATGTGTCCAAGCATTGAATTTTGCTTTGTAATATGATATAGTCTTCATCTTCATCAAATATTTGCTATCCTAGGGAATAAAGTTCTGTTACTAGCGACATCTCTTTTCTCACAGTTGCACTGAGAAGAAGATAAGATCAGAGTAGTCGAGGGAAAAATAATAAAAGTTGTATACGAAAAATTGGACTAGGGGAGTGTATTGTTATACAGATTTAAAAAAAATAATTTAGTGCTCTACAAGAATATAAGAAGATTTAATAAACTAGTATAGTCAGTGTCCCCAAGGTGCTGAGTAGCTTGTTTCCCAAAATCTAGGAAGGGGCTTTTTTTAAAGGACTGTTTTAAAGGAAGAACTGCAAGGTTAACGTTAAGTAATAGTCATGGAATGAATGAGGACCACAGCAGAAGTGGAGGCAATATGATTCCACAGGTTTCAGTTGTAGTCCAGGGGACAAACAAACAAATGGACACAATGAAAATGCTAAATGACGGAACTTTTGGGGAACCTGATGTTTCAAAAGCATCATTAATACACGCTCACAGATAAGGGATCCTAGGGATATGAGGGATTAGAACATTAATTTCTGAAGTACTTATCATGAAAAACCCTCATAATATAGCAACAAGAAAAAAATCAGTAAAGGCTAAACAATGACAAATATACACGTACAAAGAGCACATATCTAGATCTCTCTTATGAAATACAGAGATATCAAGTGAGCTGCCCAACACTGCAAGAAAAAACTTACATTTTTTTTTTTATAAATTAGTGGGAATTTTACCTTTGAAGCTGGCCAGCCTTTGAATTGAGGATTGTCAGGAGTATATCTGCTGCAAATTTTATATTTTCCTTGACATCCCCATTTCATTTGCACTTTAAGAAAAACCCATCACTGAGAAGAGAGTGACACCCTCTTTTTGTGTCACTTCACCAAATTGTATCCTGAGTAGTAAAATCACTTCTACCAAAATTCTTCTGCAGTTTTTGATGCATGCTACAATCACCTTTATTCTCATATACCTAAGGAGTCTTGGTTCACTTGCTTACATTATAACATTTCACCCCAAAGGCGATCACGTTCATGGCCACTGAACTTATTCTTGTCGATTGGTAACAAGCAAAGTACTTTCTGGTTTCAAGGTGTTAAATAAAAATTATAAATGCACTGCTCAACTGCCACAGATAGAGATTAAATGACTGAAAAAGTTTCTGCAATTAAGACTGGGTTGACTTTCTGTTTTAAAGTCCACTATGCAGTCTGCAATATTCTAAAACTTTAAAGTACCCTGGGCTTTTGTGAATAATACAGTATTAATAAAGACTGAATATTTCTTTTTTTTCTTTTCTAAAACCAGTGTAGAGATTTCTTCTTCTTTCTGAGCTGAGAATAATCTTATCCTGTTTGGAACTTACATTGAACATTTTCAAGCTGCTAATAGATGGAACCATTTCACTATGCTAAAAAATCATAGTGTTTGTACACTTGGAAAATTTTTATTGAGCATGTAGAGTAATTAGTTTCCGTAATCTCATTTTTCATGACCTTGACTCCATAATTTATCTTCAAGAGATGTTGTTTCCCATCCCACAATCCCAATCATGTCAGTGTGGGTGTACTGGGACGATGCTACAATAGCAGAAGGAAAACATGCCATCTTCATTTCTGCAGTACCTTTCATGTCAAAATCACTTAAAGCACTGTAAAAAATACAGTTAACAAAAACAGAAATTTATTTCCTACATTAAATTACAGTATTTAAAATAGTTGTTCTTTGGCTTAATATGGTTGTTGGAATTAATATTTTAAATGTGATGAAGTGATAAAAGTGGTGAATTTTTATGGCAAAAATTAATTATCTTGCTTCAGTTAAAAACTTGTGTGTATACAGCTGTGGAAGACAGAAGAATTTGGGAGCTGAAATTTTCCTTCCCTCAGCTCACAGCCTTCCAGTTTCTTTTTCCGCAGTGACTACCTGTCATACTTTCTTTCTCAAAGTAGACAGAATTACTGCAAAGATGAACAGGAAAATGCTGGAATAATGCTCTCAAATTAAATATACCAGCAGTCAAACATTACTACATTAATTTCAGCAGCATTAAAAGAAGAAAAAAAATTTTAAAAGTAGCTTAATTACCACAACTTCTGATTCAGGCGTTTTCCAAAGAACAGTTTTCCCTTTTTGTCTCATTACAAGAAACCACATTTTTTTCATAAGCTACTGTGACAATTGCTTACATTCAACAAAAGTAATTCCTTCAAATATGAACACATCAAAGAACAAAACAAGTGTTGCCTGTGCTGGCAAGTTGCACAGGGCAGTAGGGGTCAGTTTGTGCAGTGAAATCATGGGTGCTGAGGCTAGCTATCCTTTCTGACTCGGCTGCAGGGTTTGGTCCTGTGAGCTGAAGGACCACTCAAGGTCGTTGTGCACACTCAAGGTGTGTGCACATCCTGGCTCAGGGTCCTCTGAGTCTGGTCTGCGGTGCAGAACAAAGCCAAGTGAGCTGGTTGCTTCAGAACCAAAAAACTAAAGAAGGTGAACCTGATTTGCTGTTGCTAAGTGGATATTGAATCAATATCATGACCTAATGATAGAATAGTAGAAAGCAATTTTTTAAGGGAAGAGCATTGTGGACATGTGAAAATCAAGAGATTGGTAAGGGGAATTAAAACTTGATAAGGTTCGCCAAACACTTTTAAATGTGTGTCACTTTTCTACAGAGAAACTATTTTTATATCTAAGTTTAGGATTTATACATTAATTTGAATCAAATGTAGCTAAGTATTAGCACACCCAAACTTGCTGCCTTTATCCCTGGAATAAACACTGAGTCTACCCTAAAAAAAAATGTTCTCAGATCAGGTACTCAAATCATGTAAGGTATTATTTGAAGTCCTAAAACCAACTAAGTAACTCTCTTCTTGTTTACTGTTATTACCTGGGCTACCACCCAAGAGTCTTCACCGTAGTACTAAATAATGAGCAGAAAAACATACATAAGGAACATAAAGGATTACAGTATCACCTTCCAATACAAGGAAATTAAATATATAAGGTTGGTTCAAGGAGAGAGACCACAAAGTAGCAGCTAAACAAAGGAAGACACACAAAAGGATAGTTATTGTAACTGTCATGGGAAAAGGTTTGGAAAAGAATTGTGAAACAAATTACCTAATTTTATGCTATATCAGTTTCAAATGCAGCAGACATATTACTTCATATATCTTACTGAGGATATTCTTATTTAAGCATCTAAATATTGTGCTTGATTATTGGATGGTAGGATGACAGTGCTGATAGACATTCAGTAGAGCTATCAATACTGTCTGATCTTTCTTTGCAAATCTGTTGTTCTTTATCCTGCATTTTTCATTTTATTATTCCAACCTCTTTCACTTTGAAATATTTCTCTTCTATGTTCTTAACATTTTTTTTTTCAAAGGATCTGCTGACATTCCTGAGATCTTTATTCAATCAGAATTGTTTCCATGGGATTTTTTTTACTAATGGTATTTTTATTTTCATCCCAGAAATAATGAAATCTATAATTTATTACCACAATCATCAATATTTCTTTTCACCTTCAAATTCAGTCTCTATACCAAGCATTTCATCCTGTTTTCCTTCTTACTGTTGAAGTAACAAATTTGGCCAATACATTCCAAGAACTTGTTAATATTTTGCATTCTGCTGCATACTGTAATTCTACCAAAGTCCAGCCTAGTCTGAAATTATTTCATCTACCTCATCACCTTTGATTGGTGTTTTATCCTGACTAACCATGAAAGCGCCTTTGTGGTTTTTCTCTTTTATCATCACTACAGGCTTTAAACAGGTTTATCTCCTGACAGACTCCGCCTCGTGTATACCTCAATATATGAAGTAATATCATACTCTCCTTCTTTGTCTGTTCTTCCTAATAAGGTTTCACATTCTATATTTGTATTTCAATCATGAAACTCATGAAGTTACTGTTAGACTAAATGATCTTGATAAAGTAATACGATTTCCAGCTCTTTACTTTGATATGCTTTGGTAGAAGAAATAATTTAAAGTGGCAGTTTGTAAATAAAGTATAATCTTAGTCTAATTTACATTAAATTGAATTTAATTAATCTTGGACAGTTATTTTTATCTGCTTAATTTGTTTTCATTCTCACTGTACAAATGGATGCATTATTGACTAGGTTTCCAAACAGAGCAGTATGATATCATGTTTTTTAAAACTGACAAACTCCTAATACTAAAACAAATCACCCATGTTAAAAAAAAAAATAAAAAATTAAGGGTAATAGAATTTTTTAACAGCTCAACAATGCCAGGAAGTTGTCCAGCTGTGCTAGTATCATAATTACCCTATCGCCAAGCACTTATCCCAGTGTCAAAATGTATTTATATTACAATGATGTTATTACCTCAGGAAAAAACATATTTTTAATTATTTTATAGACCTGTATTCTAAATAATATCAGAAACCATAAATGGACTGTCTGCTACAATTTCAAAATTCTTCTTACGTGTTCATTTGATTTTCCTTAAGATCATTTGCAACTCAACAAGAAAACCTTTTAATTTTGTTGTTTATTTTTGAGGGTTCCTTTAGTTGCTGTCTTAGTAAGATATTTAACTAATATAATTTAAATGTATGTTTTCTGGAAAGTGCACCTTATTTTTAATATTATTTTAATATGTTGTGAAATTTAACATATTTATTTTTATGTCTTGTTCAATGAATCATTTATGAACATTCTAGGAGGTCAATAATATGATTTGGTATTCATAACACAGTACATTTGTTCTGCCTGAAGCAATAGCTTCTCAGAGTCCTAGGGAAACATAGAAAAATGAAATGGTTGCAGAACTATAAGCAAGAAATTTCTCTGAAAACCTGCATTTCAAGCCATAAAATTCCCCAGCAGGATATGACTTAGGCATTGAAATAGACAATAAAGCAGAATGTTATCATTTAACAGGCTCTTCTGTTGATCAGATAGAGAGAAATCACACTGTCTGTAGTGTGTACAAAGCCGCAACCATATAATTTTCAAATTAACTTTTTCTTGGGTAAAAGACATACCACATTGTTCTCCCAAATTCTGAGGGCTGCTTATCACTGTAGACTTGCAGTATGCAAATTAAACTTTTTTGCTCCAGCTGAGGTTGTACTTTGCCCATGGAGTGATTCATCTTTGCAGGAGAGAACGTAATATTTGCACCATTAACCTTCCCCAAGACTTTACCGGTGGAAGTTTTCTTTATCATTTTGATGTGATTACATAAGAGTCTAGGTAGGGAAACCACCCTGAATAGAAACACATTTGGATATGTTTGGCCATGGACCTTGTATCTGCAGTCTTATTCATTTGGGGCACAGCACAGGCTCTAAATGATGCTTTAAGACAACTATAAATTGCTTTTACCTTTTTCTGTGAAACTTTCTATTGTCAGAATGAATCTGCTCTAAATTATATTAGTGGAAACTGACACAATTTAGAGGTGTACATGAATCCGAAAATAGTTACTTTGGAAAAGTACGTATCTTTGAAAAAATCTCACAGTGAACACTAAAGTAACTACTGTAAGAGTCTGCAGAAATAAGATTTGTCTACTAACATCTTTATGTTAGTCCTGCAAAATCAAAATAAAAACTTGTTAAATAGATTTACTTGGATTTTTTTTCTTTAATATCCTTTTGTTGGCCTTAAAGGCCCATGGATGTCAGATCCCCTCATTAGTTCACAAACAAGCAGGAAAATCAAATACTCTGCCTTTTTAAACTCCTAAGGAAAAGAAATAGAGAACAAAGAGCATAACAAGATAAGCATTGAACTGAACTGAGTTGTGTTACTCTTCTGTTCTTCCTAATTCGGTCCTTCTACCCTTGACTGTTTATTTAAACTGCAAGCTACTTTGGATGAGGGAATTGTTTTCTGACTCTCTGTTAGTACAGCTTGCTGGCATTCTGTACTAGAAAGCAACTGTTATAAAAAACCAACACATATATTCTCTTCCATACAAACACAGTAGATTTTTTAACAATCGAGACTGAGGCTTAGATTCTATACCTCAGAGTAGAAAACTGGAATTTAGCTGAGGTGAAACAGATGAATTAATCAGATCCCAGGAGTTAATAGAGAAGTTGACAGTGCTAACAGCAGCAATAAGCATTGAAGAGACAGAAAGAAAGCGTATGTTAAAGGTCTGGAAGTTACATAAAGGGTTGAAAATGAGGTATGAGTGACTCACTGTATTGTGAATACAGCTCACTGTAGTGTGAATACAGCTTTCATTCAACAGAGATTAATGTTTCTAACTATATATCGGATACTATATGGCTTCCAGATATTTGAAATTGCCCAAGTCAAAGTGCTGTTGGGAAGAAAATTCCAAGCTTTATACTAACACTGTACAACAGACAACAATGACTGAGTCTGAACGAGGGTATGTCCTTTTCTCAGTGGCCAGTTCAGCAATATCACAAAGACACTGTGACACAGTTATTTTACAGGCGCCTTTATCTTCAGTGAAATCTGTTTATTCTTTTAGATGGAAAAATTTACTAAGTCAAGGCTAATAAAAAGTACTAATGAATAAGTGTTTTGGTTCAAAATGGAAATAAAGAATATGTGTGTTTATCACAGTAGACACTGCATACCCAATAGATTATCAGACTCTATTAATGGATTAAAAATTAATATGTGTGCTATGGCATGTGAGTCTACTTATGAAGGAAGCATGATAAAGAAGTCTGTTCATTCACACAAATAGTCAGGTAGATGTAAAACAGAATAGACACTGTATGAGAAGAATCAATTCATTGTTTTATTTATGGAATTTCTAAGGATACGTGAAGAAGGTACATACACATTTGCCAGTCTTAAAAATCAGGACTCAAATCACATTGCAGCAGAGCATATATAGTACATAACCACAATTCTAAATATCACAATGATTAGTACGTTTGCTACTAAATGCCTTTGACTAAGTCTTGGTTCTCAGTGCATTTCTGTGTAAATTTTCCGTCATTCCTTTCATTGCTTTAATTAAAATGATGTTACCAGCTTTATTATAAGATAAAACTGTAAATAATTTTTCTTTTTCTTAACTGTAAAGCTTCCATAATTCCTGTATCAGAATATAGCCATCGTTAAATAAAATCACTGTTATTAAAATTTGCCCAGTGTACCTGGAACTGCAGCCTGAAAAGTCTGATGTTCTCTGCAGGGAAATTGATAAAAACAATAATATAACATGCAAATAATGGAGCCATGGATAAATACTAGTAAAGAGGAAAGCATAAACTTGGCTTTTTAGAGACAAATCGTGTTCCACAATTCTTATGGACCACTGTAGTTACACATCAGCTCTTAGTTTTTCTATTACATGTGATCTTCCCAGATCCAACTCTCCCTCACTCTTAATGTACAGAATGCTCCTATACCATTTCTTACATTATACTCAACATACTTTCAAATGTCAGCTAGATCCTGGCACAAACAAATTTGGCAGCAGGTGGCAAGCATAACTAAAAGACGGAAAAATCACTTCTTTGCTCAACACTAGCTATTTTTTAATGTTGTTGCTTTACCATTTTGTTAAACTACCTGCTGTACAATTTAGATTTACTTTTTTTTTTTTTTTAACTTTTTTCTTTGCTAAATCTATCTGTTTCAAATTTGGATTATCTGTGGCTCCAAAAATTATTTACTTCAGCAGTGAGACTGGGAAATATTAATTTAATCTGTTTTAATGAAGGGTGTGTAGATGTCTCTTGAAATTCTCTTTTTCCAATGTAAGACTAAGGCAGGTTGCAAAAATGAAGATAGAAACTGGATTAGAAGCAGAAATTACTGTGGAAACTAGGTAGGACATCAGAAAAATCACCTTCCAGAGTAGGAAGGTGGACAGGATCATTTTGCAATAGCTGGTATCCAATCACTTTTTTCAGTCAAGGTAAGAAGGAAAAAAAATTGTATGTAGAAATTCCAGCAAATACATGCCACAACCTTAGTGAAATGTCTCTATGGGATTTTTGTTTAATTTGTTTATTTTTTACTCACTAATGCAACTCTATTAGTGTTTCTACAGTATAGGCTGGAGATACTATCACAATGTCATCTGGTCCTACTCAGGGCAATAGTAGTAGAGGCAAAAGCTCACAGATTTCTCAAGAAACTTTTTACTGCCTGTAAAAATGAGATAATTGTCAGTGTTGTGAAGAGAACATCTGAATAATCACAAGGGATACAGTAGGATGGAATGAAGGACAATATCAAGGTACCTGTCAAGAAAGTCAGAAGGAAAGTCTGAATTGAGAAGGTTCAGGATGTGTTGGTATCTGATTTTAATAATCATACTCATAACAAAAAATGCCATACTGGAAAGTCTCTTATTTCTTAAAATGTCTTACTTCCTGCCTATTTCTAATAGCAACAATTTGCACCAGGATGTTTTTACAATGTCAGAAAATAAAACTGAATGCTGACTTGAAAAACTGCAGAGCCCAATTTAAAATTTTCAGTGTAGGGAGTGAAACTATTTTTTGACTTGTTTAACTACCCTAAGCAATTCACTTAGCCTTTCTGTAAAAACTTTTCACTCACGATTAACAAACAAATTAACTGTATTATTCAAAGCTCCTATTTTCAACATGCTATATTTTCACGGTTGCACTCTGCATCTCAGATAACCCACACCCTTTTAGAAGTATCAGGCCTTGAGAATAAACACTGAGATAACATATAGAGGATCAGAGGGAGAAAAATGTAAACTACTGGAGGAGCAAGAGCTGTGGAGCAATTCTTTTGTAAGCAGTTCACACTTACAAAACTGCTCAACTGGAGAAGATTTTGCCTGTTTATTTTAAAGAAACTGAAGTTTCACGGGTGAAAAAGAAATGGGAGGCTTTGAATTGCTACCAGACACTTTTCATATGCAGCACTACTTTCTCATAGCTTTGAAACATCCAGTTGTCTAATGTTTATATCATGTATTTTTGATATAACTACCTGTCTTTCTAAATATATTCACAGCTTCAACTTCTGCTGCTGTCTTTACACATGAAAAGCAGTTCCACGGGTATCCCTCTGATATAACTAAGGTCCTCTACAGAATCATTCATGTTGTGTGGATTGATGGATTGTTTTGTGCTGAAATAAACCATTCATTTTGAGTTAGACAAAAGGCTATGACTGCCACCACTTAGAATGTCAAATTTCTAAAACAGATCTTCCTCCAAAGTGTCCTAATAAGTTTTGCATAATAGTGTTATCACCACATATATTTACATTCATTGAATGAGTCAAATACTTCCTCTCTCTTTGTAAAGTTTGTCCTTCTTTATAATCTTTGTCTTTGCTTTCTACAAAACAAAAGTTCGTTTGAAAGTACTTTTAATTGTTCTCTTACATCTTAGAGACTATTCATGAGTGGGGATTCCATTCAAACAGAGAAGCCGGAGCTGCTCCTGTATCACCACCTAGTGGGGAAGAGCCCCACTGCCAGTAACGCAGATGAGCTCCTGAGTGTGAGAGCAGGTTCCTGACTTAACACCCCAACTGATGGATTACCCATTACCTGCTTTATCCAGGTCTTTATGCCCCGAGATAATTAACTCCCAGATAGGAGGCTGAATGTTACATGAGAGTATGTTAAAAAAATAAGATCTCTGGGTACATCACCTTTTTTAACCTTTTGCCTCCTTGGACCAAAAAATTCAGCGTATTTTTGAACACCATAAATTCCATGTTCAGAAGTTAAAATTTAGAAACAGTTCCCTAACTGTTAATTGGAGTAAAGATTCACTAGAAATAATGGGTTTCTTGTAAATTAATGAGCCACAAAACTTGTATAATTATTTTAGGGAAGTAAAACAACTGGACACAATTCGCTCAACTCCTGAAACAGGAACAAGAAGGCACTAATGGAAAAAACACATCTATGGGGCAAACATTCAAAGAATAGAGGAAGATTTATAACACTCCTTATCCTTTTATATAACTTTAAAGTAATAACTATAATGAAATGATAAAAGAAAACTTTAGTTCCAGGACAAATTATACATCCCGTAGGGCAAAGATTTAAAAGTTATATTGATATTTTCAGGGACTTTAGAGGGACATGTAACTATTCACAAAATTTTACTGGGGCTGAGGTATTTTAGTATATGTTGTTCCAACAGATTTTGACTACTAAAGGGTGTAATTTTTACCTTCATATGTCAATAGAGTATTTAGTGTTCTTTTTCTGACCTATGTGTTTCCACACCTTAATATATTCACAGAATCACAGAACGGGTCGGGTTGGAAGGGACCACAGTGGGTCATTTGGTCCAACCTCCCTGCTCAAGCAGGGCCATCCCAGACCATGTGTCACAGGATTGCAACCAGAAGATTCCTGAATATCTCCAGAGAGGGAGACTCCACAACCTCTCTGGGCAACCCATTCCAGTGCATGGTCACCTGCACAATAAAGAATTTCTTCCTCATATCCAGGTGGAGCTTCCTGTGCATCAGGTTCTGCCCATAGTCTCTTGTCCTATTGCTCAGCATCACCGAGCAGAACTTGGCTCCATCCTTGACACCTTCCTGTCAGATACTGATAGACATTGATGAGATCCTCTCTCAGTTGTCTCTTCTCAATACTGAACAGGCCCAACTCTGAATTTCTTGACTAGACAGAAAAGCAGACAGATGTCATGAGGGGCATTCATTTTAATGCACTGCAAAAAAAAAAGAGTCGATATGGACAACCTTAATTCAAGTAAAAGTAGCCATCATGCCTTCTACAATGAAAGGTTTATAGCTATTTTGAAAGGCTGAACACAGAGTAGAAACAAGAGGTTTTATATTCTCTCCTTGCTTCGGCGGTGGAAGTGGAGGGGGGAAGCCTTAGGCTCTGGGTCTTAGCCCATTACCTGAAGGCGTGTGCTCTCCCAC
>JAWWLV010000088.1:34364313-34390335 GCA_035041135.1 Platyrinchus mystaceus | reverse complement strand
CCTCAAGTTCCTGCATATTGGCAATTAGGACAGAAATCTGGAAATCCACAGCACAGTTAGCAGCTTCTGGTCATGGCGGTGATTGGATTAGGGGAAAGAGTGCTGTCTGGAAGGATGTAGCACTGGCTGCTCTGGGGATTTAAGCTGATCCCCCAGCCAAAGGAAAATGAGTGTGGTAGCTGTGGTTTGCTTTCCATTAACATTATCTTACAGTTTATGTCCTAGAGAAATTGGCATAGCTGGCAAATCCTGGGAGCGAGGCCCAGAACTGATTTAGCATGAAGCCTGAACTTTCTCTCACCCTTTGAAGTCCAAGTTTTCATACTCAGCGTCAACATGAAGGGACAGGATAATGCAGCAATGCTTCTCTTCCTGCATTTTCTTTTTGTTTTGTGTGAATGTCAGAAATCGTGGAACTGAGATTTTTTTTTTAAATCTACTAATCTTCCCATGGGAATAGTTATATATTTTAAACATGTCTTCAGAAAAGAAGAACTCATACCTTATAAAATCAGATACAGAAATTTTCTTCTAAGAATGTAATTGAACAGGTAAAATGAGTTGGATAGAAATAATTTGATTTTTAAAGGTGAACTTTATGAGTTGAAAGTAATACTCTGGATTAGAATCTTGTGTGCCAAAATACAAAAAAACCATAAAACATACAGGGTTTAACATCTATGTTCTTGGACAAAAACATAGCAGACATGTTAAAAAAAGGTGTCATTCTGTAATGCAAATGAGATTTCCTCTAATTTTACTTTAGCGGCCTTCACTTTTCTTTAAACAATAAAGATTAGCTAACAGACCTCCTTGCTCATGTTTATATACAGTTGGAAGAATAATTCAGACATCATTTGATACTGGATCTAGCTGTGCTGAAGCCGTATGCAATCTAATATGTATTGAGTTAACTGTACTCGTTTTTTGACATGATTAACCCATTCAAATTTTTTTAACTGAGCAAATGGTATAGGAGTAATTAATTTGCAAATGTATGGTTGGTGAAGTTTTTTAAAAAATGTATCTTAACAATATGAGAAATTTTCAAAAGCCACTAATATCCTATTCTCAAAAACAAAATGGGTGCATAGCATATATCATCATCATCAAAAAAAAAAGAATGTTGATCTTTGTATTGTTCAAAATCATTTGAAACCATTTTCCTAATTGCCACTTAAAAAGCCTCTACTAGCTAATAAAAGAAATTAATGAACTTCAACTCATATCCTTTTTTTGTATTGTGTGGTGTTTTGGAGGTAAGAAAAATTTGGTCTCAAATTCAGTAGGGTATAAAAGACATACTCACCACTATGCATTTAAAAGCAGCTCAGCAGGAAGAATTGCCTATTGAATCAGAAGGATTCTGCCCCTAATTAACACGGAAGGAGTGTTTGTATGTAAGGTGAAGAAGCACTGAATTACTTACTAACACCCTCCAAATGCAGTGAAAGATTTAACTATTCTCCTGAGAGAAGAGGTTGTAGGAGACGATTGGATGGATGGGAGAATTTGAACTACTAAAGATGGGTCCCTCAAGATGTGTTTAGAGTTGCTACAGCCAGCTGACTGCACTTAATTGCAGCATTCATAAGGGATTTTAGGCTGAAAAATAAATTTCAGAGAGGGTGTAGGACTAGACTTTGGGCTGATAAAAACTGGTAAGCTGCAATCCCTTCAGCTGGAGAGAGGCAACATAATTCAGGGTGAGTGGACAGTTGTTTTCAGATTCCCTTTCTGTAGTCCTAGGTGGGCAGGGAACATTGGCTCGCAAACCCAAGTTGCTGCAGATTCTGGAGAAGTTTTTGAGCTCTGCTTGGAGCAGTGATTAACAGTGACACTAATCCACTGTCCTTTGAATACAGCAGTTTTAAGAATAGAAGCCTAGAAGGCTTGGGGTTGGAAGGAACCTTAAAGGTCATTTATTTCCAGCTCCCCTGACATGGATAGGGATACCTCCCACTAGACCAGATTGCTCAACGCCCTATCCACCTAGCCTTGAACGCTTCCAGGGATGGAGCATCCACAGCTTCTCTGGGCAACCTCTTCCATTGGCTCATCACCCTCATAGAATTTCTTCTTCATTAGAATTTCTTCCTAATATCTAATCTAAACCTACTCCCTTCAGTTTAAAGCCATCACTCTTTCCCCTGTCACTACATGCCCTTGTCAAAAGACCCTCTCCAGCTTTCTTGTAGGCCACCTTTAGGTCCTGTAAAGCTGCTGTAGGGTCTCCCTGGAGCCTTCTCTCCTCCAGGCTGAACAACCCCAACTTTCTCAGTCTCTCTTCACAGGAGAGGTGTTCCATCCCTCTGATCGTCTTTGTGACCCTCCTGAGGACCCACTCTAACAAGTCCGCATTCTTCCTATGTTGGAGGCCCCAGAGCTGGACACAGTGCTCAAGAAGACTTTAGGGTTAATGAAAGGATCAGGGTTGCTCAATTAATTTAATTTCTTGCTGAGCCTTCAAAAAGCTGCTGAGGACCATTTCTAACCAGGAACATTTCTCCCTATTTACATCTTCACATGGCAGGGTCTACCTGCCACGAGATACCCTTAGATGAAAGCAGCTAGAAAGCATGAGGTCACAGCTGGGATGAGCTCTTGGGTTTGTTACAGGGTTAAGTGTAAAGAAAGGGCTTTTTGTTGCTCTTAGGGACAGTGTTTGCATCCTGCCATCAAAAACACAAATCCAACCTCACTGACCTGATTAGACCAAGAATCCCTCTTTCCTGCTCATGCCAGCCTGAACCCAACCATTAACACTTATCCTGAAATTAAAGCTACACCTAGATTAGCAAAACCTGTCCAACTCTGAACTAAGCACAGCTCAGGGCCTCCTGATGGTAATGACATAAAAGACATGCAGCAACACTGTCCACATAGAGGCAAATTTTCAGGCTATTTATCTGCACTCAAGTTTGTATATCTTGAGTTAGAGAGACTGGCAATGCTCCTGAGTGAATTCACAAACTCCCCAAGATCCTCAGAGGCTGAAGTAATTCATGTGATGAGGGGAGAGGCAGCATATCTTTCCAGAAGGTATATTATTTGGTCTGTCACTGTGGAATGAGGTCCATTCTGCACTGCATTCCAGATTCTTTATATTTCTCAAGTGGAAAGCAGCTGGTATATTCAACTAAAATGTTTCTTAGGTTGATTGGAGCTCCCAGCTAACAGAGAAACAGTGCAGTTCGTTCCCATTCAACTACTCCTTGGGATATTTGACAATTTTGATGATCTAGTTTAGAATTTTGTTGTTTCAAAATGAAATTTTCACAGATTAGAGTAGTGATATATGTATAAAGAGCTAAATCTCTTCAATTTTAAGCTTTCTTACCCCCCAGTGTCCGAGCTGCTGACAAGTTGGTCTGATACACTATAATCATAAAGAAAAAAGATCTTTTATTATTTAAATATAATGTCAATATTAAAAAAGCAGAGGGGAGAGAATAAAGATGAAAATATACTTGAAATCTCACTGTCCTCTTATATGTTCTTCATAATTTAGAAACATGGCACCATGGTCTCACTAACACCATTAAGTGCCAAGACAGAGCATGTGTGTTCTTTTCTTATTAGTTTAATGGAATCAGTTAAATAGAAGCAGAAGATCAAAGAATTTCAGAACTAAAAAAAAAGAACCCAAAAACTGCCAGGCAAGTCACACAAATTCATTATATAGAATATAAAAGCAACAAAAGAGAGAGAAAAAATATTTGCATTAACCCAACAACAGTCAGTTCAGAAAGTCAATTGAAAAGGCTTAATTGGTTGTTTTATTATGTTTTCTTATGCAAGTAATAATTCATACCAGCTCTTTGATTTGTAAAATTAAATTTGCAACAACTGTATAATTATTAAGTAGCTTTAAGAGTAAATGAGTTTATAGCAAAATGTATAAAGGTTATTATCCTAATTTACCAAACAATCCAAATTCATATAAGGGGGCACTGTAGATACAAATGTTTGCAGTTGTTAGACTGTAAAATACTGGCCATTAACTTATTGCTTACCGTGTTGAAGGCTGTAAATATAAAATGCCATAGGTAAAATGCCATAGGTCATTCCATGATGAATCTTTTCTTCTCTTCACTAAAAAAAGGCTGTGGAGAAGATAATCTACATCAAGGATTGAATCCCTGAGACAGAAGATTCATGACAAGTATTGCAACAGTATTTCCTGGGACATGATATCAGCTATCAACTCCAGTGAGTCCATGCAAAGCATCTGTGCAGTACATGAAATTCAGCCTTTGGTTTCAAGCAAATAAACTAAATGTGAATTTGTCCCAAATGCAAATTTTATCGAACTCTATGTTCTCAAAATAATATATACTTTCTCTTTCGAAAAAATTTAAGATTGTGCTCATCCTACCTTCCTAGACTGAACAGAATGAACACTCATGCTGAATGCAGAAATCATAACTGTAATAACCAGTTATTCATGACTAATAATACATTAGGACCATGACAGTAAATAATTGAAGAGATGTCTCTGCTTGAGAAAAAGATTAACAGAGTGAAACCAACTACTTTGTCCTAGAACTTAGTAACTTAGTTTACAGAACTGCTAACAAATAGCTCCTCCTGCAGCAGTATGACCCCCTTTCCCCTCCAAATTCACTTAGCACATTTTTCAAAATTTTATATTTAACTTTTTAGTCTCTATATCACATGGAGCAGAAGGCAATTTATTTCTCATACTTTGCCAAATTAGATTGCCAAATTAGTCCATCTTCTTTAGTTACTAAAGTAAAAGAAAACATACAGAAATACAGGCAAGATTCAAACAACAAAACACTTGACTAAACTTTTAAATCTCCATTTTTTTCAAGTAGTTCAATAATGGACTTTTTCTTTTTTTTCTTTTTTTTTTTCTTTTTGCTAAATAGTTTACACTGTTATTGTGGAACAGCATGAAACAGACTCTGCACTCTATTTACAGGAAACCAAAGCTGATTCTGAATGAACCTGACAAAGTGACATGTGTGGCTAAGACCAGAGTTGGGACCAAGCATTGAGGCTTCTTTGGATAGAATACACCACCACCATTAAGAGAACATCATTTGCAGATGTTCTTTATCCAGTTGGATTCCCTGGCTTTTCACTATCTCTGCTCACATGAGCCAGGGCCAAAACAAACAAGTTGTCTTTTTCTCAGCAAAGTGCATTTGATGGTGCCGTGTGGATGAAAGGCCTCCAAAGCGCTCTTCTAATTGGCTCTGTCTCCTCCCGTCCCAGGATCTTCTCACAATAAATTTAGTTAGGAAAAGATGCATAAAATTCAGTATGAAGGAAATATCAGGGAGATGATGTGAAAGTAACACTGCTTTTCAAGATGCATTCCTAGCATAGAAGACCGAGTTTATTTCCTCTTGGCAGATGTAGAATATAAACAATCTTTCTTAGTCATTTTTCTGCCTGGTCATCTGTTTTTATGTGGTTTATATCCTGTCCCATCAAGAGCAAGTATTAGGATGGAAAGCTCAAGAAGAAATAAACAAGCTGGGCTGTGTTGGTGCTCCTCAAAGTATTTAAGCCTCTCAAGGACAGCCTGTTTCACCTTGTTCACATGCCCACTTAAATAAGGCATCTGAATTGCTGTCAGAAAGATAAGTCCTGTCAGGGATATTTTTCCTATAGCATGTACATATACAGTATATACGTTTCTAAAGATCATGCAGAAACCATTGGTCAAAGATTGTGTTTCCACAGTAATTTTCAATGCTTCATATTTCTTCCTATGCCAGTTTGTAACTCTTGGCCTATCTTTACATGTTTCTGTAGACGTACAAATGGTCTCTATATCCTTTTAGATTTAACATCTATTGCAGTTATTTACAATCACTAAGAGCTGAAGGTCTTGACCAGTGCAAGTATCTCTACTCCTCTGTCCTTATAAAGGGCTGATGCAAGTCATAGACTCTCGTTTTAGAGGTCTGCAGCTGGGAAAAAAGTCAATGCTTTAGAAAAACTGCTAAGTCTCCAGTATTTGGAGTTAAATTATCTGAGATTATTACAAGGTTGCCCAAGTGTAGGATAATGCTTAAGATAACTCTGGAACCCTGATCCACAACAGCTGCATACTAAATTAAAGCTTCTTAAGATATCTGAGGTTTCTTGCCTTTTACAATGAGATATAAAAGGCTTTTAATGGGCTAACTTTATAATGGGCTCAATTAAAGCAAACATACTTTACTATTAAACAAGTGTGAAAAGGCTGAGCCAGTTTATTTGATTCTCTTAAGTTTTTCATGAGAAATAAATGCATGTTCTCAATAAAAGTTTTCAGCCCAGAAAGCTCAATTTCAAATAAAAACTGTAATGAAGTACATCAAGTATTTACACATGAAAGATCTTCAACTGTAAAGCCCACATTTTTTAAATTAACAAAAGCAAGATACATGTTAGATGCAATAGTACACAAATCATACAGGTGGTTCCTGTGAAACCTAGAACAATCTTACCTACAGGAATCTCCACAGAGCAATATTATCTGAAATGAAATTTCCACGTTTCTTCCTTTCTAAAGCAATTCCCTTCAAACACATTATGTTTTCCAACACAATTCACCAGTGAATGTAGTTGTCAATTAAAGCAAACCTATTAAAACTACTGTTTATTTTGGAGAGCAGTTTTTTTTCACAGAACTATTACATATGACTTCGGTATAAAGAGTTAAGTGTTACTATTTTTAATTTCCTGTACCTCTCTTGTATTTTTCGCTTGGTTATTTGGAAATGTGATACACACAAATATTGAACTACTTGGCATGAAAAGTGAATCAAATTGAGTAATATCTAACTTTCAGAAAGACTCATGGATTTTTTAAAGATTACTTCTATGTAGGGTATTTGAAATACGTTCACAGTTCAGTTCAAATAAGAAAAACGCAATGACTTGTCTATAAAATCCCTTCCCCACTTCATTGATCTTTTAAATTTTCCTGATTTTCAGCATGCAGACAAGCAGCAAGGATTAAGGAAGGGATATTCAAAGTCTTTATGAAGCAGAAACAGATATCTAGAATTTTCAGTGTCAGCCCAATGTCACAGAGCTGTTTGCCATACTTATGCATTCAGTTCATGCAGCTTGGTAACTGTGAAGTGAGTACTTCTCACAAGAAAAGGGGGAGAAAAAAGGATAAATCCTCTCTCTACTTGAGTTTCCAGGCTTGGTAGTTGGCATGACAACTGTAAGCAAGTAGTCAAGTCAGGCACTGACTGAGAGTAAGAAGCTGAAAGAAACCAACAGAAAACATATAAAAAACAGGAATACAGAGAACTGTTAGGAAAAAAAGTGATAAAGTGTGGACATCACAGAGCTTTAGAGGTGTGGGCACTAGCACAAACACTGAGCAGCTATGTCCCTGCATAGCAGTGGGCAGAGTATCATATAGCTGAGGTGGTGACTAGCTGTTTCTCCAGCGAATAAAAAGATTGTGCTACTCTAGGCAAAACTCCAGCTCTGTTGTGTGCCAACAGAAATAGCTGATCAGGCTGCACAAGAGCAGTTTCAGAGTGAACTGCAAGTGGTGATACATAAAGTGCTTATTAATCTTCCTTTACCATGGAAGCAAGTTTAATTTCCATAAAATATATATTTATATCTAAATTAAAGGAAATAATAAAGAATGTTGTCAAAAATAAGAATATGAGACTTTTTTATGGGTAACTCAAAATCATGCAAAAAAAAAAGAAGAAAAAGAAGAAAAAGAAAAATAAAAGAAGTAAAAATTTAAAAAATAAAGGTAAACAAAAGGAACAAAAAGAAACCTTCATGGATATGGTAGGATAGACTATTCTACATCTTCTTCTGCAAACGTTTTTAGTTTGTTATTGTTAACTCAGTACTTTGACAAAATAAATTCTGTCTCCAAATGACAGTTAAGAGTGGCAAGTGCTGGGAGTTCTTAACGTTCCTTCTGCTTCAGATATTTATTTCCTGAGCTATAAATAGAATTATTCTTTTGAGAAATTATATTTGTATGCTAAATTTATTATATGCAAATATATTTGTATGCTTTCCAATTTCTAAACCTATTGTATTCACAATTGACTATGACATAACATAAAATTGCATTGTTTGTTATTAGCAAAAAAAGAGAATAATCATCTCCCAAATGTATAACACTTCTTCAATACACAAATTATACCTCACATGATATTTCAAGTATGAAAATAACAACCAGCTTCCCATGGAGGAAGGTTTTACTTATTTTACAGAATTATAGACTGGTTAAGGTTGCAAGGAACCTTAAGGATCATCTAATTCCAACCACTCTGCCATGGACAGAAACACTTTTCACTAGACCAGGTTATTTAGAGCCCAATCCAGCCTGGCCTTGAACATTTCCAGGGATGCGGAGTTCACAACCTTTCTGGACAACTTGTTCCAGTGCCTCACTGTCCTCACAGTAAAGAATTTTTTTCTGATACCTAATCTAAACCTACATTTTTCAAGTACAGTTGTCTCAAGGAGGAAAGGTGGAGAGGAGAACACCAAAACACAAAGCTGTTCTTAACATAGATAACACTGAAGAATAGAGAAGGAAGTTCTCTCTCCTTATGATCTTGAAGTTATGTGAGTAATCAGAAAAGGTTTTACCTCACAAAGGTTAAATATTTTATTAGAAACTTTAGTAATGTGCTTAAACAATTTTATCATGATATACTGTGTGTATATATATATGCAATATATGCTTTCACTATAATTCATGCTGAATGTTAAACCCCTTGTATCATGGTTATTATACAGGGTGAAGGCCCCAGTAATTCTTAATGAATGACTTGCTTCAGACACACTTTTATTCTACAGCATGAACAAAATTGATTTTATAACTGAAAAGTTGCAACTATCCTTTCTGCACTTCTATTACATTTCAACCTTTGAACATGGAGATATTACCACTGGGAAAAAAGTACTTATTTTGTTGAATATATTTCATTTTCATGGTAATTTGACCTCATACATAACTCAATCTCTCTAGGTTATAGAAGATTTAAAAACATTTACAGGAGGGATTGAGTGAAAATGTAGCCTGCTGAAGGTCCATCACTTTAACTGGTGTCAAGAAAAGCCAGATATGGTATAACAAATAATGCCTACTGAAGATCTGGCCCAAAATACAGTTGTATATTCATCTTAACAGAGAAGTCACTGAGGTAGAGAAATAAATAAAAGTTAAATATTCTGTGTTTGCTGCACTTTTCTCTAAGTACATGTATGTTATACCACAGGCACAAGTATACTGTTTCATTGGAGATTCCAGCTAAATGAGGATTTTTTTTAAAGACCAGTCCATACTTTTAGACTGGACAGCACCGTTTTTTGTCAAGCAAGTTCCCTGGTAGCAATAGTGTTTACTGTCTTTTCTCACACGGCCTGTACAATCAAGACTAGGTCAGCTATAACTAGTCACTGGAATGTAAAATTATTTACGAAATAACAAGGACAATCAAATAAGCCATTTACAGTAACAAACCTCAACAAATAACCTGAAAATACCACAAAAATATAAATCAACAAGATTGTAGTTCTCCCTTCTGCCCCTACTTGCTTCCTCTACCTCTGAAACCAAGTTTTCAAACCTGCATTGATTAAGAATGAGATATCTGTAACATGATATGTTGGCAGTGATCCTATAGATTCTTGTTAACAAGAAGTCCATCACAAATGTGTGGCTTCCATTACGTTTTATTACTTTGAGGATGTCAATTTTGGTACAGGCTTATTTTCCTAATTTCGTGCAAAAACACTGCCCATCACATAAAACAAACAGGACAGACAGGAAGGTAAAAAAAACAAGAGTGAACTAAAACAACACTGCTAGAACAATGCTGATGTACATA
The DNA here is from genome assembly GCA_035041135.1 of Platyrinchus mystaceus. NCBI lineage: Eukaryota > Metazoa > Chordata > Aves > Passeriformes > Tyrannidae > Platyrinchus > Platyrinchus mystaceus. Next base: position 34,380,481 of record JAWWLV010000088.1, on the reverse strand, counting down.
CCTAAATACCCAACATTACTCTGAAATAGGGTTTTTTGGACATTTAATTTTACAATGACAAATTGAACAAGACCAGGCACAAGTCCTCTCAAAACTCTACGACATATTATTCTATTCATATTATAGAAGGCTACAGAAATAAAAATTATATTGTATATGACTGTGTAAATTAATATTCTAAATCCAAAGTGGTACATGAGTAATATGTAAGAGTTCTTAATCAAAGAAAACAGTTTAGAATAGAACTCAGGATCCACTGTCCAAGTAACTTCGGACTTCCCAGAAGATTGCAACTTTCAAACCAGGTCATCAGTTATCACGGTAATACCTGGATGAGGGAGAGGATTGTTCTTCACAGTCTGATATGGAAAAGAAAAATAGATAATATTTAGATTTTTTCTTTTATAATGTACAAAGAAAATTATAGTACCACAGGAACTATGAAGAACTTCAAATGTTATGAACTTCAATTAAAAATATGTAAAAATCACATTAAAACATACCATGATTCTACAAGACAAACATTTAGCTATTAAGAAATTTCAGAACCTTTTCAGCGTTTATGTACATATATATTAACCTACATTCTGATATTAAGTATTGCATAGTTCTTTATGAATAAGCATGGATCTTGGCTTAGTGGCATGGAAACTCAAAGACTTGAAGAGGTTGCTACCAGTAGGATATGAAAGTGAAATTGTACAGGAGACAAGAACTGGAAGGGTTAAGGAGAAAAAGCATTTCTTTAGTCCAAATACTTAAATGCTTCCATAGAGTAGTGGATTCTATCTTTGTCTCTATCACAGATCAACCCACAATCCCCACAACTTTATTTCATGGCTGTGTAATTTGAAACACCTGGAAAGTCTGATTTTAAAAATAAGTGACCTCTAAATTAAAAGTGGAAGTTCAGTTAGCAGAAGTTGTATACTAAATATTTAAATACCACATAAAAGGTGACAATAAAATAGGTGATTAGGCCTCTGAATTCAGACACCCAAAAATTACTGAGCTCGGTTCCTTAGGTAACCACCCCAAAAATAAAAGTAATTGTTGTATCACCATCATATTTTTAAGATAAGGTTTCTTACTTACAGTGGTGAAAATTACAGACATGTACATTACTCCAGCCTATATATCCTATCCTACTACCCAAACTGCTGCAACACTCATCATCCTTATTGCCCTCCCTGCTTACATTCTCCCCTTCACCATATCCTTTTTGAGATTATTACTTTTTTTCCCTCAGATTATTTAATTGTTAAATTAATTATGAACTCTGAGCCTACCCTCCAACATCTCCATCTCCTCCTCTGTGCAGCATTGCCAGTAAATCAAATGAGCATTTTCTATTCCATCATGCAGATTTTTAATGACAGATTATGCAGACCATAAATCCTTGCAGAACTAAAGCTGATAAACTTGGCAAATTTTAGAGCAATTACCAACACAGATCAGGTATAAGTTTTCCTGCCCCTTTTAGCTCCACTTTGGACTGTTTTCATCTAGCCTGCATGTTCTCAGACCCTGAGAATATCAGAGGAGCTTCTTATTTATGTTAGATATTCTTATAGTTTTTTCATCACCAGCTCTATAAATTTACATGTCATAGCAAGCCTTTCTTTTGTCCACAATGCTGGACAATATAATTCACGCTTCTTTAGAGCTAACTGGAACATATTCAGCTAAAGTAACTTGTAACTCAACAGTATGGAGTATAAGGGAATACTACAAATAAATCAGCCATTTTAAACAAGTCTCAGCTACAGCATGAGCAACAGCTTCGATCCAATATCACATTTCGTCATGTGGTATTTAGTCTAGTGTAATCAAAATACAAATATTTATAAAAATAGAAGAATGCAAGGGTTACAATGCTTCATTTTTCTAGGTCCTCTCATTTTAATTGGCAAATGTTTTGAAAAACTCTGCAAACACTGTATCAAGGTTCCTAAACAAATTAGGTGGCTGCACAGAGCAATTCCCAATACAAGATTAAAAATATGTATTTCTCTGCTTCAAAGGCTTTTGCAGTGTTAAGACAGAATGTTTATGTTTGTCCCACTAAATACACAAATATCTGCAGGTGAATTTACATAGAAATGCTCAGTGCTTAAGACTGAAGTATTATATAGCGCTGCTTTACTGCCCATTTTCATTAAAAACTATGACTCTTTGTATCACACACCACATATATAGCAAAAATGTGGTATTACCAAGAACTGAAAAAATCTTAGAGATATTTCAATTAAATCTAGAGGTGTCACTGTTGATATATGACAGAAATGTACAAGTTAGTGAAGGGGGTTGAATGAAATGGCCTTAAGTGATTTCAAAGCAAGAATAATTTTAAGCATATGAAACTCTCTTCGGGCACTAAAGAGATTTTATCTGGAGTTGGGTGTAGATTTCTATCGTTCATATCCAATAAAGACTAATTAAAGTAGAGATGAGACAGATTGGCATCTACAGGGTAATCAAGGGTCTATCTCTCTATGACAGCTTAAAACAGCTTGGACTGTTTATGACAGCAAAACAGCCTGAAGAGATAGGACTGGGCTCTCCATAAATGTCAGAACACTAAATGCCAAAAGTAGAGGTTTTTTCCATTAAAGGATAATTCAGACACCCAAGAAGAAATGAATACTAAACAGGAAGAAGTTATGTCAGAAATTGGAAGATTGCCTACTAGAAGCAGAATGCTCTCAAAGATGCTTCCATAAGCAGCAAAAGGAGCAAAAAAACCTAAAATAATTTCTCAAAGGGATGTGAATGGACTCATATGACACACTTTGACAGCAGATAACTAAGGCTGATGATCCAGTCAGTATTTCTGACAAAACTTAGTCATGTGTTTAAATGGTTTCTTAAAAACCATCTAGGACTTGAGGCCAGATTGTTTGGTGAAAATATATAAGCACATAGCTCTATTAATATCAAAGGTATACTGAGCCACTCCATGTCAGGGTCTAGTATACAATTTTCAATTATTTAAAACCATTTCAGTTGGGAGCATATACTGACGAAGTGTGTTGATGACAATTCTTTCATACAGACAACTGACGAGCTAAGTAGGTGCTCTGTTGGACCTCTGCCGTGAATCAGCAACCAGTTGGGGTTGTGAAAGTTGAGGGACACCTTAGCTGCAATGACCATAACATTATGGAGTTTAAAATCCTGAGTCACATGAACAAGATAAATGTTTAAAATTACAATCCTGGCCTTCAAGAAAGCAGATCTTGCCTTGTTCATGGATCTACCTGGCAGGACCCATGGGATACTACCATGAAGGACAACAAGGCCCAGAAGACCTGGCTGATTTTCAAGGACAAACCTATCAAAGCACAAGAACTGTCCTCCCTTACACTCAGGAAAACATGCAAGTATGGCAGAGGACTGCAGAAGATGGACAATGCAACAGACTACTTGAGAAAGAGAGACATAGTCTGAGCAGGCAGGGATGCAGACATGAGAGCCAAAGATCAGTGGAAGCCAAAAGTAGCTAGAGATATGAAAAGGAAAAATGACAAAGGTTTCAGTAGCAGCAGCAAAAAAAAGATTAAAGAAGAGGTGATACCATTGCTTAACAGGGCAGTAGACATAGTGATAAATGAAATGGAAAAATCTGAAGTATTAAATGCTGTTGTGCCCCTGTTTTTATCAGCAAGGTTCTTTCCTTAAGTGTCTCAGCTCCTTCACCTTAGTAGCAGAGTCTGTGGAAGTAAAGCGTTACACCCAACAAATGATGATCAAATCAGGAACCACTAAAGCTAATTATGTATGTACAAGTCCATGGACCCAGGCAGGCTGCATCTTGGTTAGCTGACTTCATTGCAAGGCTGCTCTCTACTGTCTTCAAAATATTATGGGAATTTTGAGAGGACCCAATGACTGGGAAAAGGCCATCTGCAATGAGAGCAGTGAGGAACCAGACCACCACGTGCCACTCAGCCTTGCCTCTGTTCCCAGGAGGGTTCTGGAGTAGGTCCTCTGGGATTTAATTTCTGAGCACATAAAGGACCAAAAGGGGACTGAAAACACCTTTGGTGATAGTGTGATTGGCTCAGTGGACAAAGGATGAGAGACATATGATGTTTATTTTGATTTTAGCAAAGCCTTCAACAGTGTCCTCTAACTGTCCCTCTACAGCAATATTGATGAGACACAGGCTATATAAGGGATAAAGTGGATTGGTGGGACACAGGCTAAAAAAGTGGATAAAGTTGATGGATAATCAGTTGGATTCTCAGACACATTGTGTTCAGATCAGTAATACTAAGTGCAATTGGCAGCCAGTTACTATGGTCATGCCCTAAGTACTAAAGGTGGCTCTTTATCCACTCTTTAACATCATTTAATACTCTTTCACATCTTTAACAAGGAGCACAATGGGACAGAGTGCACACTCTGCAGCACCATGGATGATAACACATGGTGAGGCACACCAAGGATGGTAACACATGGAGGGCATCTTCAGAGGGACCTCACCTGACTGCAGAAAAGAGACAATTGAATCCTCTTGAAATTGAACAAAGGCAAATGTACACTGGACAGTATATATGCTTTTGAATATCTCTGAGGATGGAGACTCCACAACTTCTTGGGCAACCTGTGCCAGTGTTCCATCATACTCACAGTGCAGAAGTGGTTCTTGATGTTGAGACAGAACCTCCTGCGTTTCAGTTTATGTCCACTGCCTCTGGTCCCGTCACTAGGCACCACTGAAAAGTACCTGGCTCTGTTCTCTCTGTACCCTTCCCTCAAGTATTACTATACATTGATAAGATCCCCTTGAGCCTTCTCTTCTCTAGGCTAAACTGTTCCAGCTCTCTCAACCTTTCCTTATACAACAGATGCTGCAGCCCCTTTGTCATCTTAGTGGCCCTGGGGTTTTTGGCTGCTCCAATACAAGAGCAAAAAGGATCAATCTACACAAGAGAGTACAATGGAGGGCCACAGATAATCATGAGACTAAAACTCCTCAGTGAACGAGGAGTGACTGAAAGAAAAGGATTTGTTTAGCCATAAGAGAGCTTTGCTGTCTTCAGCTAGCTAATGGGGGACACCATGACCTTCCATCCTTGGAGAGTTGTCAGAACCCTGAGCAACCAGATTTAGTTGGAAGGCTGGACTAAGTGGCACTGAACAATCCCTTCTAACCTGATTTGGGAAAATAACATCAAATAGTGAGTGTTTGCTATTTTTCTGCGTATCTACCAGAACATGTTTTACCAATTACTAAGAGAAGTCCTGGTCCAAGTGGTATTTTGTTTAGGTTTGTTCTGCTACAGACTCTCCAAATTATGGGAGATAATTCTATCACTCTAAATACAAGACAAAAGAGTATTACCCTTCATGAAAGAGATTGCCATAAGCACACATATCCTTTTATGGAGAAAGAGAAGAAGAAAATGTTTGCAAGAACACTTGCCTGATCTGTTATCCCATTATGGAAAAACTGGTCTAATGATACTGCAAAGATTGGGTATATAAACGGATAACCATGAGAAAGAATTGCAGACACTGCAAAAGCTAATTGGCCCTGCATAAGCTACATATGCATTTGTTTTACATATATTACACCACTCTTAGCGCTACACAAGTTGGATTCTCTCCTTTCTTTACTGTCACAGATGCTGAACCACACAAAAAGTATGTACTTCCATTAATGAGCTTCTCCCTCAGGAAATAAATGTTGGATAAAGCCAAATATGCCAGCTAAATAGTCATTTAGACTTCTGCAAGTAAGATTCAGTCAGTCTAACCTAAGAAAACTAGTTTGTCAGTGATACATACTGGCAGAGGTAACTACACAGCAGGACGCAGACACCTCACTCTCCATTTATTGTTAGGAAATACTGCTACTACAGCACCAAGACCCTTTGAGTGATTTGCATTTAATTATATAGAGTGAGCTAGCCGATTTTCACTTGCAGAGAGAACATGAGAATACAGTGTTACCTGTGAATATAGCTACAATTGGTTTAATGCAGTCTAGACAGGGAAACTCCAAAAAAAAAGATCTGAGATTTCTTGGGTGGTAAACTAATATGCACAATGGAAACAACTGCTGTAATCAACATGAAGTCCTGGAACTGCCTGCTCAGAGGAAGTCTAAGAGGCATATTGTACACTATATGAAATTCAGTGGGGTCTGATTGCTGACAAAGCATGCACACAATGGTAAAAGCATGTCTAGACTAGCATCATAAGTCAAAAAACCACAAATACTTTACTCAGATGTTTAATTCTGAAAAAATTGAGAGATATTTGCAGCAGTGTTGTAGGCCACAGACCTCTATGGATGATAGGACCAGATATCTATTAAACATCTGGTAGATTTTGTCCTGTTGAGCTAACAGGCATGTAACATTAACTGCTGGCCTGAGAGTCATGCTTTATTCCTGAAGAACTGGATGTGGCAAGTGACATTTCATTATGCACAAACTATGGTATCAGGAAAAAGTTTATTTAAAATTTTAATTACTACAGTAAGTGCAACCAACATAAATTCCACAGTATAGGTGAACTGTTTGTGCAATTTCAAAGAAAAAAAAATAATACAGTGACACTTTATCAGATAGAAAACATGAATTATGCAGTATCTGTTTCTCTTTGTGCTTTATATGACTCATAAGGTTGTATATGACAACTTCCTATGACGTTGTGAGTCAAATAACTTCAAATTAGGTTTTTATATTGTAACCAACTAAACACATTGATATATCAACTTACAGAAGGTTTTTATTGTTTTAAATGGGAATTCTGGCACTAAGACTTTATAAAGTTTCTATGAAGCCAGTTGGCTCAGTGAGAAAGTTCAAAGCTAACACTTCTAGAAACGTTTTTAGAAGTTCAGATTGAAACATTTCTGATGTGCAGTGGGCAGAAAAATGGTATAGATGAATCAAAAATTACTCTTTTGAGATTAAGCTCCAGTTCCACATAACCAGTTACCATTCCTGGCAACCACATAAAGCTATGAGATACCAGCACTCAAACTTACCAGATCAACTCCAGTTCTCTTAATCTGGAATCAAGAAAGATTAATTTTATTTAATGGAAGTTTCTCATGTGGACATTGCCACAGTCACAGTACGTGCTGGGATAGGCTATGTTGAACATGCTGCTTTTTTCACTCCATTTGCATTCTACCTACAAATATGTGTTCACTTTCAACCACCAGTCCCCTGACCAGTACCTAGATAACATCTCTTGAAAAAAATGCCTAAAACCAGAAAATCAGAGGTATTTTGTATTAGGTATAACAAACATATGGATACCATTTAGCCACGAAACAATACCTTATTTAAAGTCAGTTCCCTCATAATTGTCATAGGAATAGATACATATCAGTGGAAAGACGGTATTTCTGATCTTGCTTTTTTCTTGGCCCTTCAAAGTCCTCATTCTTTAAATCTTAACCATAAAGGTATGTTTTAAGATAACCTTTAAAGCTTTTAAGAATAGGCTATTTTTAATTCCCCTTCTGACTAGTTTTTCATAGGTGCATTTATGCTTTTTCAGATTGAGGTAAAAAAAGATTACTATTTCTCAATCATGCATTAAAAGTTTTATTGTGTGCTTGGGTAAGGAAACAAGAATTACAGCAGTGGGAAAGTTCTTCTTCCAAAGTAGGAAAACAAATGTGGCACCCTTCATCTCAACAGTTGTGTTTCTAATTGTTTTGAATAATAACTTCCTACTTGAATTAAAAACAAAACAAGGAAAAACAAAACAAAACAGCAAAACCCCCATTGTATCTGTTTATTTTGTTTCTGGTATAAAATATTTCCAGTGTGAGAACAAATGTCTGATGAATTCTCTTCTTAAGAATCACTAGTTAAATTTTTTTTATTAAATTCCTGCCACTTATAATTCCCCAAACCCAGTGAAAATAATCATATTGGCTAAGTTTCAGAAAGCATAAATCAAAAGCAATACACAAGACAAAACTTGACTTAAACTTTTAGTATTTGCAATGACATATGGTTAGAAAAAGATCTATGGTGCTTCTAAAGGAAGGACAGTTCATAAATTGCCCTTGTAGGCCTAACCATGTTTCAAAGAAAACCCCAAAGGAATAGAAAATAAGCATACCATTATACAGAATGGTTTTCTAAAATTCCACTATTTAAAGTACAACACAGTGAAACAAATTTGTCACTAGTCACTCAGGCTTTGCTCAGGATTAAAGAAAACTTTCAGTCAGGATGTCTTTCCTCGAACCACAGTGGTTTTGAAAATGAGGAAAGAAACATGCAATCTTTGCAGGAGAAAAAAAAAATCTATAGTTTGTCCTGAATATTAGGCATGATGTGATAGATATCGGAAAGCTGGCATGTGAAAAAATAGTCAATAAGGAAAAGACTAAGCTAAAAGGTCTCGATTCTTAAACCATGGATACTTGAATCATGAACAAATGCTGGATGGGTTTCTTCAGTAACCTGGAAAATGAATAAAAAAGACTAGCAAAAAGTTCCTTCTGTGAAACTTACTCAGACTTATTTCAGGGGGAAAAAAATTTACTAATCCAGCATGTACTGTTCAAAATACAGCAGTTACAAATAATTAAGACACAAACTTTCCACTTCACTAAAGCAGCAGCTTCTGTCCACACTCAGTAAACAATGCAGCAACAATTTAGGACACAAATTTAAAACAAGGTAATCTAAAAATATTCTTGTTTGATGACAGGATAGTGCATGTCTGCAGAAGTCATCAGGTTCTGGAATCTGACAACCCTGATTTCCATCATTTTTGCTTCAAAAATTTTAATTTTAATTTATAATGACTGCCTATGCAACAGCCATTTTTCACCAAAAAAGATCTCACAAAACCAAAACCCCACTCAAACCCAAACACCCTCCTAGCTTTCCTTGTCATAACCATATTCCAGCACATTATTGTTCACACTGGGTTTTCCAAATGAGCAAATTATAATTCAGAGCCGTTCACTTGATTTTTGAAGATATTTGCAAATTTAATCCAGATTATCTAAAATATCATTCTGCTTCCCCAAACATTACTTTCCATATCAGCACAATGCAGTTATCACTACAAAAAGATCAGATCACTACAAGAGATAGGAATTGAGATGCTCATAGTGATGTTCTGTTGACCAAACCAAGCCATGTCCCTTCTCTTCATTCCTTCAGGATCAAATCAATTAGATCAAAGTACCATGAAAGCAGACAACAGGGACTCAGCACAAACGAACACACCATACTACCTGTTCACGTTGGCATCACCACTAAAACAAAATTTCTACGAAAGCTATCTAAATTCTGCCTTCTGTTAAGAGAAAGAAGCATGGCTTGTACACAGCTTTAGTCCAGAAGTGTATGCAAAGTGTATACAGTTGCATACAATTTCATGTGAGAACAGCTTCAGGTGATAACAGTTTCCAACATATTTATTAAATTTGCAACATGGTATTTTGGTCATTATCTTCTTTCTCTTGTCATCCTTGACTGTCTTATATACCTACATATCTAGGCATTTTCTCCTGCCCTTAGACACTTATTTATCCAATTGGCGACATCTTAGGAAAACAAAAAATGCCAAGAGGAAAGTCAAGTCATTGAACGGATGGGTACCTAGTCTGCTTCGTTTTCAATGTTTCCAACACCTTCATTTCCCTCTGGATTTTTGTGCTATTGAGAAAGAAGAATCTTTAAAAACGGGAATTATTTCTGAAGAGCATCTGGATCACTCTGGCGAGCCCCTCATGGAGCTGGAGCCATGTTCAACTGCATCCTCATTGGCAGCTTTGTCAGGAACCTACTGAGAAGGACGGTGAGGAGAAAGAATGAAAATTTATTCTGATGTACTATAACTGGCTTGGTCCTCTGATTGCTGTTTGCTCAACACAGTAGAAAGTCCTCAATCCGTGGTAAACCTAGCTTTTGGGAGGTTTCTAAATAGAAGGGAAAAATTGGGGGGAGGGGGGGCAAAAGGGGGAACAGACGACGATTAGTTTACTTGCGTTCCCTCCCCCCTCTCCGATGCGCAGCCCTATCTGCAGCCCATGTGGCTGGGAGGCAGCCACAGCCGGTTCCAATTCCTTCTTTCCCACTTTGCGCCCCTGCTCGCTGCCGGGGCTGAACCGAGCCAGGACCGGCCGCGAGCTTCCTCCCCCCGCCCCCCCGCCGCGCCGTCCTCCATCTCCGCCGCTCCATCCGATCCTCCGGTCCCCCAGGGCACAGTGTGGGAAGTACGAATTTCCGCTGAGTTTTCTCGGCAACTTTCGGAGCTCGTCTTTCTCCCTCGCCCCGCTCCGCCCGCCGCCCCCCTCCGTCTCCTCCCCGCCCGCCCCCTCCACCCAGCAGCGCCGGCCCCGCCCCCGCCGACCCGCACCCGCGGGCCGCCAGGGGCGGCAGAGCCCGGGCGGGGCAGCGCTCCCGGCCGCCGCGGGCGAGCCCATGGTGCCGGGCACCGCGACCTGCAGCCGCCGCCGCGCCTGCCTGCCCGGCGCGGAGCTCAGCCCGGCGCGGAGCAGAGGAGGGGCCCATTAGCAGCCGCGGAGGAGGCGGAGGGGATGCCGGATAGACACAAAGCCGGCGGGGAAAGAAGCCCACGGCTCGTCCCGGGATGGAGGCGCCGCGCCGGGTCCGCCTGATGGTGCTGCCGCGGGTACTCTGGGGCTCCGTCCCCCTCATCCTCCTGCTGCTGCCCGCGGCCGAGCCCATCTGTCCCGAGCCATGCGATTGCCAGCAGCACCAGCACCTCCTCTGCACCAACCGGGGCCTGCGCTCCGTGCCCAAGGCTGCCGAGCCGAAGGATATCATCACCTACAGCCTCGGGGGCAACTTCATCGTCAACATCTCGGCCTTCGACTTCCACCGCCTGGCAGGGCTCCAGCGCCTGGACCTGCAGTACAACCGGATCCGCTCGCTGCACCCCAAGGCCTTTGAGCGCCTGGATCGGCTGGAGGAGCTTTACCTGGGCAACAACCTGCTGCCAGCGCTGGCCCCTGGCACGCTCAGCACCCTGGCCAAGCTGCGCATCCTCTACATTAATGCCAACGAGATCGGCCGCCTCACCGCTGCCTCCTTCTCCGGCCTCGGCAGCCTCGTCAAGCTGCGACTGGATGGCAATGAGCTGGGCTCGCTAGGCGACTCCACTTTCTCAGGGCTGCCAAACTTACTCTACCTGCACCTGGAGTCCAACCGCATCCGCTGGCTGAGCCGTGGTGCCTTCACCGGACTGGCCAAGTTGCGCTTCCTCGACCTCTCGGGGAACCAGCAGAGCTCCCTTCGCCACCCAGACATCTTTGGACCGCTGCGCTCCCTCCACACCCTGCTGCTGGCCAGCAACAGTCTGCGGCAGCTGACAGGAGGGCTCTTCCAGCACCTGCCTGGCTTGGTGAAGCTCTCGCTCAGTGGCAACCGACTGTCTCACCTGGCCCCAGATGCCTTCACAGGGCTGGGCTCACTGAAGGAGCTGCGCCTGGAGGGGAACCTGCTGAGCCACCTGCCCATGTCCCTGCTGGAACCGCTAGGCAACCTGGAGGCGCTGGATCTGAGCCGCAATGCGCTGACCGCCCTGCATCCGGCTTCCTTCAGCCACCTTGGCCACTTGCGGGAGCTCAGCCTTCGGGACAATGCACTGGCGACGCTCCCTGGGGAGCTCTTTGCCTCCAGCCTGGCCCTCTACCGCCTGGAGCTGGAGGGGAACGCCTGGAGCTGTGACTGCCGCCTTCGCGGCCTCAAGCACTGGCTGGCGGCCTGGCATTCCCAGGGCCGCCTGCTCACCGTCTTCGTGCAGTGCCGCCTGCCGCCCGCCCTGGCTGGCAAGTACCTTGACTACCTGCAGGACGCCCAGCTGCTGCCACCGCAGGATGGTGGCTCCTGCCCCAATGGCGACCCTCCCTCCCTGCCATCTCCTGAGGGGCTCGGCAGCAACAGCAGCGCCGTGGGACTGCCCCCGGGGCCGCCGCCAGCCACCTCCACTGCCCGCCTAATGGGCGCACCCATAGCTGCCAGCCCCACGCCGCCGCCACTGCCCAGCGCGGCGTGGCCCCGCCGGGCCAGTGCCGCTGGGGTCCCGCCGCTGATGTCCGACCCGTGCGACTTCAACAAGCTGTTCCTCCACAACCTGTCAGTGGAGGCTGTGGGCTCCAGCTGGGTGACGGTGCGCTGGGCCGTGCGGCCACACCGCAGCCCCCGCCTGCTCGGGCCGGCACGATTCCGCCTCCTCTTCGACCGCTTCGGCGCCGCTGTCAAGTTCCAGCGCTTCGTGTACCTGCCAGAGCGTGGGGAGCCAGCGGCCACGCTGCAGGAGCTCCACCCGGACACCCCCTACCTCGTCTGCGTCGAGGGCGTCCTGGGTGGGCGCGTGTGCCCGGTGGCACCGCGGGACCACTGCGCCGGGCTGGTCACCCTGCCTGCGGGCGGCCCCGCGGCAGCGGCCGGCGGGCCCCGCGGCCCTGACCAGCAGCTGCTCACGCTGGTGCTGCTGGCGGTGAACGCGCTGCTGCTGCTGACGGCTTTGGCCGCCTGGGCCGCCCGCCTGCTGCGCAAGAAGGTGCTGGGGCGTCGGCGCCGGAAGGCAGCCCCTGTCCACGTGAGGCAGCTCTACTCCACACGCCGCCCACTCCGCTCCATGGGCACCGGCGTCTCTGCCGACTTCTCGGGCTTCCAGTCCCACCGGCCGCCCCGTGGCGCCGCCGCCTGTGCCCTCAGCGAGGCCGACCTCATCGAGTTCCCCTGCGAGCGCTTCATGGACAGCGGGGGCAGCCGGCATGGTGATGAACACTTGCTGCAGCGCTTCACCGACTGAGCCCGCCGAGACCCCGAGGCCGGCCGGGAGCTGCGGTCGGTGCTGCGAGGGAAGGCGAACGTCGGTCTCTGGGGGGATGCTGCGCGGGCCGGGGTCGTGGCCTCCGAGAAGCAGAGCTGCAGTGCAGTGTCTGTGTTCAGCTGCCCTTACTGCAGGCCGGGGCTGAGGCCGCCTGTGAGAAGGGGTTGCCTCTGTTGGAATGTCAGTGTTTTTTCAGGAATCATCACTAACCCAAGGAAAAGCCCTGACAGGCGGTAACTGTGCCTTGCCACAAGGAGCAAAGCGGCAGGAGCTACTGCCAACAGCAGCCGGTGCCTCCCTTAGACAAACTCAGAGCCGTTAATTTGTGTGCTGTTTTACAGGTGGTTTTCTCCTACTGCAGTTGGGAACAAGTTACAGTGAGCAGCCTGGCCCTGTGTGAGGAAGCTTTGAACAGGTCTTTCCAGGGCACCGGCTCTTCCTAAACAAGAATTTAGACCAGGGGTGATCTTTTAATTGAACTGTGTGCAACCAGGGAGTCACTGGAGGTCTAGAAATGTAAGTTTTTTTCACTGGACAGTTTGAAGGCTGTGCTGTTTCAACTCAAACCGAATGTGAGGCAATTTAATGTGCACAAGTGGGTTTTCATAATTTTTTGTAAACAAGAAACAATAATGCAGCTGGTTAGTTCTACAGGAATATATTGCTGACACCACTAAGAAAAACTAACATATTTTTGTAATGTGTTTACAAATGAGCTTTTTTTAAATTGTTTTTGAATAAATACTTCTTGGTACTTGTACACATTAACGTGTGCTGTAGTTGTCTGGGTCCGTGATGGTCAGTAGACCGCTGACTCTCACATAATCCATCTTCATTTCTAAATGGGCAGATGCAGAGGTGAACTGTTGATGGATAAATAATAATTGGTGCCTTTCTTCAGAAACAGTAATAGGTGAGAATATTTCAGGAACATGAAACAATCTTTAATGTAACAGGCAATTCTCTCTTAGCCTTAGCCTACTAAAGTTAAAAGCTTTATGTACCTCACTGTGAAATAAAACATTTTTATATATTAATCTAGATTCTGTGTTTTGTGTAGCTGAGTGAGTAATACTAGAGTTAAACCCTTATATATTAAGTAGTATATTATGTTTGAGTTGTTTTGGTTTGTTGGTTGTTGTGGGTTTTTTTAAATTAGAATTTTGCTTTTGGTTTCAGAGCAGTGCTAATCATTTTATGGTCAGTTGCTCTCTACTTCTCAGACTTTCCTAAATATTTACAGAATGTGGTTCTGTTACTAGGAAATATGGTGGTTTAGTTTACATTAATAATTCTCTCTGTGTGGTCTAGAAATGAGCTAATTAAAGAGGTCCAAACCGGGGTTGCAATTTAAATGCAAATGTTTTAGATGGAATTTGGTAAATTGTTGAGACCATTGATACTACTTCTGCTCCTTTGAGTTTAATGTGCAACCTCAGATGAACTCTTGTGGAACTGAATGGCTTGAAGGAAGTGTTAGTGTACTATGGAGACATTTGTCTCAATATAATGCATTCATTGCTGACCCGAGGTGTTCGTGACTACAAGTTGTTTATTACCATAATTGCAAGTAAGCAATTTGGGTTTTTTTCTTCCCCCTTCCCCCCCCTTTTTTTTTTCCAGCTGAACAAGTGTTTACAAAAGATACCATAGTAACTGGTACCTTCAATTGTAGTTCAGTGCAGAATGGAGAGAAAAGACTTTATGTTCTGAGGGAGAGAGTGTAGAGATCATTTGCCTTAATCTTTGTCCTTTAAATGGAGAAAAAAAAAATCAAAGTCTTGTTTCTTCGGTCAGTAGCAAGAAGTCCTGTGGGATTTCATTTTGACAGGCTGTACTTTTCATGAATATCAGGGACCAAATTCGGTTGTCAGTGTATAGATTAAAATTCATCACTGCTATAGACACCATGTTGAATGAAATTAAAACTGAAGGAATGTGGGATCAGGTTTCATTTTCTTTTGTTAAGTATATTAAATTTCTGTTCTTTTGTACACCTGGGTGTTTTTAGCCATTTATGACTGTGGAGTACACCACTGTTTTTTGTTAGAAGTGCAGTGGGATTATTGAGCAAAGCTGTGTATCACACTAACGTTAGCTCTATCACTGGATATTCTTCCAATGGGAGATGCATAGATGCTGTACATGGTTATAATCAATTATGTCAATAAATCCATTTGCTGAAAGAAAACTGGTGTCTTAGATTGTATCTCATAATTCATCCCTTTTCAATCAGCCACTGGCTGTAATTTCTTCATATTGCAAGCACTGCTGTTGGACGAGCACGAGGACTGTGAACAGTGTCTCATCAGTCTGTCATATCTTTTCATCATACATTACGTTTTTTATTTGTAATATGTTTGGATAGTGCAAACAGCAAATTAATTAAAATGGTAGGTTCTGAAACACTGTCCCAATACAGACCAACAAGGTGCCGTTACATCAGAGAACTTACGATTCCTTATAAGCTAAATAATTAATTATTGGGCTCGTATCAATAGATTGTGCTCATTGGAAGTTACAGTTTTGAGGGGTTTTCAGTATTTTCAAGCTAATGATATCAAGATGTCATGTTGAGCATATGTATGGTGTTCTAATTAAGAATTCACTGCTTCTTTTTAAATTTATACAAACATCTGGGGAATTGCTAGAATGAAATGGCAATGGCTCTTTGTTCCATCCTAGGAGTAGATACACAGATCTGCACAGCAGCAACAACAAGAAGGTGGTTAACAGAATGAAGTTGTTGACTTAAAAATTCACAAGTTTGGATCTCTAGGAATAGCGTGGCTTTGTCTGCAGATGCTACTTACGGCATTTTTGCTGGGAGGGAACTGTACTAGCAGGTGGTTGAGGAAAGAAATGTCAATGACATATTGAATGTCTGAATGATGTAAATATAACATGGCTCTATTTTTACCAGTAGTATTTATACATATTTGGGTTGTTTTGAAAGTAAGCTTCTTTCTAAAGATTGAATGTAAAAATGGCCCTTCCTAAATGGATGAACCTGCCATGAATTTTTGCTCAAAATGTTTGTCCTTCTAGCAGAAATAAGAGTTTTACTGCCCTGTCCTCTCCTGGAATTCACACAGCTTGGGGAAGAGTGAACTGAGTGCTGTTATCCTGCTGAGTAATTACTGAGCATGTTATGTAACAAAGATTGTAAATCACCAAAATATTGTCCCATCAAATTAAGTGGACTGCTGCTGGGGGTCTGCAAAAGGTACTGTGGCTTCTCTAGTGGCAGCACTGCTTGGATCAGCAGCCTCTGCCACCTCCTGCTCCCCTGCTTCGATCCCTGACCCTCACAGCTGGCATGCTTGGTTGTGCAGCTGGAAGGTGAACTGCAAAACTGATCTCC
>JAWWLV010000088.1:34350939-34363027 GCA_035041135.1 Platyrinchus mystaceus | reverse complement strand
TATATTCCCATAGAAAAACAGTCAATTGTCCCTAAACACTAATATTTTTCTTATTATCATGGTATGTGATTGTATTTCTAGAGATGCTTCTTGATAAGTCTTTTTAAATAAATTGATAGCTCATTTGTTTTTACAAACAAGACCATAAGAATTAGAATGAATAATACAGTATGAATAAATAGTTGAAAGAAAACAGCTTCAAACATAATCGAGATATTTATTAACAAAGAAGACTCTGACACTTTAAAGATAATTTATGAGTTTTTATGCTATGACATGTTGCAGGATTTTTAAAGGTACATTTATTTATAGTTTGATAATCTATAATTTTATAATTATAAATAATATAATTATAAATAATAATTTTATGTCACAAAGGTAAGTTGTTTGTCCGGGGATGGGGAGATACCCACATATATATAACTTAAAAGCTATTGAGTGCTATAAAGAAATAACACTCAATAGCTTTTACTCAATAGGGTACTGTTAAAAATATTTATTCTCATTAAAATATTACCTGGGTTTTTTTCATGCAAAGTGCAATTGAAGTTGTTGCCAATTAAAGCAGTCCTGAGCTAATACATTAAATGGTGTCTCTTGACTTGAGATTATTGAGTATAGTCCTGTTCTTTACTTCATCAAGGTTTGATTTTGTTAATCTCCAGACAAACATAATCTCAAACCACTGTTTTTTCCCCCAAATAGTTCAATTTTTTGTATATTCAAGATTTTAAAATATTTTGCTGCTCTTCAGAGAACTATCCATGTACCAAGAAAGAATCTGAACAAACATTAGAGCAATCTGTCAGTCAACACTATTATGAAGTGTAGCACTTCATAATGCAGCAAGTGCTCAGAGGTTGTGAAGTGAGGGGCTTGTATTTTAGAATCTTGTGAGAATGAATGCCCAACAGAACATTCATGCAGAGTCCCAGCTGTGCCTTCTAGCCATGGCAAATGTATTCATGTAATATAGCACCCTATGCATCAGTCTGGTCTGGTCTAGTTAATTTTGTTTTGCCATGTGAGTCTAGAAAAAAATACTTGATTCTAATTCAAGGAAATAGAGTGGATAAGCTTTTTGTGGAGTCCTTGGCAAAAATCCTGTTAGCCAGGATGTTCCTGGTTCACTTAACTTCTCATGTGCGCAATCTGTTTAATTGTCATTAGTGTATGTTTGTTTAGTAGTAGTAAATATTTAGAAGTCATTTGAATAGCTGAAGAAGGCCTGGATACATATAATAGATAAAAATCATATACAGAAAAATAATGAGACAAATTTGCTCATTGAGAGATTGATTTATCTTCGAAGGGACAAATACTTCAGGGATGTTGTCTTGAAAATAAACCTGAATGCCAGTTTTAAGGCAAGAAAGGAATATTCTTTCATTGGAACATGAAGAAGGTTGGAAGGTTGCAAATAATTACATATTCTCCTATTGAATTCCTTGCCAACAAGAGCAAAGATTGACATTATGTTAACAAATTGTGTTACATAGAGATAAACCTGTATCCTATCTGTATCCAGAAAAGTTCACTGAAACCAGACCTGGGCTGTCACTTTTAAACTAAGGGATTCATTGTTACACTACTGGACTTTATCCTGACAGACAGAAAGAACTCTTTTGACACGTTGAAATCTCTATTTCAGTCCAATTTTTAGCCTTGCCTGTCATTGTACCATTGACATATCTATGATGGTACAATTTATTTTCATCATCTTGCGAAATATTCTAATCTTGAAGTTAAAATTTTGAAGTTACTCAGCACTGTAGCAGCCTCTATCTGACTACTGTAACACAATTCGAGGTAAGGGAAGATACTCAGTAGAGATACTAATCAGATGAAAGGTCAGAAATCATTTTACTTTAGAGGAACATGCTCAGGAAAAGCATGTTTTCAGAAAAAAAAAATCAAAAATTGTTTACAACTGAAGGATAACATCGTTTATTTGCCATTACTATGCCATGATATAAGTCTTGAACAAGTATATGCAAGACAAGGAGCATATGTTAGACTTATGAGACAGTTTGGAGTGTTGCTCATACATACAGCAGATGTTTTAGCATGCCATTTTTTTCAGCAACAGCTTGGTCCTTCTTCTGTTTTCACTCCATAAAAGTGAGAAGATTTCAAGACTCTTAATGTAGGTAGCCATCAATAATAGGTCTGTGGTGATGGAATTAATTATTTTGAAGGACTGTGCTCTAATATTCAGTGTTCATCTTAAAAAAAAATATTTGCTTCTCAGATCTGATCAACTTGGAGAGATAAACCTTAGTGTTAACTGATATGGAAATGTCTTTCTCAGCTGATAATTACTGGAGAGGGAGAATCTTTCATGACATTGTTCATAGTAAGTTGTTAACTCTGAAACTTAAAGATGCCAAACTGAACACTGTTCCATTGTTGATGACATTACCGTAAGGACCCAATTAACTCATTTTCCCCTGAACCAAACTTCTCCACTACCTCTTGTTCCCTAAAAAGTTACACATATTATTTAAAACATTTGTCAAAACCTTGTTTTTCTTTGTTCCAGCACTGCTCCTGTATTAGGTATCGGCAGTATAAAACTCTATAACCTGTGGCAACATTTATAATGTAAGAGTGGCAGAAATATCTCAGAGCTATTTGTACTCAATGAGTTTAGTATGCAAATGGATAAAGTAGAAAATGTACCAAAAATCTGGAACTTCACAGTAGTTCCTGTAATCCTGGTGAAGATGCTGGGATCCTTGCTGTACAGTTTTGCCCAACTGCTTGTGCCTTCCACTTGAGTGCTCTTACTGGTGTAGCCCTACCTTCTTCTAGCATCTTACTTACTGGCACAGACTTTTCTCCAAGAGATTTGGGGTGTTTGGCTCAGCAGTTTTTTGTTTTCTTCTTATCTCATTTTTTAAATTCTGTATAGTGAGAGTTTGTTTTGGTTTGATTAAAATTTAAAATACAGTCTGGTCCTAGAAAGAGAAGGAATGAATACATGAATTTTAAATAAATCCTGCTTTAATTGAAGTTATTTTTTTCAGGAATGACTTGTGATTGGAATGATTCACTGGGATACCACTGATACTATTCTGCTGCACAAAGCAAAGTACAGAGTCTTCTGGTTTTCCTGCCAGGATATATCCCTAAGAACCTGAGACAGCAGAGGTCCAACAGAAAATAAAGACATCCCTTACTTCCATTTCTGTGGCTCAAATGGAAAAGAGATACAGGCTCAGCATCTTTTTCACTAGAATGGCTAAGAAGTTTCTTTATTCTATAACATATGTACTGACCTAAGCTGATTTTTTAACTGGAGAGTTATAAATAGGATTCATGCTTAAGGCAGCATCGAAAACCTGACATTTTTGGAGACAAAGCCTCCTTACTTTTCCTCTGTAAAACTGAAGTCAACACAGACTGAAGTAACTGGCAGTTTGCTGAAGGTGCTAACAGCTCTTTGAGGTGTCTGTAATATGCAACTGGGTGCACAGTCTCTCTTGTATTTTATTTAGATGTATTTAGAATATGTCCCAGGCAGAAAATACTAATGAATTCCAAACCATTAGCTTGTAATGATACTGACTGACTTAGGTTCTGAATTAATTTGTTGTTTTTATTTGCACTTGCAAGTGCACCTGAGGTATACCTGAACTTCAGTCTGATCATGTTTTTATCCAACCTGCTCAAATCACATACCATTCCAATTAGCACAGCCGTACCTGAAAAACTCTGCTATTCTCACTTACAGATTTCTAGTTTTAGCCTTTTCACATATACCACAGTAGAAAACCATCTTAATCTACAAGCTACTAGGCCTTGAGATATGCAATTTCTTATGCAATAGGAGAATTGTCAGTTTTTCCAGTCTTCCAAACACAGACAAACTCTAACAGCCAGAGCAGGTTTGGTTTGGTGGGGCTTTTTTACCCCTTCCCCTCCATTGTGGTAATAAACATGATGGATTAGAGGTTTGTCATAGATTACATTTGCCAAAGTATACCAATAGTGACAGTAGTGGCAGAACCCAAAGGTGTATGCACTAGAACAATCATTTGGCTGTTCAGATTTGGAACTCTACAAAATTTGGGCATGTGAAAAACACCACTAGATCTGATTTTGTACCTTTGGGATTTACCAGTTATTATATTGTGTGGGGTTTTGCCCAAAAATATTCTGTGTCTTCTTTCCTCATTTATTTTCTCTTTTCACTTGGCTAGAGGCTTTTGGATTAATACAGCAAGAGTGACTGAAATATGTGTTTGAAAGGATGCTGAGCATCCAATGTGTCTGAGAAGCTGCAGATGCTTAGAAAACATGATGCCTTACAAAATGTGCAAAACAGAGGTTTCAAGAGGCATCCAAGTTCAAAATTTTAGTCATTTAGTCATAGCTGTCCAAATTCATGTTATCCTCCCTGTATATCCCCTTGTCATTGTTAGCTGCCTTTTGTTTCTCTTTTGATCTGTAACGAGGTGTCACGTTTTGTACCTCTTACACTGTGTTTTGACCTGATTCTGAGTGTTGTAGCTGCTCAGGTTCCATTTTTTCTCCAGAGTGGCCAGTACATGTATTGGGTATTGTTTTTATGCAATATAAATAAATAAAAGAGAAGAAGGATTTAGAAAATGGGTTTCTTGCCCAAAGCTTTATCATTTAGCTGACAAAAGTCCAATCAGACAGCCCCAGTGATCTGTATGATCTATTTGCTGTGATTCTTCAGAAAGACTGCTGCCTCTCTCCTGAGAGGGGAAAAGCGGTCAGACTTCTCCTGTCCTATGTTTCTGATCTTTCCATTTTGGTTGAAACTAGTTTCTTAAGTTTCTTTACAAAAAGAGGTAAAATCCTGTCATACAGGCCAGTGGTAGAGCTTTTATCACCTGTGTATGTTTTCACTTCAAAGAGCTTGTGTAGCTGCCTGCTTTTCAGACAGTGTTCCTTGGACTGAAAGTGATCAGAATCAGGCAGGAACAGCCAGGAATTAATTTTTGTCCAGGAATCTGAATATTCAGACCAAGAATTATTTATACATTGTAAAGAGGAATTCTGAATCTGGCATCATTCTTCTCTAAAGCACTGATTTTGTTTTAGGCAGCCTTCTCTTGCTGGTATCCCTTGCAGAGCTGTCCTTCTCTCCCATGCCACCCCTCTGTGCACTGCTGGCATGAGCCTGCATTTTTCAGAAGCCTTAGAAGGTTGATTTGCTTCCTGTTTTGTTTTGTTGTTTGGGTTTTTTTGTTTTCTGCTTTTTAATAGGCCCTGTCCATGCCCCCTCCTTCTTTGCTTTTTTAGGTTTTTAAACATCAGGATTACAGCAATTGGGTCATTACAGCAGAGCTGCCAAAACTGGTGTCAAACTGGTGTTGTGACCTCCGTTAAGAAGTCAGGGGTTAGAGTTGAGTCTTTATCTGCTTAATTGTAATGCTGAAACATTTTAAACAACCTTTGTTTCATAATTCCTCTGACTTTCCCATGTCCTCAAATGCTCAATTTACTCTTCAGAAAAAGTAAGTGGAGTTTTCCTGACTCATCTTTTCCATGTAAAGTCATTATGTCTGACCCATAAATATAAACTTCAAAGAGCACATACTTTGCATCTGAAAAGGTCGGAATGGCATGTATTTTCTTGAGGGGACAGAAGCCCTCTTGGTATATCCAGGAAGACTTTATTATCCATCCACTTAAAATTACTTGAAGTTATATATCGCAATGCAAATGGGACTGTTTTGGAGGACATCATTGGATATAACTAAAACTATGTTTATTATATATTACTAACAAATTTAAACAACGGGATTATAACATAAAACCACAATTGTTTACGAATCCTCCAGATTAAATTGTTATTCTTAGAATTATTTGGTTTATCATTGCAAATACATTATGCCAAACTGCTGTAGCACAATGGATCCCAAGGCAGCCCAGTTTTTGCTGATTTCGATGGATCTACATCAGACCTGAACTTGAGCCAATTCTATTTTCCTGCTTCTGCTGCAAAATTTATCTGTGGGTATTAAGCAGAATTGGTGGTCTATTTAAACAGCAGTCTGATTAAACTAATAAATTATTTATCTCTTTCATGTAACTGTGAAGTTATATTCTCATAATTTGTAAAGCAGTGTGTGAAACTAATTGATTTCTGGAAAAGGCTCGTCTGTGATCTAGCTACACCCGTTATACTTCTTGAAATATCACATGGAAAATGAAGCTATTAAAAGGAAACATCTGTTTGTATCTAAAAACCCAAACATTTCTGAAGTTTAGCAACATGCATTCTTCTTGGGGCTGCCACCTATCATACTCAGCTCTAGAGCAAATACCAAAAGGATACTTGATGTGACCTTTTGTATCAGATTAAACAAAATGAGAAAACACTTGGCAATCAGACTTCCTCTGCTAGGCCATGGGAAACAGCAGAGGAGAGGAACAGATACAGTAAAAACATATTAATTCAATCTCATTTGCTTTAGAAGAGTCCAGCAGTGAAAAGAACAACTAACTGTGAAAAACCTGAGGTCTTTGTAATTTGGCACCTCTTGAAATCTGTCTAGATTCTCCTGACAAGGGCTATCTCAAGCAGCAATAATACAGGAAGGGATGGAGAAAAACAAAGGACTAGAAAACGTTATGTGGGAAATGGTTTTCTTTCAAAAGCTATTTCTTAGGGGGAGAATATCCCCCGTGGACTGCAGTTTTGGTATCAGTGTCCTTGTCGTATGTTAATGCATACTGGTTTGAATATTTTTTTCACATATTTCTTTAAAACACTGTGTGGACCTCAAGGATCACCATGCCTCTGTTGTTCTGTGGCTCCCTTGTTTGTTGGCATACTAAGTAAAGTTGGGGAAGGAAAAGAAACTGTAGTTTCCCAATGAGGTTAAGCTAGCACAAACCAGGATGCTGTTAAAATAATAGTCGTAGTTGCTGGTGGATGCTCATCCCCTCCATCTGTCCATCCAGCACATGCTGGGTAATAGCACTACTGATCTGTTGCTGCTCCTTGCTGCTTGTTGGTAAGGTTAACTGGACTGTTTATTTGCATTTGACAATGCACAAATAATAGAAATAGTCAGCTCTACTAAGCAAATTATAGAACTATGAACAAAGGACATCCCACTCTAAAGGATGAACAGATAAACCAGTTATCAGGGATAGGATGATAAATGTGAATGTTTACCTGTTATGATTATATGGATTATTATGCAGCGGGTCTATACACCTCTGGGATAGACCTAAGGAGGTTAAATTTTAGATCTTCAGTGCACTAGGGATAGCTTGTTTTGCTTTGCTTAAACTGGTTTTCAATACCACCAGTGATTCTCTCTGTTGCAGCCTGCCTCCATGGTGGCTTCCTCTGTGCTGCTACTTTCTGTCCAGGCATGCTCAGACCTTGGAGTCCTTCCCTGTGTGCAAGTGCTCAACCCCTGCAGGCTTCTCCTAACTGGGTGGGATGCCAAGGACAGCCTTCCTCTGCCTTCCAGAAAGGAACCAGCTGTAAGGAGAGTGGGAAGGCATGAGGACACTGAGATTTCCACTACAGCCATGTGTGGGAAAGAATCCCAGAAGACAAACTGTAGCTTCAAGACCAATTGTGTAGAAGTAGTCAGGGATGGGAAAAAAAGAGAGGGAGACTTTGCCTGGAGACAAAACTGCAGCGATGATGAGGATGATGGCCAATCAAGGGCTTGGTGAGGGAAAAGGGTTGCAGCATGCAGAACCTTTGACCGGGTTATGAAAATTCAAGGCCAGAAGTGCTCATAGGGTTGTTTTGGCCTGCTGAATTGTTTCACTCTTCCATCTCTGTCTAACAGCCAGGAGACAGACCTCCCAGTTTGCTTGGGCTTTTTTAGAATAAAGGAATATGAGTGTTTCAACACTCTCACCACCCCACAACCCCTCGCTTGCCCATCTGTGCCTGAGTAGTCAGTCAGAGTTCACCGAGGACAGAATTTTCTTGAAAAAACAGGGCCCATCCACACTGTAGGCTGCCGCCTCCAGCAGCAAAGTATCACTGTTTAGGAGTAAGCAGGTCTAAAGGCAGTTTAAATAGGATCACAGACTCTTCCTGGGTTGGGAGCAGCTGGAAACGGAGGCACCAGAGCTAAGTCCCACCTTTGCCAAACAGCATTGCTGCTTCTCTGTTTCTCCTTCCACGTGTTGCTGTACATCACATTTGCTCTGCCAGGCTCCTGGCTTGAAGTTTACAGCTGTGGGTTGATGCTGTCAAATTACAAGTAATGACAAATATCACATTTCTTGAAAATTAAAGTAATTGCTTAAAAAGTTGCTAAAAGTCATGGGAAACTTGCACTGGTGCATGAGATGTATGTGTAAGCTCCCATTAGGGTAATGATGGTGTTGGCTGGATGCTGCAGATAATTTTTAGCAAATGTAGGTGGACTTTGCATGAAGTTCTCTTCTACTCATAGGAGAGATGGTGATATGTGGGCAAGTTCATAGAGTTAAACCCAGTTCTTATTTCTGCCACAAACAAGGAAGATAATCAAGTCCTGTGGATGCTCTTCTAGAAAGAATGGGATCTTCATCCTCTGGTCTCACAGGAGATCTCACTGGAGTGTGCAGAGGTGTGGGGAAATTCCCTGCTGCAGCTGACTTGCCCAGATTGGTAGAAAAGCCCTTGGGGGAAGATCTGGCATCTGTAAAAGGAGTTTTCTAGACTGAGAGTTTGACTGACAGTGGTGCATAACCCTGAAGGATGTGGTGTGCTGAGCCCTGAGAAGAGCTCAAGGCACACAGTTATTTAATCATCCATTTAAACAGCCAGGGTACTCACTGCAGGCAGATTTTATGCATGTACCCATCCTTCTTGAACCTCCCGTCTTTTCTATTCAGAGTCGGAGATCAGTAAAAGCCAAAACCCCTGGAGACTCTGTAAGGCCAGAGAAGCTGACTGAAAGAGAATGCTGTATAGGATGTCCAAAATAGTAGCTGAATTTTTGGAACTAGGGATAGAGAGAAAGGAGAACAAACACACATACTTTTCTTAAAATGCAACCCTTATGCTATTTTGGCTTGGTGTAATTTTTGCTATTTTTTGCTTCTCTCTCTTTCCTTCTCTTTTTATGTTCACCCTTTTGTCTGTATTTTCCTTCTACTTTTTCTCTTAACTCCTTGCTACTGACATTGTTCCCACACATCTGTTAGAGACCTCACAGTGTTCTTTCTGGCTGAGTGTTCATTAACCTTTTATGTTGTATTGCAGAAAAAACCCCAGATTAATTATGTTCTGAAGATTCCCAGCATCTCTCTACACATTTTTCTCATGGTAACTTTGACCCGTTTCCTGAGCACAGCTTCTCTTCTTCTTCCTTCAGAAAAGATGTGAAGCTTACAAATCAACTAATTTAAGCCCCTTTGAAAGTCTTAGTTCAAGCATGTTTCCTCACACATTCTTCCTTGGGGATGCACAGTTTACCTCCTCAGAATTTTTATGCTGTCGAACATAATTACAGAGTTGATATATTTAGATTATAAACAAGCTAGTAATTGATTTGATAATGTATATACAAAACTGGATGACACAAAAAACCTTGGCATGTATTCTCTGCTTGAGTTGCCATAGTAGCCTGCAACATCCATGCCCTCAGGCCTTTTATTACTGTACATGGTTTATCCTGAAAACAGCGGAGCATTTCTAGGGCAGCTAGTTTCCTTTGACCCTTTTCTTCCTGTTTTACTTTGATTCCCATTCCCAATACAAAAGCATACTTATTTCTTTTTCTCCCTTGTTCAAACATCCTTATTTGACTTGGTGATTGTGTTTATATGTCTCCTTCATAAAATTTGGAAGTATATTTATTCTGAAATTATTGATTTTCAGTCTCCAACTGCCTCCACAGACATAGGAAAAAGTGTCTTCATTAGGTTTCAACCTCCATGCTGCCGGAGGCCTATGCAGTTCAGTAGATGATATTTGGTTTAAAGACTGACTGTAGAGTCCTGGGTGGTAAAGTGATAAAATAGTTCTGCTATGATATTGAATGCTATTCCATAATTATGTCATAACTTCAACAGGAATAGATTTCCACAAATTATTTCAACAGGAGAACATTTTAACAGGTTAACATGCCTCAGGTTCTTTGGGCCTCTCTACCCTCATGGGTTATGTTTAAAGGAAGCCACTTGAGGAAGCTGGGCCTTTCTTCAGCAGAGTTTTCAAAAAATAGTAACACATCTCAGCTGAAAACTAGCTGAAGGTTGCTAGTTCTTCTGGGGGTTTTCTGCTGTTTATATTAACCAGGCAGGTGAATTCTGGGGAGAAAGTGGAAGGAAAATAATAAATACCTCTTTTTAAAAAAACTGTCTTAGGTAGTTGAATAGGTATTTGGGACTATATCTACTTTTTAGAATACAGGTAGCAAACGGTACCTAGGTGCAAACGGTATTGACTGCATATCTGTTTGAGTAACCACATGCTAGTCATTACATCTGATCCCAGAACACTTCTTCTGCTCTCAGCAGATATTTACTGAATATGACTGAAATGACTTTGTCAGACTAGATGTTAAAGAGCAGAATTATTGAGAAGTTGACTTCAAAATCATCTAGACACAGTTAGAAACTGTATAGACACACATCTGGGCAACTGGTACTATGTGTGCCTGCTTGAGAAGGGTGTCGGACCTCAGAGGTCTCTTCCAATTTCACCTCTTCACCTCCTGTGATTCTGTGACAACTTTCAGCCTTAACCATTTGCATTATTTAAATGGTAACTGAAGCCATTTTCATCAAGCTACAAGAAGAAATGCTAGCTGAAGACACGCAGACTTTTTTCCCCCTAGTCACATACACCAGAGTATATGTGCTGATGAAGTTCATTAAGTGAAAATCAAATACATCCATTGTCCAGACACTCTGAATGTCTAGCAATGGTGGGATTGGTTAGTCAATTTTCAGGCTTTTTCAGGTTTTTTCCTGAATGAAAATGACCTCTTCATAGTCTTGGAATGATTTCAACTTTGTGTCACTCGAACCCATTCAAATCACTTTCAGCAAAAAACATAAATAAAGTAATTCTTCCTATTTATCTACAGTCCATAAACAGTCACTGTTATGCCCATGCACTACCTGAAACAATCAGCAGAATTTTATTATGATCAAGCTTTCATCTTTTTCCTCAGTGAATCTGAGGGCTGATCTGTGTTATAGAATTCAAATAGGTAAACCCACAGTCAGTATTGTGAATAGCCATCTCAATAATACGGAAACTTTGATCAGCTGGCCCCAACTTTGTAATTACTAATTTATTCTTAGGGTAACCTTATCACAACAATCACAATCACCTTTGGTGAAAACACAAGCATAGACAACCAGTGACACTGGGTCACATCCAATTTTAGGACTCACTAAAGTAATTGGCAGCAATTTGCCCAGCTGCAGTCATCTGTGCTTTTAATTTTTTTTTTCCTGTCGATTCTCCTTGAAGTTTTTCTTTGATCAGTGTCTGGGAAGAAGAAGTAAACAATGATACTATTGGTCGGCACTTGTAGTTACTCCGTTTTGGTTTGGAGGAGGGTTTTGCAGAACTACTGAAGGGAATATGAAAATGGTTTTTATTTACACTTCCCTGGTGCCTTTTTAGAGCCCTGTCTCAATGAATAAAACATTCTTTTTTTTTTTTAACTCTCCCTGAAACGTCATAAAGAAGCCTCTGCAACAGTGTCAATTCCAGTTGCTAGCATTTTGCAAGCATTAGCAAACCAGAATATTTGGTTTTCATTTTAATTTGCTCAACTTTGTTTAAATTGTACTGTTTTCTATCTTAAAAGGTGCCCTCTGATTGAGAGGGCTGGAAACCTACTTAAAGAAAAATGAAAAAAAAAAAAATTTTTTTTCTTGCAAAAATGTGGTGGATCAAGAGCTGGACAGTTTCAGGAAAATAGCAACATTTATGTAAAGCTGTAAATTTGAAATGCTGTCATGCAAATCAGATGGTAAGACTTATCCTCAGAAAATAATGCTGGATAAGGAAAGCAGGTTGGTTTTTCAGATGAGGGAAGTCTTAGATATGAATTTTAATGCTTAGCTTCCTGATGAAAATGCAGGGTGAAACTTTGGTCCACATGATTTTTTGGTTTGACTT
>JAWWLV010000088.1:34231614-34350839 GCA_035041135.1 Platyrinchus mystaceus | reverse complement strand
CTTGACAATCTCTCCATATATTGCAGAGTTCAGAATTGAGTCACTGAGTTCTAGATAGAGCTTTTCTCCCTTTTACCATCTGATGAGGCATATTTGGTTGCATTAAAACCTGTGTCAGTTATAATGTTTGTAAATGGAAAGCAAAAAGAGTGACCAAGCTATACATGATTAAAAAAAAACCCCAAAACACAACAACCCTATGTTCAAGGGATTTAACTCTCTAAAGTAATTTTAAATGTGCATTTGTGCTACAGTTAAAAAATTTAGCTGTCTTGAAAAATCATGTTCAAACATAAAACATTTGAGGTAATTTAATAGTTGGCACTTAAAGCAACTGCAAGTTGATGTTCAATTCAAACCAGATGTTTATTTTTTGTAAGAAGTCTATTCTGTTGTCAAGGGAGAGAAAAAGCATTCAAGGTTATGGTGCAGACATTTCTTACTTCAGTTGATTAGAACAAATTACCAAGAGCTGCACTTCACATTTGAAAGACTGAGGCGTTTATGATCTCAGGCCCCAACAATTAAAGAAAACAAAAATAGAGGGATTGAAAGTATACATACTGTGAACAGTTAAACTGTAAGAATGCTGTGGATCCCAAACAGCTGGATCCCATTTGAACTCAAAAAGTTTAATAGCATAAGCCTGCACATCTTCTTTTCCACTTCTAAGGATCATCTGCCAGATGCAGAAGACCCCCCTCTCATTTTCTTGCACTGTACAATTTTGTTGCAGAATAAAATGACTCTTATGTGCCGGACTGGAACCAGTACTTCTAAACAGGGAAAGATATATAGCTCTTAGAGAAGATCAGTTTGATGTAAAGGAAACAACAGTAATAAAAAAATCCAGCTTCAGTAGTGAAATGCTTGCAAGAAAGTTATTTTATTCAGGTACCAAGCAAGCCACTAACATTGATGCAGTACTGAAATCTGCATTTTTTTGAAAGTGGGATGCATTAGTGAGATGATGTTCTAAGATCATGTAATCTTAAAATGTGCCTGAAAGTTATTTCCTACTAATTTTGAATGCTAAATCTCCTGTTGTGCAAATTGAACACTTATCAGAGACTCTTCTGTACATTGTACAAACTTACTGTTTGGAAATAAATGTAGTGAGAAAAGAAATAGGGCAAAAATAATCCTGTAAAAAGAAATCTTACTGTTCAAGACAGTAGTGCTCCAGCAACAGGGCTGAAAGAAATCAACGGCTTTTGAGGCCTTACTCTAAGAACTGCAATTTGCTCTCTTCAGGCTCTTACTTCTGTCTCCAGTGACACGGAGGGTCTGTAGAGACCGTCTGTGGCATGCTAGGGAATATGCAATTCCTGTCTGATGTAATAGAAGTTTGCTTTCAAGGAAGATAGTGATTCTGTTGTCTGTGGGACTCTTCATGTACATGAAAGGAGAGGAGGAATTGCTTTTTTGCCATGTAATTTACCAACACTAATTAAATAAAGATATCCACAGTGCACTGAGTAGTGCTAATTACAGCCCTTTTTGCAGAGAGTGCATGGTAGGGGGGAATTGCACAGAAACTAAATCACATAAATGTATTTTAAGTACATGTGCTGGAACTCCACCAACTCCAGCTCTAATAGCATCTCAAGAGGGAAAGGTCTGCTGCTGACTCTGGGTGCTTTGGAGGGGAGAACTGAAAATAAGTCTTTGAACCATGCTTGAATTGTAGACAGGGGCTTTCAACTTGTAGACAACCTGGCTTTCAGATAGTCAGCTTCACTGAAGTGCAGCTCATAGTCTCAATGTCCAGAAATGAAGAGGAAGCCAAAATCAGTGAGATGGTCAGTGAGAAGCCAAAATCAGTGAGAGCAGAGTGTTTCTGTGCTTCTTCCAGCCTGATTTACAGTCAAACACATGCATTCTACAGTAGAAAAAAAGCACAGAGACTGCCAAAGCCCGAATGGATCATCTTGAACTGTAATCCAGAATTTCAACCCTGAAGCATAAACCTACACAGCATGATTAGATGGTGCTTTAAGCATCAGCTAACTGATCTGTGCTAGAAAGGATGCTGAAACTTTGGTGGTTAATGGATCAAGATAGCAAGGCCGCAGAGCTGCTGCAATGGATCTTTCCAGCAGTTCACTGGCTGCTAATCCAGCATCTCCCTTATATAGTTCCTTTTTTTTTTTTTTTCCCCCAGTGTGTTGCTCCTGGAAGAAAAAAAACATCTCTCACTTGAGCCACAGTGTAGTCAAGCTTACAGAAATTGCTTACCACTCCGGCAGTGTGAAAGAATACTATATGTGATTTTGAGAAAAATGTCTTCAGTCTGTTAAGATTTTAAAGTCATTTTGGTAAAACTGAACAACACTCAGTGCATTGTTATAAGCTGTAATAAGACTTATTGGCCTGTTTTAGAGGGCTCAAAAGGAAGTACGTTACTTTTACATATAGCTTTCTCCAATCATTTTATGAGGTATTTCTTCAGTTTAGAAGTAGAAAGATGCCTTTGGTAACTTCTAGTCCCAGGCTTCAGCTGTGTTTGAGATAGAAGCTGTGTTTTTCCAGCTCATCTATTACTAGTAATGAGATTTCTGCAAGCTGAAAATACCTGTGGAGCCCTATTGACCTCGCTGGGGCTCAGCATAGCTTACTCAGTGTTTCTGCTTGTGAATGTAACATTGACACTGTCTGCTTACAAGTGCTGGCGAGCTGTGTGTCTAGACTCAGGAGTGGATAAAATCATTGAAGGTATTGCTATTTGGCTTGTTAAGAGATGTACTTCCTAAAAAAAAAAAAAAAAAAAAAAGGAGTTTCTTTGGGATTAAAGAGTGATGCAAATTATAAGTTAAGAAATTGAGGTTGAAAGAAAAATGTGAATAAAAGCATATGTGCCTATACTATGATATCTTTCACAGTGATTACCATACAAGAACATCTTTGTTCATAGTATTCCAGATGGTATTTGTGTCCCGAAAAACTTTCTTTTTTAACCTGGAAGAGGGTTGTCTCAGCCATGCTGGAACAACCAAACTCACATGCAAGCCTCTCGAGAGGAACTACAGCTTACACGGACGGGAAGAGAGCGTTTGCAGGATATTCACAGCCCTTTAAACGAGCTGAGACTGCAGCGAATTGTGGATTCCGTAGAACTCGTGTGGTTTTACGGGATGCGAAGAGCTGCGGGCGGGTCCCCGCCCGGCGCAGTCCCGCGGCTCACCCGCAGACGGATACCACCACCCAGCGGCCCCGGAGGATATTGCACACTTCCATGTTATTTCGCTTTTATTTTGTAAAAATGCCGTGATTTTCTCGATAGTGGAAGCCAGAAACGAGGCCAATATCTCTAAGTTCGCTGCTGTAAAATCATAGAATAGTGTGGGTTGGAAGAGAACTTTAAGTGCTATCTAATCTAACCTTCCTGCAATGAGAAGGGACATCTTCAACTAGATATGGTAGCTCAGAGCCTCATCCAGCCTGACCTTGAATGTTTCCAGGGATGGAGCATCTACTACCTCTTTGGGCAATCTGTTCCAGTGTTTTACCACCCTCATTGTAAAAATCTTATTTCTTAGCTCTAATCTAAATCGACCCTCTTTTAGTTTAAAACCGTTACTCCTTGTCCTCCTGTTGCAACAGGTCCTACTAACAAGTTTGTCCCCATCTTTCTTACAAGCCCCCTTTAAGCACTGAAAGGCTGCAGTCAGGTTCTCCCTTTTTTTAAGGCTGAACAACCCCAACTCTCTCAGACCGTCTTCATAGGAGAGCTGAGAAATCCTTCTAATCGCTCTCTAATCTCCCTCCTCTGGGCGCGTTCTAACAGCCTTTCCCATGCTGAGGACCCCAGAGCTAGAGGTAGTATTCCAGGTGGGGTCTCACCAGAGTGTAGTTGAAGGGCAGAACACCTCCCTCAACCTGCTGGCCACACTGCTTTTGATGTAGCCCAGGATTTGGTTGCAGCAAGGACACATTGCTGGCTCATGGGCAGTTTTTCATCAACCAGTACCCCTAAGTCCTTCTCAGTGGGGCTTGTCTCAATTCTCTCATCCTCCAGCTTGTATTGATATGGGGGATTGCCCTGACCCAAGTGGAGGACCTTGCACTTGGCCTTGTTGAACCTCTTGAGATTCCCATGTCCTTCCCACGGTTGGAAGCAAAAAAGTGGTAGAGGGTCACAAAAGTAGGTGGCATTACCTCCTTCCAATGCAAATGAATTGCTTGTGTTTGAGGTGTTCCAAGCTCTCTGACTCTGTTCAGTCAATATTTCTGCAAAACTACACGTTTTTGGTTACCTACAAATTTTATGCATCTTCAAAAAAAATTGTAATGCTGTCAGTTATCATGGCTTCTTTATAAATGGGAAATGAAAATACTGTTTAATGTATGGAAGCTATAACAAGGTTTCAAGGATTGTTCGAGTGCTGTAAAACCCTCTTAATATTTTTTCCATTGAGTTATAAAGAAGGGGAAAAATGACTGTTAAATCATGCAAGGATGAAAAAGGATGTAACTGTTGTAGTTGCAATATTATCATTAATTGTATTATTTAATTTATTTTACATTTACAGAGTTCAATTCTGTATTGTGTTTACAGAAAGCCTTCAAGTCTAAATCTGTTTCATGCTTGTCAGCGTAAAAAGATTTTAATATATAGTTATTTGACTCCTATAAAGACTGTCAATATAAAATCTTCTTGAATGCAACAGGTGGCTTTCACGAAACTAAAAACCTGGCAGCAAAAAGTACAAAAAACCCCCACCTTCAATCTAGAGTATTCAACATATGATTGGTTAGTGTGTGTGAACTGTAAAAATGAAATCAGAAACAAAGTGAAAGGAAATGTATCACTGGCAGTGAAAAATACCTAACATAATGACTTTTTTCCCCTTTCATATCTTCATTGTGAAGAGTCTAAAGTCTTCCTAGTCACATACAAAAACAGTCAATTAAAATTATTTTATTTCAGCAAGGCCTTCATTGCAATCTAAACCATTTCAGACTTGGACTACAGTTGTAGAGCCTGGAGGGTGCCGGAGAATGTATTTGAGATCTTTGTGTGGGAGCGGGTGGTGGTTTAGATGATATAATAAGGTTTTCCCATCTATAACTTTCATCAACTTTATGATTTTTTCCTCTTTTTTGTTTTTTTTAATATCAGAACTTATTCATGCCCCCAACCTGTCACTAGGGATGTGTGCAGACAAGCAAGGTTCTGGAAGACACTGTGCTTTTCATTAGGCTTTAGTCCAAATTTCAATAGCAGGTCTGGTCCTGTAATATTTTGAAATATTTTAACATGATCCCTGGTGCTACACTTCAACTTTCTAGTTCAGCAAATTAAAATCAAACAAATCAAAACAGTAACAAAAAAAGAAAACTAAGGGGAAGGACAGATTCATTTACTACATCAGAACAGAAGATAGTCATAAACCACTTTTTTTTTTGAAATATAGGACATAATAACTAAAGTTACCATATGTTGGAGATAATATTTTTATGTTTATGTTAAGTATACAATTAACATTAGCCTGTTCCTTTCGATGTACCAAAATCTGTTGAGTCTGCTAAGACTGGCAATAATCTCCTTTGGTTTGGCTGATGCACTTCTGCTTTTGTGCTGTAGTTAAAGAGATGGTCATTTGAGAGCTTAGACTGGCATTTCAGCAGCTGAACGCAGGGGAGCTCGAAGCTTTACAGATTACTCTCACCAGTGGTGAACAGAGTCTTCACAAAGGCCTCATGCAGCATATTCCCACCAGAACAAGGTTAAACAGACACTTGGTAAAAGACTTGCTAAAAACCTACTTTCTTGTCACTCTTGTAGATTTTTTGGTCCTACTACTGTCGTATAAATCCAGGTGGAGTTATCCTATTCAGTCTCTAAAAAGGTGGGAGCTAAGAATGTTAGAACATAAGAGTCTCTACATATTTTGTATGTTGCTCTTTTGGGAGCATTATGTACCTTTGCAAGATGTGTAACAAATTCTTATCAAGGCCAGCATGTTAGAAAGGTTGTGAATTTTCATAATTTTACTGTCGGTTTGTTTGGGGTTTTTTTGAATGGGAAGGGATCTCTCTTGCAATTCCTAGTAAATAAGTTCACCTGGTACTGTAGAGCAGCCCTTCCCCCTTTCTGTCCCTTCCTTGTTTGTGATTTAGGTCCTTCCTTGCCTGCACCACCTTGTGCCACCAGTATCTGTGGAGGAAGGTAGACCTGAAAACTGAGCTGGTTGATGAGTAAATGAGAAAAAATGGGGGTTTTCAGCTGGATCAATTCCACAGAGGTACTTTGGCATGAAAGAGGAGAGGGCCAGTGGCATGAAGAAGGGTGAGAGGAACATCTTGGTCTGCAGCAGGATGGTCTAAGGCAAATACTGAATCACAAGCCTTTCTTAAACATACACAGGATAGGTTTTCATCCAAAAAAAGAGAATCTTTTGGGTCTCCTTTTCATGTTAACATCCATGCCAAATAACATCTTAAAACTCCATCCTTACAACTCTTTAACTGTTTCATGTCTCCCCCCACTCCTTTGTCCATCCTCTTTAACTGTGTACTGGGGTCATAAAGTCCAGTACCCTCTCAAGTCCTCTTTGTGTTTCTTTTAAATAAGTCCTTTGTATATTCATATATAAATGCTTATTTTGGTAACTGTGTACTCAGAAGATTACCCAGTTCCTCACTTCAGTGATGGAAATAAGATTGATTGCACTAAATGTCAACAACGACAGCCAAGCTAAGAAGGCTGCCCTGGGAGGCCCCTGTGAAATTTCTTTTAACTTTGACAAGAACAGAGCTTGAGACTAAAATGGCTGATGTAAATGGCAGAGCCCACTATTCCTGGAAAGGGTATAACCCCTTGGGGGTAAGCAAATGAGGGCAGCTTTGTGCAATAGTTGTCATAAAACAAATAAAATATTCATTTTCCCTTCTTCTCAAAATAAATGCTCTAGGGTTTGCTCCAGCTTAGTCCTTAAGAGAATTTGTTTCCTGCTCACCCAGATATTATTATTCCCATTGGCTTTAGCTGAACCATTTGGGCAAGCCAGAGTTGCAGGATT
The DNA here is from genome assembly GCA_035041135.1 of Platyrinchus mystaceus. Classification (NCBI taxonomy): domain Eukaryota; kingdom Metazoa; phylum Chordata; class Aves; order Passeriformes; family Tyrannidae; genus Platyrinchus; species Platyrinchus mystaceus. Next base: position 34,343,814 of record JAWWLV010000088.1, on the reverse strand, counting down.
TACTTAATGACATAATTTTAAAGCACTTCGCAGATGTTGGTGAAGTCTCCTACCACCTTTATGAAGATAATGGGTGTGGTATCTTGGGAAAGGGTGGGGAACAAGGACCAGAACTGAAGTTTATTACTCCATAAGTGTCTTTCCATAATCCTTCCTAGGAAGCCACCACCTCCCTGCTTTTACTGTGTCCTGCCTGAGTTACCAGTGTCCTCCTTTCATCTATATCTGCCGGCTCGTGCTCTCAGCCTGGCCCTTAGTGGTGGTAGGATGGTGGTGGTGTGGTGATGCAGCTGTCTCCTGCCACAGAGACTGTGCCACTGTCTCCAGTTCGAGGATAATGAAATATGATAGCTTTGTGTCAACAGGTCACACCATTGACTAAATTAGTAGCTGTGTTTCACGCGTGTGGAAAAAAAAACCGCGTGAATTATGTCTGTTCTTACCAGTAACAGTGGTTGTTGAAACACTTTAAAATATGAAAACATTTTTCATTGCTTAGGTTTACTGTATTCAGTTTTTCCATTGTTTGCACATGCAAATATATTAATCGGATTTATTTTACCTCCTTTTTCAGTTCTTGTGACAGAATGATACATTGTTCCTGAGACATAAAAGACTTTTCATGCACCGCTTTCTGGAGAGATTGATTTTGTTTTAATTTCTAACCTGAAAACATTTCTAGGTTTAGACTGACTTCAACTTTATAAAACCACATGGTTTGTGGGTAAATTAACCTCTTAGCTTTGCTTTCAAATAATTTGTATCATTCTTAGCCCAGTGAAACTTTGTTTGGGGGTTTATTGACTACCCAGGTAGTGCTTATATGTGACAGACTCAATAAACTATTTAGTCTTTTTTAGGTATTATTTTAGTGTGATCTTTGTTAATTGAATGGATTCATTTTGTGCTGTTTTCTGCTAGCATTACAGTCCCTGCTATGAGTACCATAACTGTATTTGGTACATAGGCTCTGGGTAATAGCTCCATGCTTTAGCACTTTGACTTCTTTTTTCTGTGTTTTGATATGGCCAGGCATTTCTATCCCTTTCTCACAGGTTGGTTGTTATGATTATTATCAAGGATGTGGGGATGTAGCCAATAAATCAAGTTCCTGGCCAAGGCAAATGGTCATAAACAATACATTTGGAGCCTCCACACCTCTCCCACCCTTAGTTTCCCCAAAGAAAAGAAAAGACATTAAGACATCATAAATATTGCTACTGATTCTTATTAAAACTGGGAAGAGGCACATAATAAATCAGTTTTGAAACAGATTTGAAACTACAACTTGTACAGAAATTTTAAAAAAGCTACTAAACTGTTCCCATTGTAGAGCTTGTGATTTGATCCAAGGAGCTATGTATGTCTGTGTCCTGCCTGATGAGAAGGGAAGGTGTGAGAATCCTGCATCAGCAAGTACTGGATGACTTGCCTCGCTCATTAGAGATAGTCTCTAAGGATAGGCTTAACCTCAGAAGTGTGAATTTTCATCTCCCATCCAAAGTTATCATCATTAACAGTGATTTATCCACATGAATATATGGTTCATTTTTGATTCTTGCTAAGTTCATGGCCTTGACAGCTTCCCATTGCGTGGAATGCTGAAGCCTGTTTGCACATCATGTGGAAGGGTGTTTTCTTCAGTCAACTCAGAGTTTTGTCAACACTTAACTTTGACTGAATGCCTCCTCCATTTCATGTTACGAAAGAGATTACAAACTTCCCTTTGGCCTCTGTTCCATGTTTTATTTACTGTTCAAATGTCTGGGTTTTTTACTTGTCTTCTAAGATGCTGCCTCACAGCATTAAGTCCTGTCTCTTCTGTAATTCTAGTACATGAGGCTTTCTTTTGTTTTAATTCACATAAAGAAGCCAAATCTATTAGTGTCTGCCACTCACCAACAGCAGAGATCCAGGGGAGAGTTTTAGCAGAGGAAAACATGTAGGAAAACATGATAGTTCCCTGACAGACTCTTCCAGCCTGCAGCTGTTTAGGCTTAGGGATTGCCTGGACCCAGGATGGTGTCTGTAGACTTATCTCCATAAATTTCAACTCCAAAGTGGCATAGGTTATTTTGGACATAGCACAGTCCTATGAATTAAGAATATGATGAATGGAAAAGTATTTCCCCTTCATTATCTGAACCTGCTGTTTGCTTTTATCTTTAGATAGTTTTTAGTTCTCCGATTAGAAGGCAATAAATAATCTTTCTTTCCCTATTTACCTTAAGTTTGTCACTAATGATTTCATTAGCCTGCAGCATACCACTCTGCAGTCAGGTCTGGAGACTCTGCCTTCCTAATCATACCTGATATGACAGCTGTACCTTATCATCAATCACCTTTGTTGCCTTTTCCACACCTTTTCTAGGTCTTCTATAACTTCTCAAGTGGGGTAGAATAAGGACTGCACAGGGATATCCATTTTGTGGCTGTAGCTGTTCTCCATTTTGTTCTTTCCCCCTTTCCTTTTATTTTATATCTATGCCTTTCTTAAATGATACATATTCATACACCTTTTTAACTTCACAATCTCCTGAGTAGTTGTAAATTGTTCAGAAGCCTCCATTATGTACATAATACACAACTAATGGCTGGTTTTCCTGTCTGTATTCTTTGTAGATTTCATCCTGCCATTTTCTTCAACCAGTTACTCTCTCTGATGTACGTGCAGTTCTTCTCAGTTGTCCTTTATTCCTACAATTCTCAACAATTTTTTTGCCTCACTACTCACCTCTCTTTCTACAGTTTTAAGAATTTGTTGAATAGTGTGGCTCCCAGCACCACACTCTACCAGAGTATTTGATGTTCTCCTTCTACAGAGAAACTTGAGTATTTGTTCCTAGTCTCTGGAAAGACCTTTCCTCTTGCTCTGTAGCAGTTTAGCTTCTGCTCCATGCTTTGGTGAGAGATCTTGTCTAATGTCTTTCAGAAATTCAACAATCAACTGTAGTTTCCCATGGGATGATTGGTTTGTTTAATGAACTCAAATATATTCATGAGGTTTCAGAGACTTTTCTTCCCTATTCCCCATGGAATTATACAGGTGATCATAATATTCCTTACACATAACTGTATTGCATTTACTATTGAAGCCTTTTGCATACTTCTTCAAGCCTCAAAATTTCAACTTTATGGAATATTTTGTGAACAATCTGTATGGCACCTTTAGAAGAAAAAAGTAGTTCCCTTTCTCCCTTGTGCAGGGTGTTATTCTGTACTTTAGAGTCTTTCCTAGTTCTTCTTCAGAGTGTCTCCAGAAAACTATCTTTGGGTTCAATTCATAGGAGTACTATTATTAGAATCTCTGATTACTGCACCATTTTGGGACATTGCTGTATGAAGCAGATATATATGCCCAAAAAGGCATGTTATTTTGAAAGTGTAAGTCTGTACCATGCAGATTAGGTTATAGTTGAATTTAAACCAAAGAGAGATTTTTCTGCTAATTAGATTTGCCAAATGAAAAGTGAAAGGCCCACTGGTGAAATATTGGATGGCTGTCCCAGAATTATGAGGCAAAATGAACTAGGGGTGAAATTTGGCCATGGTCAATAAGGTTAGGAGAGCAGCTATTTTCTTTCTGCATGCAGCTTGTACAACAGAGACAGTGAGAAACTCTAAGTTATTTATATCGAAAAAAATTGTCCTGGTTTGGTTTCACAACATACCTGCTCCTTCTCCCTATGAAATTCTTTCTTGCTCTCTGTGCATTCCTAACACTTGAGTCCAGTAAAATAGCCAGGTTTCATGTGCTGGGGGAGTGGTATGAGAGCTAAGGGACACCTAAAAGAATTACAGCAGGTTAGTATAAAACTGAGGAATTCCTCAGGCAAAATTTTGGCACTGGGGAGGATTATGTCATTTACCCAGGGGTCAGATTTAGCTTTAGCACTTCTCATTGTTCCCATTTGCTTCAACCTTCAGAGGAGGGACTATGGTTATGTATCACCAGACTAATTCTCACACTTTTCTGAGAAAGTGGATCTAAATGTGTAGAACAAACCTACACTTAAGGTCTTTCTCTCCTCAAGTCTGCAGCTAACCCTTGTTATTTCATGTTTGTGCGCATAATGTTCAACAAAAATATGTGAGCTGTCTCCAGGCTTTCTGGGCCATTTAGGATGAATAACTGTAGCTATTCTTGGAAAAAACCTTGTGCCACGGCCAGTGTAGACCTTTAAACACCCATCAGCCAGCGAGATTATTTGAGTGCTGTCAATGGGATTCTGTGTGGGCAAGGGGGGCTGTCACACTGAGCCCGTTGTGGGACCCAGGCCTTCCCCCTCTTGCAGGATCAGATCTATTTGAGGACCAGACACTTAACACAGTCCAGTTTGCAGGAGGTAATGAATAACCTCTCATCCTGCTCTTCACAGCCCCTTTAGAACACTCTTTTTTGAAGTTTCAATGTAATGTCGGGGGAGGGAGGGGGAATTTGGAATATCCATAATCGGATGCCTGAGTTTTATTTTTATCAAGTGTTAGGAGAAGTAGGGTAAGGAATGCTATGAACCTAAATCTGGACCCTTCATCAGACTGACCCACACAAGTGTGAGGGGGAAGGTACAAATATGGGCTGTCTCCTTGTTGTTGAGCTGAACCCCATGCTCTGAGTATATCTTGTAGGGAAAAGAAAAGGCCTCCTATTTTAACTCTATCCCAACACACTTACTAGTTGCTGTATTTCAGATGCTCATGCAAGAGCAGCCAATGTTGTCTGAAGATATGCAGATAAACTCCAATCACAAATAACAATGATTTATTTTAAAAATCAAATCTCACTCTTTTTGAGTGATGGAGAGACACTGAATCTTTAATTTCCTCCCTGAAAGGCTATAAATTCCTTGAATGAGGGTTTCTTTACACAAAGAAACACAGTACAAAGAAATTACAAGGAAAAAGAAGGGAGTAAAATGCAGGCCAATTATGCTCCAGCTCTGGAGTGTTGCTGCCAAGGCTATTTATTTTCACAGACAGTGTTAATTTTGTATTCACACACGCAGCTTTGCTTGCTGATACCATAGTGAATTTTAATTTTGGAGGAGGTTCTGCTTTTTGTCACCCTCAAACTCACCTCCTCCTTTACTAGATATGAGGGTGGTTTTGACCAGAGATCCCCAGATTATTTTCTTACATCTGTTTCTTGCGTTTATACATCACCATCTAAAAAGGTTTGCAGGTGATCCTAACAAAATCCATCATGAACAGCCAAATAGGCCAAATGGAGTTGAAGTCTTTCCTCTGGGTAAGCCATAGGCCAAACAACTTCTCTGATTTGAGGTGTCAGGTGAAGATGAAGACTCAAAGGTAGGCAGGTGATGGTGACACAGTGTGATAATCTGGCATCTTCTCACCAGCTGACTCCATATTCCTTCTTTTCAGGTAACTACAGAAAAAAAATAGCTAAATTGTGCCATGCATGACTCCTAAGTGAATCAATCTGTAGACCACGTTCTCTGAACCTTTCTCCCCCTCAGCAGAAATTCATTTTCTGCATTTATGGTGCCACAGTTTAAAAGGACTTTAGCAGTTCTCATGTGGCACTGGGCTCTTTAGCTACAGCAGATGTTAATTACGAATTGGCAAGGCAGAATGCTGACAATTCAAGAGCAGAGGTACTATATATGAAGCTTTACTGCAAGGATTGCAAGAATCCATTCAATATTCAGTCTCTCTTAAAAGGCATTCTTATACTTGCAGGATTGTTCATAATTCTTTTCTCCTTTGTTATATGGCATTCTTTCTTGTTATGATGGTGTTCTTGTTCTGAGATTTAATGATCTTTGTGAAGTGAGAATGGCAAAAGCAGATACATGTATTTAACTTCATTTCTGTTTGAGTTTGATTGCTTAAGTGAAAAATTAAAAATCTGCTAAACTTGGAGGGAGGGCAGCAAAACACCTGTTAGGGCTCAACTTTGTAAATAAGGTTAATCTGCATAAATCACTGCATTGGATATTATGTTAATTAAATGTTTTGTGCCTTCAGTACACTAATGGAGGTGTGGAATGTCTTATTCTCCGGCCTCCTTTGCAGGGGGAGCTGCAGGTGCTGAGCATTTTCGAAAAGTAGGCCAGCATGGTGCATCCAGAGTCAGAGGCCTCTTTGAAATGCCTGTTTCTATTTACTAAACAAAGCTTTTATTTTAATCACTGTCTCTCAATAAATTTATCTTTGGGCTTTCCTTAAAAACTCAATCAGACCAATAGAAGATTCTTAGGAGTTGAACCCCTACTGAGGGACAGTGAGATAAGGAATAGCATAGGTATCTCCTAAAGCATCATAAAAACGTAATTTTGCTCTTTCTGACAAATGAGTTTACATTCTTCAGCAGAGTCTCCAAAATGTCAGTTGAACATGACATGTGTGTGCTTTGGAAAGGTATTGCTTCTTTTCACATGAAACACACCAGAGCTTGGGCCACCAAATAAATGTTTTGGTTTTCACTTTCTACAAATGTGATAGTTGTTTCAGCTCTGGAAATATGATGTGAATTTCATGAATGGAACTCACCAGGATTTAAGTAATTCTAAAACTGAGGGGTTTATTTGGGACAGCTTTTTGACATGAAGAAAACTTCATGAATTCTATGATACCAGTCATAGGTAGAAACTGTGAGACCGTTTGGATGGACCCTGGGGTGTGTGTGCTATCATTTGTTATTATTTTTGGTTGATTCCCATTGTTCCTCTTGAGATAGATAGTAAATAATTGCTACAATTAGAATTTGGTTGAACATTAGGATTGACATGGTCTATATGCTTTCAGAAAGCTCAAAGAAATGCTTCATATCCGCACATCCGGTATACATTTGATATATTCAAAAATTCTCTTCAGATACACGATACCCTTACAGAACTAAATTGCTACAATGGTACAATGTTGTTGTACCTCTGGGATAATAGATGTCTTGTCTTGAGATTTCTTGGGCATTTCTTACAGTGAAATTGCACCCAGTCTTTTAATCGTTAACCAGAGGTGAAATCTGGAGAGCAACTGGTCAAGATTTGGTATGATCTGAATTATTAGAGCATATTTATTGGTTTCTTTAAATGTGAAAGATGTTTCTGAATTTCTATTCCCTGTCTTGCTTTTGAAGCGTCATGATCAAATCCTTCTTCAGACATCAAGCCTCTGAGCTAAAGAAAATTCATTTATAAAAGTACATTGCTGTCAAAGCGGTGTAAATACAAGCTCAAAAAGTCAGGTTGTGTTTTGGTAATATTTACCTAACTTTTTCTTGGTGAAAAACAAATAAATTGTTTGTGTTATTTATACAAATGAGGTTAAATAAAGTGTGGTTCAATAAAGCTGAAGATATCCATAGTGCAATCTCTCTGCTGCCATATAGAGCATTATCTATCTAGACATCTTATCTAGCTTCTCTAAACACTAAGTTAGCTATGAATAAAATTGTGGAAACCCATTAGATCTTACTCTTCTTACTCCCCTAATAGAATTCTGTTGTTTTCTTTCCTTTTCAGACTTTTATTATTTAGGCATGATGGGATCTTTCTTTTTGCTTTCCAAATTAAAGAAAATCAAGTCCTTTTTCAGCAATTTGAAACCTACACAACAAATTAACAATAAGGAGCAGAGGTATCTGCAATGTGCTTAGCTCACATAAAAGGTGTAAGGTGACCATACAGCCCCCCTGAGGTCAGTGACAGTGCTGCAGTGGACACCATGAGAGCCAATCTGTCCCTCTTTTATGATTTTATCTACTGATTTGCATGTGAGTAGATGAACTATAACCCATTTGAACTGCTGTCTCCTTAACTGTACAAATAAGAGAAAAATACTACCTTGTGCATCTGTAAGTGTTGGTTGCTGAAAGCCATTTGTATGAAGATATCAACCCCAGAAAGTCTGGGTGCCCAGCTGAGCTACATCCACATGCTTTTCTGAGTAGTAAAGTGAGGATATGGTTCTGGGAATAAATGGGAGCAACAGTAGCATGTGTGTAAAAGAAAGCAATGCGCTATTTATATTGTGGTAAATATACATCAAAATAAACAAGTGGGTTTTTTGGTAAATAAATTATGACTCTCCACTCAAGTGAGAAATAAACTCCTTATCACCCAACTCTGAAGTGCAAGAACCCTGTCTTTACCACATGGAGATTATGTGGATAAAGGGAGAGTGTTTAAGGTTGCTAACCCAAGGCTCCCCAACGTTCTGCATTTAGTTTTATTGGCTTTTGGGTCAGTCAAAAATGACAAGAACAGTGAAAAGCTCCTCAACAAAGCTATAACTGCCAGTCTGGAAATTGAGAGGATACAGATCAGTCACAGAATGGCTGAGAAAGGTACATGTTTTTCCTACAAATAGGATTCAAGAGTAAATCTCAATTAAGCACTGATTGAAAATCGTCATCTCTTTCAAATGGTTTAAACAAAGTGATCTTTACTCTGTTTGATGTGATGTTTACATTGCAGAAGACCAGCACCTCAATAGATATCTTTCCATGGATTTGGAGAGAGCCATAGTGTGGTGGTCAGGAAGACTAAACAAGTCTTTTTGCTTCATGAACTGACATTTACATTTACTCTGCATTGCATTTGTCTTCTACATCCATGTGAAATGAATATAGATGTGTTGCACTCCTATTTTTACTGTCAGCCTATTAGAATGTGAACTCTCACCTGGTGGTTGTAGGAGTGGCTAAGTGCAGAAGTGGGCAGAGCTCTCACCATTGCTTAAGGCACTTCAGTGGGACAGCCTCTTCCTATTATTTTCCACACAGAAACTTTCATAGGGATAACAAACTTCAGATCTCAGGGCAGTCATCCCAATTTCTTAACTTTCTCATTTTTTTCTGAGTTTGTACCATTTTTTATGTAGTGACATGTGCAGTCTCTCTGTATCTGGTAAAGGGCTGAGTCCATATCTGAGGAGCTTTTGACTGAGAGAGTTCCATTCTGAAAACTGTTGGAATTTCTACTTCTGTAGGCAATTGCAGTGGCATTCAGAGGTGTCTGAGTTGTGAGGGAAAATGTGGTGTTTCCTATATGTTTCTAATTATTGGGGTGTGAGTACTGTACATTTCTGCTGTGGCAGTAATTTTTGACAAGTGCATCTATGCTTTTAAACTTACTTTGCACATTTATTTTGCTACTTTTCAAAGCTCTATGGATCCTACAGTGCTTTTTGACCTTTCAAGAAGATAATACTTGCTTTCTAAGAGTTTATGATAGAATCCAGCTTTAAAGAATTGTAAAATTACTGAGCAAAATTTCCAGTGGTTATTGCAAAAAAACCCCAAACCATTCTGGTGTTTCTGACAAAATTATAGGAAAGTGGGTTGGTTTCCTCTTTATCTGGGATGAAGTGCTAAAGCTTTTTTCTGTTTCTTAGGGTTTTTTCAAATGCTTCCAAGTATTCATTAGTATTATATTTTTTCCAGGGGAGAGAGAGGGGCTAGTCATTGAAAAAAAAAAATAATAGCAGAGACTCTCAACATGAGATAGGGCAAATAAATTTATTGAGCACTTCCCAGCATCCAAATTCCAGCACTTCTCCAAAAGGTTTCTGAAGTACTCATTGCAATTATTTCTAGCATGTGGATGGTGGGAGTACTGGAGTCCAGAAAGCAAAGTGGATGCAATTTGGATCCTCAGTTTGCTTGAGATGCTCCTCTTTCCTGCCTGCCCTAAAGTCTGTGGCTGTTAGGGTCCTGTCTGTGGGTCCTTATTCCTTTGCTATTCATGGCAGCACTCCCAAGCTCAAGCAGTTCCTGGCCCTCTTTTGCTTTTGTGTAGCTGGCACAACAGATGGCTCAGGAATATACATGCTTTGGGGCCTCTCACATTCCAGCTCCCCCTTTCGAAATGCAAACCCTCATCTAATATCCATAATCCTTTGTGTCAACTGTTTCACATTAAAAAGAGATATAATTTTGGTTTGCTAAACAAAATTTCCTGAGGGCAGACCTGCTAATGATTAGCTGATGTAACAATGCCCAATAAAAGCAACTTATAGTGGTGAAGTAGATATTACCACACCCAATAACCAATGGAGTAATTTCATTGTTTGCTGATTTGTAGAATTCAATTGTGAAAAATTTTAAGAAGACTAATGATGTAAGTCTTGCATTCGCCTCATGAACACTTCAATAAGTTACTTGGATTTTACTAGCTATAACCAGACATCTACAGTATTTCATTTGAATATTTGAAAGTGCTTTACAAACAAGTCTCAGAATACCATGATTTTTCTACACTGTCTGCCTAGTATACTGTTTATTTCTTCTCAGATAAATAAGCAAGGTTAATGGGGTAAGACATAACAGAAGTTGAGTAGAGCCAGTTTGTTTCCTTCCTTGCCAACACTAACGTTTCTGTGAGTGTACATGAAATGGCCATACAGCTCAGAAAGTAGAACACAACCCAAACAGAGGAACTCACTGGGACATGGGGTGCAGCATCAGCATCAGGTACAGCAACATGGAGTGGTGTCACTCTGAAAAGAGTGACACTGGAAGGCAAGTGTTACCAACATGGTCTGCTGGGTAGGTTATGATCATAATGGCTAGAGAGCCCTTGGATTTGGTTCCAGTTTTGAACTTGTGCTTTCTCTTTGGTTGTTTGGGTTTGTTTGTTTGGGTTTGGGTTTTTGTTCTGTTTTTGGGTTTGTTTTTTAATTGTTGTTTTGGTTTAGTTTGTTTAGTTTGGTTTTGTTGTTGTTGTTGTTGTTCTTTTTTTGATGTTTTCAAAGGAGAACACACTGTTACAAAGGTCTACGTGAAGAACATAATATTTCATCCAGTGTTGCTCTGATGGGATTTCAGCAAATATTCAGGCAACAATCAGTAGTTTTAAAATAGTGGGTTTTGCCAGAGCTCTGTGGGCCCTCAGATTTTAGGATCAATTTGCAGCCAGTTTTACCTGAAATAGAAGAATTGCTCAACTTTTACCAACCTTTATCCTAAAACCCAAATCTTGGTGCAGCAGCTTGTTTCTAACTATTGCAGGCAGCCCTGTCACAACAAATATAACTGTCACAAACTCATTTCTCTCCTAAGGTTGGACAGGATATAACTTACCTCATCTTTAAAGAATAACACTGACACTCTTGCTCCCACTATCACTGTCTCTTTGGAGACCAATATTCAAATGCAAAGAGCCAGTTCTTTCTGCCATACAACTTTATAATGAAAGATCTAAGTTCCAAGGGTGAAATGCATACCAAATTTTATTGAACCTGGAAAGAAAGGTTTTCTCATTGAGAATGCCCAGAATCAGTTTCACTTGGGCAAAATAATTACCTGCAGTTGTCACAGGTGAAAAGTGTTAGCCAAGGAACCACATATGCCAGTCTATTAATTTTCTGAGAGACGAGGTAGAGTACTTTGAACTGTATTTCTCTGCCTAGTGGAGAAAAAACCTGAGTATGTCCCTTGACTGATTCTCAAAACTGTATAATTAATGACTCCAGAGAGAGTGAAAAAGTTACAAAATTTTTGAAAGGGTATTCTGAGTTCTGAAATGACATATTTTAGCATCAAGTAATCAGCAGAGGAGATTCCCCAGCCCATTTTAATATTCAATACTTTATGCATGATGATATCAATCATTCTTACAAAGCACAAGCTCCTTAAAAATCTCCTATGTTTCTCCTTATCTCCAATTTTTACAGTAAGTATGCAGCACAATTTACCACTTAGGTGTGTGCATGGAATTTCTATTGGCACGAGTGCAAACTGTGCGTGCTCCCAGTCACAGGTACAGTTTGGCCTTTGGGCAGTTCTCCTTCAAATGAGCCCATGGGGAGCAGTACCACACTGGGCTGCCAGAGGAGTTCTAATTTCCACGATTTTGTATAACTGAGTACCCTATTTGCAACCTCCCAAAAGCAGTAAAGCTCTAGTCAAAATGTAATTCCTAGACTAAAACCAAAGAAGCTAAAGGAAACCTTTGAAGCACTACCCCAATAGATTTTCTTTAAAGTTATTTTTATTTTCCTTGCAAGGCTATAGGTTTAATTAATCTTGATAATTATCTCCAGGATAATAATTCCAGATTGCTATTTTGTTATAAACCTATGCATAGACAGGGTTATTCTATACAATTCTGATTTCAACTCTGTTCACTTTGGGAAACTGCTGCTAAGGACACTTATTGTGGAGTAACTATGTCACTAAATGCTCAACTATAAAAAGGTCCTGAGACTTTTTTTTCCTCAGATCACAGCGAAGGTGAATGACTGTTGTCAGTTGGAACATACTGACATTTGATGACATTCACTGACTGAACATCTGGTGAAGACAATGCTCTTGAATTTATCTTCATGCCTTCGAGCATACTCTACATCCTTGACTTTTCTCTGGATTTCCCACTTGCAGTTATCTCCTGATGAATCTTCATTGTGCCAGTAACACAGACAGAGAAGTCTGATAAACACTATGGCATCATTTCTGTGCATCGTTTCCTTACGTATGTCTACTCTAGAGTCACTACAACAGAAAAATGTTTACTTTGTCCAATCTCCTTGCTATATACTTCTTCATAGAGACACTATTTTCTTTCCTAGTTTACATTGACTTGTATTCTCTGCATTCACCATCCCTTTAATGTAGCAGCTCCTGTTGCCTCTCTCTCTCCATGTGTCAATATTTCCATTGTAAGCTCCTTGGTGCAAACATCTTCTCAGAGTGCATGTTAATGTCATCAAATAAATCCTGGCTCAATTTCACATTGCTTTGGTCAATCTGATGCTCATCCATACTTTTAAAGGGTTATGGTCTTGGTGCCTTTAAAATAAGCATCTGTTGGTCACTTAAAAATCAGTGTTATGTACCATGCAGGAATGGGAAAAAAACATCAAAGTAGGTGAATATTATCTGATGCTGTATACCTGCCTGCATTAAAAGATATAAACCTTGTATTTGCGATGAATCACTGAGAATACATTGCTATAATAATTATTTTTTTTAGTATGGTATTGCAGAAGAGATCCCTAGTCTATTCCAGAATTATTTTATGGTGAGAGACAGAGTAAGATATTATAATAATTAAGATGGAAACCCATGCTCTCTTGTGTTTCCCATCAAACACAGAATCAGAAGAATGTCAAACCTATGCAGGAACAAATTACAACAGTGCATAGCAATTCCACTGCCTAAGCAATGACTGGTGTCATTTTAGACACCCTACCTGCCTTTCACCTCCCTCTCCTGAGGCTGCAGATGTGCTGTAGAGTCCTGTGTCACATTGGCCAGCCTCAAGCAGGTATCTCGGAGCCACAGGGCAACAAAGACTACTTTGCATCTACTGCATTAAGTACCTGTGCTTTGGCACTTGGATTGTTCTTTATATGCCCTGAGTCCTAGTTAAATGCTTGGCCTGAACACATTTTTTTTCTTTTGAAGATGAAAATTCTCCTATCATTACAAGTAGCGTGGAATTTAATTTTTCATGGCAGAAAGTATTGCAATGGAAGCAAATTCTGCTGAGCACTACTCAAAGACATAAAGGCACAACATGAACATGAAAATTGCATGTCTGCAAGACAAATCGAAAACTTTCTCTTCTCCTATTCCTTTGAAAGAAAATGTGGAGCGAAACACAAAAATTCTCAACAATCCCTGTTTTGTAAGATTACAAACATTTTAAGTGATTTATTATCACACCAGGTATTTTCTTTACCACACTTGGCTTTGAAACACTCTTTTAAATACAAACATACCCTCTATTACTTGCATGGTGTAATACCATAAGCACCAGGGTGCAGCGATAGTGGGTGGGCTCTTTTCTTTTTCTTCCTAAACACAGGAATTCTCTAATGTTGTAAGTACCAGCAGACATGAATGATCCTTGTGGGATAGTCCCATTCTCCCACTCCTCTGCTGCCTCTCTTTCCTTTCAGTTAATTCAGTAAAGCCTCACGAGTGTTGGAAGGTGGAAGATGAAGTCATGCAAATCAACACACCTTAAATCACTGGGAACAAAGGAACCCTGTTGATCTCCCCAGACTTTTCCACCCAGGAATGAAAACCCACATAAGGCATACCAAATGCTTCTGCTTGTAACAGAAGTGCTGATTCCTCCTTTTGGGCCAAATGCTACTCTTAGATGCATACATGAAATCCAGCTGAGGAAAATGGAAGCCAAATGGAGCATCCACTAGCAGAATTTGACCCAGAGATACCAGGGGAGTTCCTAGTCTTGATAATTGACTGCAGTGGTGACACTGAGGTTGTTAATTACATTAAAAAGCGATGTCCCTCATCACAGTAATTTTGCTGTGAAGATCTCCCCTGTGATGCAGGCACAAGCCTCTCCTATATTTCCCTTTATTCCCATCTCAAGCAATCTAAGTTGACATATCCGATGTGCAACAATTTTTCACCCAAAAAAAAAAAAATCTGTTTGAATGTCTCTGACAGTGATTATGTACTCTCAATAAAATGGGACAAGCAACGCATTTTCTTGGTGAAAACTATTTATTAGAAGCTGGGAGAGATGTGAAGAGCCAGATTCTCAGCTGCACTGAGACATTTTGTGTTGTTAGAACAATGGGACCAAAAGGAGATGGATCTTCCCACAGTGCAGTTTATTCCATTGTTGGGAAATCTGTAGCCCCAGTGGCTTCTACAGCTGGTGGCAGGCAGAACGCTGAAGACAGGAGATGACAGGACTAGCATTGCTGTTCCCTGCTCTTGCAAGCTCTTGATAAACAGCTGGTTTAGCTTAGAGCAGCACCAAGCCTTTTTTTTTCTAACTTCTCATGATCTGGTTTAGATAAACTTAGAAACTGGGAAGCAGCAGCCAGCTCCATTGTCATCCTTCTACCTTATAGCTGCAACTGGTAGCTGTGGGGTACTGCAAAAATATTGAGGGACTTGCTGCTTATCCCCAGCAGATATACAGGAGGCTGGGCTGTACCTGCTGCCGTCCAGGAAAGCATCTTCCTATAAAGATGCTATTAATTCCTATTAAGATTCCCTCTCTCCCTGATGTAAAAATTAACTATGCTCCTAAAAAATCCTGATTACACATGTCCCTTCAGAGTCTCGGGGGCAAAGAAACCCAGTGTCCTCATCTGCAACGCTTGCTGTATGGGAAAGTGAAGAGGGTGTTTCCAAACCCACCAGACCACATGCTCAGCCCACGCTGCCCAGGAGCAGTGGAACCATGGCTTCGTGCCTCACGTGTGGACACGGAGGTCTCTGCTCACTTTTCTCTCAATGATGGGGCAAGTCTTCTCTCTCTTCTTTATCCAGCCCTTTCCTTTCATGAAACCAGTTGGAGCTTTGTGACTGATGCCCATCTGACTTTTTGAAATTGTCTGACCATTTTAAAGGTTATTAAGAGGGAGATAAAATTGTATACTCACTGCCCTGCATGCAGTACATATGCATTGTTTCATTAGGAAACTAGATCTAAAATAGAAAGAAGAAATGTAGCTAATTTTGGTCATGTTCTTAATGCTGGATTTACATTAAATTAATTACACCACTAATGCCACTTGTTCTTAGCAATATGACAACCCCAAAGGTTTACTGCTTTTTTGCACCCCTATAACCAATTACATCAGGGCAAGGCAAGTCTAAATTGCTATCAGTAGAATAGTAGCATTTTAAAATCACTTTGTGGGGTGTGTATCACTTCAGAAGGTTCTGAGTAACCATGAATCAAGCTTTGAACCTCTTACCACATGTTAGGAGTCCATCTAAATCTTCTCATCCTCTCAGTGAAGAACAATAGCTTTCACTTGAAGAGACAGTATTAAATGGCAAAATGGATTAAAAAAAGTGTGTGGGGGGAAGGAAAAATAATTAAAAAACCTTCAATCACTTGACTTACAGATGCAACTAATTGATTTGAGTGTTGGCAGGGGAGTGCCATGGCAGCTAGTTTGATGTAGTAATTAATGCAATCATCCCTCTTTGTTATTACTTTAATAAGGTAAACACCCTGTTAAAATAAACTGAAACAGTTGTCTCTAGCCCAGAGCTTGCAGTTGTGGTGAGCAGTGTAATAACCCCACTATGTAAAACTTGGACAGGAAAGAATGAATTACATTAATCCCCGAAGGTTCTTACTGCAGACTTCTGAAGTTTCAACTTTAGAGTGTAAAAGGAGATCTGAAACTTGGAGGCTATTCACCCTATGGCTCCTGAGAGAAAGCAGTGTGTGTCTGCTTGAGCACCCTGAATCCAGCTAATACAGGCTGGAGATAAGCTCAGTTTCTGCAAACACTCAAACATGTGCTTATCTGCCCTTCCACAAATAGTCCCACGGTACTAAAAGTTAAGCACAGGCATAAAAATCAGCACTTGCACAGGTAGCTTCTGTACAGTTTTAGAGGATCAGTATGAAGAAGGAGAGTTTCAGTTTTGGTTTTAACCTATTGACTGTTTTTTAGAAGTAGTTTCCAGCAAAACCCACTTTCAGTAGCATGCTTCAAAGGGCTGTTTTGTTTGTTTGGGTTGCCTGCTTCAGATATTCATTCCAAACAACAGCATTAAGAAGGAAGAAGCTGTGCTTTGTTGTTAAGGATCCCTCCAATAAAAGGGAGTTGCTAGACCACAGCAAAATGGGGAAAAAAAACCCCCAACAAAACAATTTTCTGGTGAATAGTAAGAACATTTTTCTCTCCTATTTACTTTACAATGATTTAACTGCAAGATGTGTGCAATGCTGAATTTTATTCAGATATTTGAGATTTGTCTTAGTTGCTAAAACCCTTGTTTTAGTGCTTTCACCTAAAATGCATGACCACTCCTTTGTATCAAAATCTTTGCACATGGCCTGAAAAACCTTCAAATGCTTTTATGCAAAACCTATCTAGTTTCTTTGAGAAGTCCTATGTGGCCAAAAGATTTGGGTTTCTTCTCAGTTCCTTCTCTTCCCATTGATGCCTCAAGCCTTACTTGCCTAAATGATAATTTACCAGATTCCCATAAGATATAGGTCCAAAGATGAATTATATCACTGTAAATGCATGAGTAACTTTTGTGATGAATAATGTAGTTTTCAAGGCGGCGAGTGCAGGATATGTTGTACTAGGGTAGATTTACAGTGTGAATAACAAGGGGTTATGATCTCCGTTCACATCAGCCAGCATAATGTGCTCTTGGTGTCATGGGCAAAAAAGGCTCAATCTGTGGAATTTTTACTTTATTACTTATTGCAAATTAACATAAATCTCTGATTATTAATTAAGGTACTGAAAAAAGTTGGGTGGCAGCACTGATCTGCTGTAGGGTAGGAAGGCACTACAGGGGGATTTGGACAGGCTGCATCGATGGGAGGAGGCCAGTAGTATGAGGTGCAACAAGGCAAAGTGACAGGTCCTGCACTTGGGTTGCAACAACCCCAGGCAGCACTACAGGCTTGGGGCAGAGTGGCTGGAGAACTGCCCAGCAGCAAAAGAGCTGGGGGTATTGGTCAGCAGCCATCTGAACATGAGCCAGCAGTGTGCCCAGCTGGCCAAGAAAGCCAATGGCATCCTGGCCTGTATCAGAAGCAGTGCGGCCAGCAGGACCAGGGCAGTGATTGTCCTCCTGTACTCAGCACCGGTGAGACTGCTCCTCAAATCCTATGTTCAGTTTGGGGGCTCTCACTACAAGAAAGACATTGAGGTGCTGGAGCGTTTCCAGAGAAGGGCAGTGGAGCTGGTGAATGATTTGGAGCGCAAGCCTTGTGAGGAGAGGCCAAGGTTGTTTATACTGCAGAAAAGGAGGCTCAGGGGAGACCATATCACTCTCCACAACTACCTGAAAGGAGGTTGTAGCAAGGTGGAGGCCAGTCTCTTCTCCCAAGTAACAAGTGACAGTTGCACCAGGGAAGGTTTAAATTGGACATTAGGAAAAATTTCTTCATGGAAAGGGTGGTCAAGCACTGGAGCAGGCTGCCCAGGGAATCACCATTTAAATACCTGGAGGTATTTAAAAGACGGTAGATATGGCACTCTGAAACAGGGTTTAGTGGTCACATAGCAGTGCTGGCTTAATGGTTGGACTTGATGATCTTGGAGGTCTTTAGTAACCTTAATGATTCTATGATTCATGCCACACTGGTCACACTTCCACACTGGTCATCCCTTGCTACCAAACCACTGCTATTCATGCTCAATGCACAGGGTCCCTCTGCAGGCTGTACTGTCACCCCTATAGAGACCTCAGTGTTGCTCGTTTTATGTTCTTTCAGGATTAGCATTTTAACAGGAAAAGCTTCAGAAAGCTGAAGACTGTTAGCTGAAGAGAGAGATGCATTATTCACAGCACATGGTTGTGTGTGCTCTTTAATAAAATCCGGAGTTTTACTCTTACTGAGCATTTTCTTGTCAAATTTTCAATTTGTAATTTCAACAATGGTTGAGGTTGATAATAGAAATAGCTTGCATAGTCCAGAGAGAAAGCTGCTGAGATATATATTTCATAGAATCATAGAATGGTTTGGGTTGGAAGGGACCTTGAATATCACCTAGTTATACATAAAGAGTAAGGATGCCACTTACAATGAGAACTCAATTCCCTTGCTTTCGTTCTTTGACTGGAAGTCTTCATTCACATTCCTACAGTTACAGCCTCATACTTGTTTTCTGGCTGAAAATAGCTCTAAAATAAGAAAGAGAAGAAATCACCAGTGAAATACCCTTCATTTCTTCTTGGGCAGCACTGCAGGAGGAGTGAGAAGTCAGCCCCTTGAACTCATCAAGTTTTTCAGCGCCCTGCCCCAGACAAAAGAGCAGCTGTGAGAAAGAAGAGCCATTACGTGGGTCAGGGCAGCATTTCCCCTCGCTGCTACCCTGGTGGGGCTGCCACCAAAGTGATGAACACGGTTCCCTGTTGCGGCAAAAAACGTATCTCGCTGTCTTTTCTTTTTATGAAACCCGGTCACCACGCAGCCACGGAGCTGGCCGACGTGGGGAGGATGCTTGGGGTAGTAACTTTTGCCTTTGCTGGGATTTGAACAGTTAATTTTCAGTCCAATCAGTTCACGGGGGCAGTTTACCCTGTAGCCACCGGTGGTAGGACAGGAAGGAAAAGCAACACCGCCGGGAGCTGACAGCGGCTCGGCCGTCGCCCCCCGGGGCCGAGCAGGCCGGACCCCGCCCGGAGCCGGCGCCGCAGCCGGGCTGGCCGGGGACAGGCGGCTCCGGCCTCCTGAGCTTCCCGGCCGTGCCACAGGGGGGCACGGCCGCACCGGGAACGCGCCGTGACGAGCCGAGCAAAACGGGCCGAGCGGAGCCCTGTCGTGCCATGTCGTACCGTACCGTGCCGAGCCAAGCCGGGCCGAGCCGCAGCAGCGCTGTGTTCCGGTGCACCCAGACTGTCTCGCCCCGCCGTGCTGCAGCGCCCGCGGCCGGTCCTGGTTAGCGCGGGTTCGGTCCCGGAGAGATGCCCCGTCTGTGCCGGCAGCAGCAAGATCTCCGCCTGCGGCTGGGCCGGGCGGCGGTGCCGGAGCCACCTGGCCGGGCAAACGCACTTGCCGGAGATGTTGTAGAACTTGGGGCCTCTCCGGGTTCGTCGTCTGCCACCGGCTCTTTTGGCCCGGGCGGGAGCGGGGCTGGTGCCCGCCGGGCTGGATGGCGGCAGGTGAGGGAGCGAGCGAGCGAGGGCTTGCGGTGCTCCCACTCACCGCCGGCCTCAGGGTTTGGGAGTGGGGGACGATGGGGCTTGGCGGTGTCCATGGGAGAGCTGAAAGATTCGTGGAAGGCATAGAAGCGTCTCCACCTCACTCCGCTGCCCCAAAAGTGTGTGTGAAAAGGGGAACACTTGCCCTCTGCAAAGCTGCCCTTCCTCAGTTGGGCAAGGCAAGCAAAGAGGAATTTCTCCCTCAAAATCTCTTGCACTTGCTCTACCTTTAGGCCACAGTTCTATGTGTGTGTACATGCACACGAGAGCAAACCACTGCAGAGCTCAGCGGGACGGTCCCTCGGTGAATGTGCGCACATTTGCAGGACGAGGGTCTTGCACGTTCCCCTTCCGTTATTACAGGTGAAGCTGGGGCAGAAGGGACCCCCTTTAAAACCAGGGGACTGAATTTTATAGTGGACTGAATGGGCATCAGAGAGCAAACGTACCTCTAAGGAGTGAACGTCAGAGGATCCTGTGCCAACCATAATAATCACTGTGACTAATAGGGAACACCGAGAACTGTTCCATTATATCATGAGACATTACATCGCGCTTGAAAAAATAGTCTTTGATGACATGGGAAGGATTGGCAAGTGCATTTCAGAGAATCCTCCTTCATTTCTTCAAGGATTTCAACTGATGTTCATTATGTTATGCATAATTTAACTTTCTCGGCGGTTATACTCAACTTGCTCCTGTGGGTTTTACATGTTCATCATTTAAATTTGGGGGAACAGAAGGTGTATAAACTTATTTTTAAAGTTACTCATTTATAGTTCCTTGGAGGAATTAGAAACTGGGACTTTACAATAATTTTACCATGTATTTCTAGACCTCGCCCAACATGCCACAGTTTTGCAGAATGCCAGATATTAGCAAAACTTAATTTGCATTTAGTCTCACAGACTCTACAGAGAAATATTTCCATGTAAAGTATTATGATATCAACTCTCTTTTTTTTTCTGTAATTTTAATATCGCAAGTGTCAATCAGGAAGGAGATTGTTGCCTTTATTACAATGAATATAGTAGAGCAAAACAAAGAACTTTTTAGAAAATTAATATGCTCTGGGGAAATTCAGTAAATCTTTGTGAGAAGAAAAAAGTCTTATATATAAATATATAAAAGCTGGCTGAGTATTGTCCAAAAGTTGCTTAGTGCTAAAGGAGTAAATGTATTGTAAATCAATGGTGGGTCCCATAGCACATTATGGCATATTTTATTGGGTTTTTACCTTAAGGTAAGGTCTTTTATTAAGAGTATATAAGAGCACACACTGCTGAATAACTTGTTTTTCACAGTGCTCTATACATAATGGAGGGTGGGGGTTTTTTATATGCTTCATTAAACATTCCTGTAATTAATGCATTTAATGGGAATCCAGAAGTAACAAATATAAAATTTATTGTGGTTTTAAAAAAACTGCTTCTGTTACTAGATTTTCCATTAGCAAATGGTGATGACCAAATTCCTCAAAATATTTCTGCACTCACCCCAGAAATCTCCTGCTAAAACAGGTGATGTTTTCAACTGTGTAATGGGAAAGAAATGCCACATAAATAATCCTCGTGAAGGATTCGGTATAAATCCAAAAAGTGTCTTTAAAATAATCCTCCAACCCCTCTGTCTCAAGCTTGATAAGAAGACGTCTGTATTAGCAGTGGAGCTTGCTGGGTGAGTTATTAGGTGTTGAAAGACACCGTCTCGGAAGTCTGACCCATCAGAATTTGAATGTAAAAGGCAAGTGACAACTTCATGAATACATGAAAAGCCTTAGAGCCCGGTCCCAAAGCCCTCTTTCCCCGTCTGAAAAGCCCGTTTATCTTTGGATGAATAAGAGTTACAGAATTGGAACCTAAGGAAAAAATCAGTGGTATCCGTGGCCAAGGGAATGTCTCCCTCCCACCCGTTTGATTAGAAACATGTGCAAGTTTGGCTAATGAGACTGTAGGGCTTTCCCCTCGCCTCTGTGGATGATTGTGGCATTTTATTTGAATGCCGATATGGTTTCCCATTCCTGTTCCTTACAAGCTTTTGGTCTGGACAAATAAAAAAGGAGATGTCAGAACTAGAGAATCTTTTTACAGCATATAAAAATCTTCCCATCTAATCCAAGAGGAAATCATAATGTGAAGAACATTGGTGTTTTAACGGCCTCCTAATGAGGACAAGCTTGGCCAGATCTTTGAAGAAGACAAATGGAAAGTAAAACAGCTCATTTCTCCTTGAGGGCAAGCATTATGATTTCTAGGGAGGACTGCATGGTTATGCCTTCAGCAGGTAAAGCTTTGCCTGCCTGCAGTCTCCTGGCAGGGCCCTGATGTACAGGCTGTTGGTAAGCACAGGAAAGAGGGGTAGGAGGGTGGGGGGTGTGCTCACATGTTCTGGTTTCTCTGTCAGTCTATTCCTCTCTGTGTACTGCTGGGAAAATGAAGACAATTATATTTACCTAAATCCCTGGGTGATTAAGGCACTAAATTAAAGCTTGGGAAGCACTTGAAACTTTCAGATGAAAGAGCCCATAGACAGACAGCCTGCTTGTAACCTCACATGTTTGGGGTTCTCCCTAAGGTGTGGTGGATACACAGCAAACACTCTGTAGAGCTGCAGATAGGTGATCACATCTAATTTATAAGCCCTCGTTACTCCCTCCTGACAGGTTTGGATGTTTGCCTTCCTAGTTTCAAGGCTAGTGTCAATCCATTTAAAATTAATATTTTTCGTTCCTCTCTCCACCTCATGCATTTAAAAGCTGTCCTTGGCTTCCCCTCTCAGCTGCTGGCTCCGATGGAGCAGCGGCTGATGGAGCTCTGCTTTGCGGCTCTGATGGGTTCCTACTGCTCTCATACAATATTAGAAGTAGAGCTTTCCTGGAAAAGGGACTGCCTTGCTCCTGACTTCTTCCATGGCTTCAGCAAGCCAAGGGAGCTTAATTTCCAATTGGGAAGAGTGGGCCTTTCTCATCCTGTCCCAGAAACAAGCTGTGAGTGCCAGGGGTGTGGGTGTTGTGCTTCCTCTGTGGCACAATCCCTTGACAGGGTTCAGCCATGTGCACTCCCCTTGCTCGGCATGGGCTTGCAAGGAAAGGAGAAATGTTTTTTTGTGAGAGGCATCAAAATGGTACCTGTTTTTGCTGCTGCAAAAAGGACTTTATACAAGTCTCCTTGAATGACATGCAGCATAACATGTCAGAGGAAATTTCCCTCATGGAGATATGCCCGAAGGTCTTCCTAAGCAATTAAAAATGTGAGTTCTGCTCTGGAAAGCCACTGTAAAAAGAACTTTAAAAAAAACATTGTAATCGGTAGCTTGAGTTTCCCTCTCCCTGCAGAGTGAGGATTGCTGACTCTTTGAAGGCAGAGAGCAAGTCATGTTTTAAAGCTACTTTTGGCTTTGTGGGCTTTGGAGAGGAAGGACAACTCCAGGTGAAGCCTTGCTGGTGGGTCAGCACCAGAAGTGCGCTCAGGTGGGTAAACCACAGAGGGACAATGGGGCAGCAGCACCGCCACTGAGGGCACAAACTGCAGACACCATCTCAGTTTCTGTCTGGTGCCTTGGGCACAGCACAGGGGTACAGCTTCACCACGCAGCAACTCAGAAACATTTTGGCCATCTCCATCCCACCACCTTCCCTGTTCTCAGGTCACTCCCTGCCCACCTGAACAGCATCCTGCCTGCCCTCGCCAGGCTCTGCACACAGACAGCTGCATGTTTTACCACACCAGTGCTACACTGGCAACATGATGGATACCTTTTCGCTGCACTTTTTCCCTGTTTTAGTCAGTCAGAGTGGCTTGAGGCACAGTCAGGCTAATGGCAGAACCCTGGTTTATCTCAGCTTTTGCAGTGTGGTGGCAGGAGTTACCTGCAGTGCCAGTGCCAATTCCAAGTGGATCAGGAGCCCTGTGAAACTTGGGCTGCAAGTGCAGCCGGGATGCTACTATGTTGTATTCTTGTGGAAATGTGGGGCTGGGAGCATCCCTGCAGGTCCTCTGCCTCATCCCACACACTACTAGCATGAAGAGGTAGCAGAAACACCTTCATTGAGGGCTATTTTAGGGGATGAGTTTAGGATTTCAGGAATTGGGCATCAAGTGGGTGTCAGTCAGTTCAGGTTGCACTTAGTCCATCTGAATGATAAAAACTGTGCCTGTAAAAGCAGCTACCATTGCAGCAAGACAGTGGTAGCAAAGCTTCTGCTCCCTCATCCTGTCCATTCAGGTTGTGAAAACTGCCTGGCTTTAACTTTAATTCTGGCAATTTAACGTATTGATCAAAGTACAGGGAATAGCTACAGCAAAACACTGACAATAAAAAACCCAAGCCAAAACAATGACTGATGTTGGTATACCCAACACAACCCTGTGTAACTGGAGTGCACAGCTGTGTCCCACTGTGGACAGTTCCTTTTTCTTATCCATGGACACGTTTTGTCTTTATAGCATAGCTTCTTGAAGCTAAGAAAAACTTTTACTAAGCTGGAATTGGCTCAGCCACCTTAGAACACAGAAAGAAAATGATTAGTGAAACAAAAGAGAAAGTTCAAGGAGGATATTAGAGTCCTTCCATACAAAACCTCCTGTCTTCCTATGGGATCCATTACAATCCAGAGGGCCCCAGATTTCAACTAATCGGTTTCTGCCTTTATTTATTTTTTCTCGACTCAATTTCCTACATGAACTGGCCAGTTATGTCAAATATTTTTCTTTCTTTTAAGTTGACTTGCTGTCAGCTGAATGCAATGCCCTGTGAAAACACCTGCTGACCTGCTGTATACACATACACACACACACACACACACACATACACATATCTCTACCGTCTGCATCTATATATCTCTATCATCTATATGTATCTATAGAATCTTTGTCTACCTATCAATATATCTATATGTCTATATTACTGGCTTTTAAAGTGGGGCCCATAGGTTGCAAATTCCTCAAGTCTCTGCAAAATACACTTTCAAGATCCCCTCTCTTTTGGGAGAGGCAGCTGCCTCATTGCTTCCAGTTCAGGCTGCTCTGGCTTGCTCTGCAAGCAGGTCCTGGGGGAATGGACTGATCAGGTTCACTAATGATTGGGCTTTCATGGTATTTGCTTACCTAACACAATCAGAACACGCGTCTTAAATATTTTATCAGCTTTGCTGGGTCATTCTCATACTGTGACATTGTGTTGCTGGAGAATAGAGTAGGCTGGAGAAAAAATGGTGCTCAAGAGTGCTGCAGAAAGAGAGTTTTAAGCAAATGGCAGCACTAATGCCCTTCTTGGAGCCACTAAAAAGTTGCAGCACAGCAAATCAGAGGAAAAAAAAAAAAGTTAGAGCAATTGCAATAACAAAGCAGACAAAGAATTGAGCAAATGGTCCCAGACCCTCAACTATTGGCTGTGATTTGAAGGGGGGTGGTGGTCCTGGTTTAACTTTGATCCCTCCTTTCTGATTCTTGATTAATTTTTTTACTCCTTTGAAACAAGTTCTCAGGAAATTTTTGTGGTTAATGTTGTGCTTATTCCCTGTGGACCAAGCTCACAAATGACTGTGAGTAAAACCTTTCTGTAAGAAAAGTGGGTTAATTCTGGGGATAGTCCCAGAGCTGAAGTCTCCCAGCCTCAGTGACAAGTAGCTATTGTGGAGAAGAAAATTGGTTTTCCATCTAAACCATCCCATTGCCTGCCTTCAGCCAGGTAGTGCTGACTCCAGGCGGGCAGGAAAAGCTGAGAGGGAGGTCTGTACTGCAAGACTTTGCTAGAGCTGTAGAAAGAAAGTGTTGTTAATGGGTGGACCATAACCAACTGCACCATTTCTGAGCTTGTCCCCAAGGGCTACATGTGGCAAGATTCCCCAAGAGGGGGTCAGATGTGCTTTGTCTCTTTTATGCTGAGGGTCAGTGATAGTGAAGGGCTTTGCATCCTTGCATGTCCAGTGTTCCCTCTATCCTACTTTTTTTTAAAAATCACCCCAAAACGAACAAAAAAGCACTCATGTCTGCCTGCTTCTCCATCCCCCTGCTGAAAGGTTTCTTTGGTACCAGTCCAATTCCAATTTCTCAACTCTTGCATGTGCTTACATCTGGGCTCATTTAGGTTCATCCCCCTCCCCTAGGCCCACACCCCTTCTTTGGGGAGCTGTTTGCTTTCTTCAAATTGCTGTTCTTGCTGCTATGCTGCCTGATTCGTGCCAATGCCTTTGGGTACATACAGTGCCCTCTGTGCCAACTTATCATCCCTACTCAAACTCCGCGTTACATTGCCAGTAGTTTTGAGTGCACTTAGAGCAAGTAGCTGAGGCTGCAGCCTGAGTTCAGGAGAAAGCTGGGGACAGGTTGAGGGGCAAAGTGGGTCCAGCCAAAGCATGAAGGGCTGGTGCCACAGAGGGAAGGAGTCTCTCTGTACCACTGCTCTGACTGGTATAAGCTGGGGCAACCTTCTTGCTGATGCAGAGCGTCCTCATCTTAGTCTAGTTCTGGCTACCACCCTGCAAAGGAGAAGAGAAAGAGTGTGCACTCACATTGATTCATTTTCTCATTAGTAATAACTTTGTTATAATGTCCAGAGCAGCCCAGAGAGAGCAATAGTAACAGTGGACTACTTGGAAGAGGAACAAATACTGTGATCAGGTTTGGGAAATCATGAATCAGCTGTAAAGGGCAGTGTTACCTCAGCCTGAATACATCTTACTTAGCTCATACTGTCAGGTGTAAATATAACTGTGTGGACAATAAAGTTATCCTGTGATACATCTTCATAAGAGGCACCTATTTTTACAGATATGAGGATCCTCTTTCAGTATTTGGCCCTGGAGCAAGGGCCCTGCTGTATAAATACATGTTAAGCAGTGGCATGACATCCCTGCTTTAAACAGGATGCTGGAATACATGTCCTCAGAAATGGATCCAGCTGGTGCCATGCCCTGATGTTTAGGGAAAACCTCTGCTGTACCTCCTTAAAGAGGGAACCGTGGGCACCCACTGCCCCATCTTCCAGCTTTTACAAAGGGAGAATAGGAACAAGGGCATGGCTCTGCCTTTTTCCTACCCATTTTAGGAGGGTGAATGCTCTTGGCCAGATTTAGCCTTTTAAAAGACAGGGGGGAGAGCAGTAGAAGCTGTGCCTGTGCCAGAGCCCCCAAGGGAGCATCATGGTCATGACACATGGGGCTGGTATCCTGCAGCATGACACCGGCACTGAGTGCTTGCAGGCAGGCTGGTCCTTGTCACTGAGGCTGCACCACTTGGGTCAGGCCATCACTCTGGGACTGCCAGCAAGACATCAAGTTGCATTAATCTAAAGCTAATCTAATTCCCACTGGAGAGATGGGTTCATCCCGACTAACTTTAGATTACAGTTTACGCATTATTGTGCCAAGGTCTGTATTGGAGCAATTTATAGCGAGAAATGAGGTTGGCAAGATAACAGGGGCATCACAATTAGAGCTAATTAGCCCAGCAGGAAATCCATTTCCAGGCAGCTTTTGGCAAGAGGCAAGGTTGGCGGGATAACAAGCATAGAGTGTATTTTGATACAAGCACACTCCAGCTGCAAGGAAAAGTAAAATAGCAGCTTGTCTCATCCTTATGCGGAGACCTCACGTCAGGCTCCACCACATAAGTTTTTGTTTGAGGCTTTGCAGCCTCCCTGCTTGGAAAAGGTTCAGAGAACTTGTTCTTACAAAGTCACCTCAGCTGCCGGAGGACAACGGTGAGCTGTAAGATCTGCAGAGCCCCTCGCTCCTGCTGCCAGACAGGAGTATGCCCTGCACCATGGTCTTCCTCCAATTTGGAGGGAGATGAGGGATTGTAGCTCATAATAGAAATCACTGAAGAGTAGGGTAGTTTGGTTTAATTGCAGGAGTTATCTGTACAGTAAAATGTCTGGAGTATAGACACAGACAAACTACTGGAATTATTTGTATTTGAGTGCTTTATTATATTGGAATTGCAGTGATATTATTAACATTTGTACAAATGCACAAAATTCCGTCTCTTCTAGCTAGAAAGAGATGTAAAAATCTGACCTAGTTGAACAGTCTCAATGAACTCATTGTCCATTTGTAACAATAATGGGTCCACAATGCAACAAAAAGCTTAACATAAAATTAAACATATTAAATGCTGCAGCAAGTATTTACATTTATGTACCAAAAAAAAAAAAAAAAGTATCTCCCTCCAGTAAGGAAGGTGGTTTCTTTACAGAATAAAACAAACAGACAAACAAACACAAAACCTTTGCATACAATACAAACAACCTCAAGCCCAAAACTTACTGTGACAGCACCTTTTTTAATATAATATATATATATATTTATATATAAACTTCGATAGTTTAGGCTTACTCCAAGCAGTGCTAAAAGTTCCTTAAACCAGGACAATGGCAATAATCCAAAGAAGCAATGTTCACCAATGAGTGCTACCCAGTGTTTGAACAGAGCTGTTACAGAGAGAGGGGAACAGAGCTCACGGCCATGGGCTGGGAAACATCATTTGGGTCCCAATGATAAAGTCCTTGGCAAAACTCTCAGTGGCAATTGTTCCTATTCAGAAGAGTGAATACACCTTTCGTGCAAAATAGTTTGTCTTGTGGAAGCGTGCTAAAGGTGATCTCTGACAAGGAACTCCTTGCGATCTCAGCTCCAAGGGGTGGGGAAAAAGTTTCTCTGGAATTTCCTAAATTCCAGCAAGGAAAGCATTTCCCTTGAAATGCCCTATCAACTCTCCTGCCTCCCTTGCTCCTTGACACTGCTGCAGTTCCTGCAAAGCCAGAGGAGCTTTCAGTCTTCATTCAGAAGGCTGTCACACATATTTTTAGTCAAGAAAGATATTTGGGTCTAAGACCTTCACGGCATCAGATGGCAGGTTCTGACTATGGGCTTTATGAACAGTTCCACCAGTTGAAACTCAAAAATACTAACATTTAATTTGCGTAAATATAGAACTGGAGATCCTAATCCCAGGTATTACACATTGGTCTAAATATAGTGAGTTACAGTTATTGATTCCAGTCCAAGAAGGGCCTGGGAAAGGATCAAATTTCCACTTAAAGAATCAATCTTGTCTCTGAGTGTATGTGAACACTGACATTTTTGGCCTCGTGCAGCTTAGGATTTGCTATAAAGTCATTTTGAAAGCTATGGAAAACAAATAACGGTGAGAAATTTAGCTCTTAAGTGTAAAGCCACTGATAAAACTGAGATAACTCTAAGCTCTGGAAAAAAAAAAAGACATTACAAATATAAACAGTCTCTTTTTTCTTTGCAGTGAGATGTTAAAAAATTGATAGTGTGTGTGTGTGTTCAAATCACTTGAGATCTTATTGCTTTTGTTTGTCCTTAGAAGTTTTTTGTCTCTTTTTTTTTTTTATAAAGGTGCTGTCCCTAGTCAAGTTATAAGGCAATATATTTTATTGATTCAGAACTCTAATACATAGTATGGCCACTGTTATCACTGCAGCTTTGCAGCTACCGTGAGTTGGACAACAGTCAAAGTGCATGACAATGCACAACAGAGCCAGTCTCCTGACCTTACAATATACAGGACACTTTGGTTCTTGGGATGAGAGATTATAAATGTAGCTAAGATGCTGCCTCACATCGCACACTTTGCATAATAAAACATTTATATGCTGTCATGAAGAGGGTGCAAAGTCTAAGTCACACTGCAGACTGGCTGGTCTCAGCTTCTCCATTCGGGCAGGTGTGAGAGACAAGTTGTAGATATGCCACCAGTGAAAGCATATAAATGTACCTGGTGCAAAAGTTTTACTAGAGTATTCATAAATGATTCAACAAGGGAGAGCAAGAAAGAGAGGAAGAGTTAAAGTGCAATTTTAAAATAATATAAATAATTGAAATGTAGAAATAAGATACTAATTAGTTGTAACTGGTTTTGTTTTATAGGCACAGTTTAGGTTTTATGTCTACACATCAATTTTTTTCTCTTCTTCCCCCTCCAGTAATTTTCTCTGATGTATAATGGACTTTCAATGGTCTAAATCTAAGGAACACTGCTTTGTAAGAGGACAGAAGAGGCAATGCTAAGGCAGTATAGTGCAACTCACTATGTGATATTAGAAAAGAAACAAGGATGGGGTTAGATCTTCTGTGATGTAGAAAATCAGCCTTAAAAAAAAAGGCAGAAAAAAAAAAGAGACAGGCTTTCCAGTTATATGTTGACTCATGCTTTCTAAAATGAGAGAGCACATGTTCCAATAGAAAGGCAAAAAACTGAAGGTTTATAATTTGTTTCATTGTCACAAAAAAAAAAAGGTAAGAAAAAAAAAGCAGATGCTGCTTTAAGGAAAACATTTAATTCTAGGAATTTCTGTACAACTGACCTCAGCAAGCATTTCCATCTTAGATGGATGACTTCTGCTTGAGACCCTGAAAGATTAAGATGCACACACACCTAGAGTAGTTTATTGCAAAACTAATATTGTAACTTTAAAAAAAACCCCAACAGTTTCTGTACAAGAATACTGTTCAAATGGAATGTGTTAAAATAACATTTATTAATAAATACTTCATAAAATTCTATGTGAATACTAAATTAATAAATTCCTGTTTTAAAATTGCTTTGGTCCTCATGAATTTTCATAAATTCACTCTATACGCTTTTTTTTTTAAAAAAGGTATTAGCTGCTAAAAAGCACATTTTGCCTAAACTAAAAGGCTAGTTTTCAACACTAAATATTGTTGCTTAAAAAAATATGAATCCTCAAAAGTTGGGCATTTAACAACATTATAGCTGGCTTGTTAGTTAACAGGACTGAGTCATTAACACTAAATCCACACGCACTGAGGCACTGAACCATTGACTTTCCACTATTCAGAAGATGGGCAGCAGACATTTAGCTTCATAGCAGGAATTAGCTTCCAACAGCATGAAATAAATCATCATCATCATCATCATCGTTGTCCTTATAAAACACACCATGATAGCACACAGACTACTTGTCTCCCACAGGCAGCATTATGAATATGGCTTGCATAAATTGTTTTGAGGAAGGGGGGGCTAGGGATGAAGGAGCCGGATCACAGCATCATTTCTTTCCAATCAAAGTATTGCAGTTGTCCGTGGTTGAGATTTCCAACGTGCCTCCAATATCACATGACGAAGATGCTGTCTACAGAAATACCTCCTCCTGAGCAAGGCACTGGCCAAGGCTCACCACCCTGTGAGTGCCCAGGAGAGCAGATGATGGAAGTTGTCTTAGTTGTCCTTCGCTGGCAGTGGGATAGGGCACAGAGCCCAGTGAGCCCAAGAACAGGCTGGGCAAGAGGAAAGTGGAGCAGTCTCCAGAAGTAGCTTGTGGAAAAACATGATTCCTCCTTGATGGAAAGAGCCTAGGAAGTGCATTTAGAGTGACGTGCTTAGGAAGAGGCTGCTGCCAATGACCACATGGCAGAGAGACATCCTGGGGATAGAGAGGCTGGGGCTTCTCCCACAGCCCTTGCTCAGGCAGCCTCCAGTGCCCAGCCAGATCAGCAGCTTGAGGAAAGGCTGCAGGATCATCCCCCTGGAAAACAAGAGCATTTTAATGTGGAAGCAAAGCTGATGAATAATATAAGGTGCCTGGTATGGTTGGTCCTTTTCCCGATGATACAGCCGATACAAATATGCTGCACGTTGTCTTGGCCTGTGAACCTGCGACAGAGTTACAAGAAGCAATAGCAAATAGCTTTTCATCCTTTACTTATTTCCACATCACTAGCAAGGATTATACCTAAAGGCCAACAGTATAGAGAGGAGACATTTCTTTGTAATTACACATTTAGGCCAACATGTGTGGTTGGCTTGCCTAGTTAGCATTAAAAAAAGAAATAATTGAGCTATATATAATACACATCAGTCAAACTGTCAAGTTGCTGAATTTAACAAAACTTAGGCAAGGGTTTTGTATTTTTTTCTTTTTTTTTTTTCTTTTTAATGTAGAGGCTTTCAGTTTAACAGCTAAATATTTTAATTGAGGAGACTGAATAAAATGAAGCTAAACCATAATTCTAGTGTAGCCTAAGTGGGTATTCTAATAATACCAACAATTTTGATTTTTATTTTTTCATGTATTTAAGTGCTGCCCATGTAGAGGGAAAGTTTTTAAATTAACCCTGCAATGGCATTTCCTTTTTGATGGTGAATGATGAAATTCAGACGCATGGGAAATGCTTATTTGGTGTTTTTACATAGTGGATACTCAGCTGGAACATTTTGCTTGACTGCATATTTGAAAAAAATTCCCTTGGGAGCTGTGGTGAAGCAAAACCATTTAGCTATTACAACTGGACATTAAAAAAAATTATAGATTCAGTATTTAAAACACTTTAAAAGTATATGTTTGTCTAAAATATAATAGAAAATCCTTTACATTTGTATTTTTTCGTAATTTTTTTTTTGGTTCTTAGACTATATAATCAAGTCAAGATTTACACTGTACATTAAAAACCTTCTTTTGAATGTATTTGCATAAACAGAAAGTGAGCTGTTAAAGAAAAGAATATTGATAAAAAGTTACCCAGATAAGAACTAATTTGGAAATGTATGATGCTCAGAATTTTGCTTTCCCTTCCAGACAGGCCCTGCTCCTTACAGTGCCTCCTCACACCTCAGTTGTTTCATTCGCCTTCCCTTATGGAGAAGATCCACTCTTTTAAAACCCACAATTCCTCTAAAAACCAAAGACACAGTCTTTGAGAAGGAGAGCTTCGCTTCAGAACAAAGTGTGTTTAGGGCTAGAGGATTTACTGTGAATAACGTGAATTTTGCTATTAAAGACGCAATGTTTTGAACATTTTTCACCAGCTTGGAGCCCGCTCCCTGGGTGAGCAGTGGGAGATTTTGCCACTGACAGACTTGAGAGCAAAATCGGGTCCCGATATACAGCAAGGCAGCATAATTAACTGGCATCATGTCCATCTGATTTTCCCACCAATCATTGGGAACACTCAGGGATGCAAATCAGTTGTGCTGAGGGGCAGGCTCAGAGTCCAAACAAAAAACCCAATTGTGGCATAAGGCTCTTTTCCAGACCCTCTTTGCAGGACCGTATTTTATCCCAAGTGCAGTGGGACTTGGCGTTCTTGTAGCACTTTTTAGCCACTGCATGCCTTCTAAAAATTATTTAGCGTCCTAAAGAACAATTCCTTACCCGCAGTAAACGGGCGTTAAGTGCCATTAAAGTCAGTGAAGCTACACTGCTGTCTGCCAGCTCAGTGAACATTTAAAGGAACGCCTGCAGAGACTGGGTTCTTTGCCTGGGAATTAAAAATGGCATTTTCCAACTGGTCAGAACCATCACGCTGATTTATTTCTCATTTATAGCCCATGAAGCCTGAGGCTGTTAGCTTTCATTGCTAGAACAATGCAACCAGGGTAGGAAACAGAACTTTTCCAAATTATTATATACTACATGAATTTTTCTACATTAATGAGTGGCAGGGCAAAAGAATTGCTGTGATTCTCAGGTCTTGCTCTCTATGCCTGTACTGTACCACAGAAGCTTACAGGGCTGCTAGCATCAACACAGCTGGCATTCCATCCTGCTTCACCTGTGGCTGCGCTGCTTTCGCCTTCCCCTGTTTATTAAAAACACTAAATCAGGAGCATTTCTATTTTTTAAAAGCCAAATGCTCAACACAGCCCAACTGCAGGTGAAGAGCTAGTGAAAGCAGCAGCCGTGCCAACAGTTTTTAGGTGGGCTTGAAGTTTTTGCTTGTTAATTACCATTCTTTGAGGAAAAGAGGGAAGCAAGAAAGCCTTGGAATGAAAAAAAAAAAAAAAGGCAGGAAAAAAAAAAAAGCTGGGGAATTACAGGAGTCTGGGAAGGGAAAAAGAAGGTGTGACAATAACTGCAGGAGAAAAAGGCCCGGGTTGGGGAGAGAGAAGGGGGAGGGCTAGACAAAAGAGCACTTTACTTGGACTTGATTTTGTCCTGATAGCCACATCCTATATAACCGCTTTAAAAGAGGTTCTGAATGCAAGACGCGGTCTGCTGATAGCACAAGGCTAACTCTTTTTTATTATGCTGTCAGCAGATGCCCTCTCTCTATATTTATAGCCTAATTACTCCTAGTTACCTATGTTTGACTCTGTTTAATACTTTTCATGCCTCACATGGACTAACAAGCTGCAGTTTAACACAGCTTCTTATTTCTGAGGCTTCATGATAGATTTGTGAGAAGGAAACATGACTATGTACAGAAACAGTTAGGTTTATAAACAAGTAACTGGTACCCAAAAAATGGAGAAAGCACCAAAGCATTTCTCAAGCTGATAGCATATTAATTGCATAACTCCCTTTTCTGTAACTAAGTATAAAAGACATTTTAATAACTATAAAAATGAATAGCCAGAGTCTTTCAAGAACTGAGGAATCTTCCAGGCTTGAGTTACAGTTGCAAATGTCTTTAGCAGAGAGGACGCTTTGATATGCTACCACACTCCCCTAGCAGTTTCTGATCAACCACTTTTAAAGGATGGGGTTGATGTCTGTTCTGTGGCTGGCGAGCTGGGTGAGAGTGGAGCTTCCCACGACGTCGCTGACAGAGGAGGAGGTCGTTATGGTGTTGTGCTGGATGACTTGCTGCTGGGAGCAAGCTGGGACTGGGCTCGCAGGAGGGCTGCTCTCAGGACCTGGGAAGGGGGTGAGGGCACAGAGACAACACACATTCATTTTTCCGTCTGAGTAAAAAGCCCAGGCTGGGTGACAGTCCTGGAAATACTAAAGACCTGAGGCATGCACAAGTCCCAGGATTTCAAAATACACAGTTATCCAACACTCTCTGTCTTCTGATCTTTTCAGTTTTTGTTATTTTTTTCAAGCCAGCTTCTCTGATATCAACCCAACTTCAGGAGCTGAGACCCTGAAAAAAGTCCAAAACCTTAATGACTATGAAAACTAATGTTGGGATAAAAACTGCGATATCTTAAGGCCTTTAACATCAGTTGGAATGCTTAAATGCTTTATTTGCTCTAGCAGGAATCAAAATCAGAGTGCGGTGCACTGCAGCACAGAAAATCTAATTCGAACAACAGTTGATAGGCATGTAATGCAATTATGTATTTTTTTCTTTGAGTACTGTTAAAGAGACAGATGCATAGGGATTCAGAGGAGACAGAAATGGGCTCTATTTTAAAAGAATGCTGCAATCTAGCAAGTATTAACCCTGAGGCTCTTCTGAACTGTTCTAGAGCCACACAAAGAATTTGTTCTTAAATTGCCACATTCAAAAAAACGCATCAACTAGACAGAACTGATTCAATGTCTCCATTAGCTGAGAATTCTGTGGGGGAAAAAAAAAAGAATGGTAAGAGTTAAAAAAGAGTTAACAAACCTTGAAAACCTGCGCCAGGCCTGGTCTGTGCCACTGTCAGAGCACAGTACCATTTTCACTGGAGGGGACTGTAATGTTTTCCTTTTTAACTTTCCTTTTGAGAGTTATTTTAAGGTTCTGGTAGCGTTGCGCCCAGGAGGACTCTTGCAGGTTTGGAGCTGTGAGTTCAAGCGGGATCCTCCACAGGGGAGTGAGCGTCCATCCATGTGCATCTCCATGCCGAAGGGAGGGGTGGGGAAGACTAGCTCTGCTGTGTGGGATGAAAACCGGGGCTTTTTTGGTTTTGAGCAGGGCTGGATAAATAAGGGCAGGAGATTGGATGGCTCGGATGATGTTTGAGAAGACAGGTTCAAGTGATAATATGACCAACAAGGGGTTCTGGAGGGAAGAATTGGAAGCTTTGCTTTCCTGTGAGGAGTGTGGAGACAGCGCAAA
Source organism: Platyrinchus mystaceus (assembly GCA_035041135.1). NCBI lineage: Eukaryota > Metazoa > Chordata > Aves > Passeriformes > Tyrannidae > Platyrinchus > Platyrinchus mystaceus. Next base: position 34,308,466 of record JAWWLV010000088.1, on the reverse strand, counting down.
CATATCGGCTACTTACTTAAATATCCTTGTGATTCTTTCTGCATAGCTGTTATTGGACAGTCTTTATGTGTTAACAATAACTGTTTCAGCTGTGCTACCTCATTTTTCAGCATGGAAACCTCGTTCTAGAAAAGAAAGAGAGAGTTCGATTTGGAACAAAGCTTAAACCAGGCTCTTCTGCAAAGCTTTAACCCAACACAAAAACTGCTCCACAACTTTGGAAGAACTGAGCAAAAAAGGCACTCAATGCTTATGTACTGGGTTTATGTTAACATTAACTGGTGACATAATTTTATAACTTCTGAAGGCAGTCTGGCTTCCAGATTTGGTGACATAAACTGACAAATGAACTAACTTCACAGCACAAGAGATACTTAAGGCAATGTTATAATCCACTTGGGAAATACTCTGGCTCTCTGCATCAAGCCAGGGGGGCAGACCTATGGGGGCAAAGGGCACATTGCCATGCTCAGGGGCATGGTGGCAGGACTGCTGTCACCTACAGCTCCACTGCAGATGGTGCCTGGGTGCTGCTCACTCCTCTATGTTTTGTGGGAGAATTTCTTCGAGGAGTGCCGTTATACAAATGGTTTTTCTACCACTGACACCACACAGGCACACCTTTGCACGAGGCAAAAGTACTGTGCCCACCATAAGAAGCAGCACTGGAAGAAAGGCTTTTATTATCATATTGAGAGTATTTTCATCCATCCAGTTCATATTCCTTTTTACGCTTCTCTCTTGCTGGCTTTGAATAAGGGTTTAGCTACATGCCCTGCTCTGAAGAAATCTTTTACAGTTGAGTTAATGGCACTTCAAAAAAAAAAAAAATCCCCACAAAAAGCAGTGACAAGAAAAGAAAATAAATACAACTTCATCTAGTGAAGGTTCCTAAATCCCAAGACAGCTTTTTCCTGGCTTATCCTGCTAAAATGTAATTATTTCTTTAATTTAAGCACACACATCTTGATTAACCAGCTGATTATGCCTGAGCTCCCGCTAGGAGCTGACTGTGCGGGGGCAGCCCCAAAGGCACTGCCAGCCCTTCTGAGCACAAAGAGCCCCTCTGTGTCCTCAGGGGCGCAGACAGTGGCTCGCACCTGAAGCTGCATGTTTGTCTGGGTGAGCTCTTCTGCTTTCTTTTCCAGTGACATCACCCAGACCTTCCTCTTCTGTCTGCAGCGCGTGGCAGCGGCTCGGTTCCTTTCCAGAAATTTCCGCCTCCTCTCATCCGGGTCTTCATCCACCACTCTCCTCCGACGACCTCCAGTTGGCTGTGGTGGCTGTATCGTCTGTGTGGGCTGCATCTGCTGTGCTGCTGGCGAAACCTGGAGGGGAAGAAGAGGTTTTTCAGGGGTGGCAAGGGGGGGAAGTTACAGAGGGGGAATCCTGAAATGAGAAGGGAAATCTCACACACTCAGCCTGCTCCCCAACAAGGTCTGCAACAGACACGAGTTGAAAGCTGTACCAGATGCCACTGAAATTAGCTGCTGGCAAATCCTTACTGTGGTCAAAGGTCAGATTTTTTTGAAACAATCCTCTGAATATTAGTAGGGAGCATTTTTTTCCCCTTACAGTTAGTTAGTAAAAATATTCACTTAGGTGCATTCTCTGTCACCACCTATTTCAAACCTGAAATGTCAAGTTTCTCTCAGGACCTATTTTAATCAAAGCAGGGCACTGTAGTGGCATTATTTCTGTCTCTCTCTTTTTTTCCTCCAAGTGCCTCCAAAATTTTGGGCCATTTCTATTTCCCAGGCTTTACCATCTCTTCCTCACACTTTAACATCTCTGAAGACAGAAGCTGCAGAGCTCTTTGCACCTGAGTGGAGCTGGGAAGCTGTGGACTGGGATCTCACAAGGCCAGCAGACCTCATTGCCCCTCAGCTAGGGACAAAGCAAAGATTTAGGTACCTGAACTTGGAACTGTGTTTTGGTATCCCTGAACTGCGTGGAGAGGAGATATTCCACTTATTAGACGTTTCCATTAGACGTCTGTGGACGCTATACTCCTTTTTATTCAATAGCCTGGCTTTGACAGTATATGCACACTGCATCCAGACCACTGCTACAAAACTATGAAAAAATATGTATTTATGCTTTTTCAAGTGCAGGAAAGTATTGATCCTGCTCCTGAGAGTAACTAGCCCATGATATTACAGAAAAGGTGCATGGTAGGGGCAACCCCATGTAGACTGTGATCCCACTCCTGGGCAGATGGAACATTTCCATGTCCCTGTCAGGAACCAGCATCAGATTTAATGTTCAGCTGCCTGGGAACAGCCAGCTTTTGGACTACTTCCCTGCCCCTCTGTGGTTCCCGGGCTACAAGGCTCTCTCCCTCTACTTGGGGTTCAGGAACCCGACCCATAGGTCCCATTTCTCACACCCAGTGGGAGCCCCTGCTGCTGCTCATGTTGCTTCTGCCACTCCTGCAAAGTCTGGAACAATCTGGAAACTTGAATTGTTGACTCAAAATTAACCCTCTTGTTCTGGCAGGGGCCCAAACCTCCAAGGTGCTTCCTTTTGACTCCAGGGAGTGGATGTACTCAGTGCTTTGTCAGACTGAGCCCTGAATTTCAATTGCAGCAATTAACATGTGTTTGCCTAACACCTCTGTCTGTCTCAATTAAAATGATACTATCGTCTTGAGTCTTGCGAAGTTGAGGTCGCTTTTCTGTCTAGAATCTAGTTTGCCCCCTCCCTCAGCTGACTTGTGGCAATTACAGAGGCAATTTTATGTGTAATTATTCTGTGCATCTGATAATGCATTTTGCATAAAGCTGAATTTATTCCCAGCTCAATGTTGCACAGTCAGGGAATCTCTCACAGGAGCATAAAAAAAAGCTTTCAAAAAAATAACCTTCTAAAAATAAATAAGCCACCCTGCATTTTCTGACTGATTTTTAAAATTTCAGCTTGCATTAACTCCATATGTTAGCTGGCAAAATCTCCAACACTGTCCACATTGGAGGTTGGAGTCCCAGGTCTGTGGTGGCTGCAGTAGGCACAGCTACCAGCACCGCACAGGACTGCTGGCCAGCCCTGCACAGAAGCGTTGGTTAGAGCCCCCATTCCCACCAGCATCCCCAGGCTGCTGCTGGGAGGTCGCTGCCAAGGGATTCCAGCTGCTCCCTGTCCACCAGGGCCAGGCATGCCACCTCTTTAGTGGTATGTCTGACTGCAAAGGTCTCAGAAATACCTTTTTAATGTAATCATCTCATCAAAGGCCTTTCATTTTCTCACACACAACACCTTTCTAGACTTCAGAGGTCTGCTATTTATCTTTCCTTATCCCTTTTTGCTCCTTTTTCATTCAGGTTTAAAAATTCTTATTTCTTAACTCTCTCAGTGGGTTTGGTACAAAGGCAGAAAAAGGTAACTATACAATTCTTTACTTTTTTAAATACCCTTCATATTGTCATTTTCTCCTGAATAACCAGTGAGTCATTACGTTTTCAGAATGTACCAGGCAGTCTCTGGGTAGTCAGAGCGCATTTTCAGAACAAAAGAATCTCCTGTCCATCTCTGGCAGATATTAATTTTAAAGGTTGCCATTACTCCACTAATGTCTCATGGGATAATTAACTGAGTCTTACCTGATAGCTCTTAACCCTGAAATCTGTTAGGCTATGTCTTAGTAACTGCCTGAGCATCATTCTCTAGGACGATTTTACTGCCTTGCCTAGGGACATAAGGAAGAACATTAACTAAATATCAAAATTTAGGTTAATTTTAGTTTTTTAGAGGATGCTAATCATGTATCCATAATGAAGACAAACGTAGGACAGCTAAGAGAATGAAATGGCACCCAAACCCCTACTCTGCTTAAGCTATCACTCTGGCAAGTTTAATACAGAGAAATCTTTACAGGATCAACACAAGAATAATAGTAGTAGTTGAAGCAACATAGCTATAACTTGATAAAATATCTCACTTTCTCAGAAAGATACCTGTCAGAAGGTGATTTCTACTTTTATGCTTGAGACTATATTTCTTTCTTTTCATTGCAACTTAGCACAAGACTAATACCCATTCACTCATTCTATGAAAGCATAGTTCATTGGACTCCTGTGTATCAAAATGGTAGCTGAAAAGCGTGAAATGAATGCTGACATTACAGAAGGGTGCAGTATAGAATAACAACAGTCCCAGAATGGGAGTACATGGTTTACAGCAGCGTGGACCATGCTGTCATTTGGCAGGTGGTTTGGAATGGAAGAATCTGTCTCAGAAGAATAAGGAGGTTAATAATTAGTAAATCGCACCATAAAATTAACGTCTGCTGGAGCAATCAGATCCCCAAAGAAGCCATTACCATGGGGACTATGGATGAGCTTTGAAAGTAATAACCATGTGGTTATTACTCAGCAAGCCTTTCTTTTCTCCCCTCTAATGCATCTGTTCAGAAATCACTGTTGCCTTCCCACCATGGGAACAGATGCACAGCAAGAGCTCTGCTGCCCGGGGAAGCCTCTGACCCTAGGATTCCTACTCCATCACCCTCCATTTCCATCCCTTTGGTGACACTTACCACCCATGGACAAGGTGAAGACCTCCTTGATCCCTCTTGGGGTCTGTTGCCTCCAGTAACATGCTGTGCATGGCAAAGCTTATCTAACTGCACAGACCCAGTGCCAGGGACTGTGTGGTGCTGGGACACAAGGTGAGGCTTTGTGGCTGCCAGTTAGTCCACCTGCCCTGGTGCCTGTATCCCTTCTTGCCTGCCTGCAAGTCTTTTGCAGTGCCTAGCTAGCAGGGAATACAAAACACAAGAAATCAAGGCTGTCCTAACTGTGTAAGAAAGTCCTGGACCTGCTCAAGTGGGTCCAGATGAGGACCACTGGCTCACTGATCTTATCCTTAAAACTGTGACATTTGTTTTCTCCGGTAGCTGTTTTCTCCTCTCCTGTTAAAAGTGGTGCTGTGAATGTTTTGCAGCAGTGTTCCATACTGTAGGGTCTGATGCCCTCAGCTGCATTAACATGTTTATTCTCCCAACTCGATGAAGTGTCAGTACTATTACCCTTGTTTTAAAAGCCTCAGAAAGGTTAAATTACTTCACCCATCTCATACATGGAGTCCCCAGTCCGCTAAGAACAACTTTATCCTTATGCTCTCAGGGATCTCCAGGACAGCAATCAGGCTACTTTTGGTTTCTCTGTTACGAGATAATGTCTTTTTATTGGAGTTTTTAAACAACTCCAAGGAAAATAACTCATTAACAGATGGCAAAATAATTGAATTCACAAAGTAAAAACTGAACTAAACTTAGGAAAGCTCTGGATATCTTTTCACAGGGGAGTCTGTTGCTATCTTACTTAGACTGTTTCTCTAAAGCTGACAATTCATTTTACATTAGCAAATGCTTTAGGGAAATCCCATGTGCTTGCAGACTCTGCAGTAATAAAGCTATATGTTAGTAAATAGTTAATGTTGTGGGACACTGGGATGTCAGCCAAATCCTCTCATTTTCTTTAATGTTTTCAAAGAGCTTGTCTGAAAGGTACTTGCAAGCAACACAATACTTCACAGATTGAACTTCTTATGGCTAGCACTCCTCTTTGTCCTCACATTCTATGCGCTGCCCATTTGTCTTCCTTAACTTTGCTCCCCAGACCTGACATATTACAGTCACTGCTCCTAGAGCTTTATTTTTCTTGTGAAATCCTAATGCAGAAGCCTACCATCTTAAGAAATTACTAGAATTCCTCTTGAAAATGACTCTGCTAAAGTTCATGCTCACTAGTTCATTAGTTCAAAAAACATTCAGTTCAGATATTGAATTATACAAATTGCTGAAGCAAATATACCTGGCCCAAAAATGGAGTCCTCCATCTCATTCAGTGGAGACCTTCAATGACTTGTCATCTGCATACAAGTCTAGGTTGTCTTATTTAAATCTCTCCTAGGACTGGCTTCACCATCTTTTTTCTTCTGTCACAGCAGGCACCAACTACTGCCCACACTCTCAGATAATCTTGGCAGATGTCTGTCCCCTTCACAGGACCTGGATCCTTTAATCTTTTCCTCTAAGCCAGTGTATCTTACCTTAGAACTCCCTCAACTATCTCCAGTCTTGAACACACATACACCCCCCCACACACACACACACACCAGTGCCATTTCATTTCACTAAAGACTTCATTACGTATTTCTTCAGGTAGAACTCATACAGCTTTTTAAATCTTGGCCTAAGAAGTTCAGGTTCAAGCACATTATGCAATAGATATAATATGCCAATTTCTGTAATAAACCTCATCCATAAAAGGATATGTGGTAATCTGCAGAGCTCAGAGCAGTGAAAAGCCTTTGGAGCTCCTTATAAAGTAAGATATTACAAATGTCTAATAAATTAACCAGCAAAACAAGTTGTTGCTTCACTCCATTTTCTGCATAAAGTTTGCGCTTCCCCATCACCATTAGCAGACATTTACGAGCAGCCTGAGGGGCTTGTATCTAACAAGACACGCATGCAAGAAGAAACTGTACAGGGATCAGGCTTTAACTCCACACAACAGCAAAACTCAGCAATGCAGCATGACACGAAGGTCTACCTGTGCTTGTCCGCCTGAGTGCAGCGGGGGGTGCGGTGAGGTCTGGTGATGTGCTGGGTGTGCGTGAAGGTGCGAGTGAGAGTGGTGGTGGGGATGGTTCTGCTGGTGATGAGGCTGAGGATGAGGATGGTGCGCCGGATGCTGGTGCTGATGTGGGTATGAGTGATGAGGTGGCAGTGTCTGGTGCTGATGAGGATGTGAGTGCATATGATGGTGTGGCGTCTGGTCCTGCCGCGAGCTCATCATTTCCATCATGTGGCCCATGGTGTTCATATTCCCGTTCGACATGGCGGCAGGATGATGAGTCAGTGCTGCCTTCAGTCTCTGGAACAGAAAAAGGCAAAAAATTCAACATTTACACATTGTGATCTGAGCAATCAGAGTAAGATTTCTGCTATTGTAGAAATGGTGCCTTGTCTTGTGTTTTAAGATTTATTTAGGTTTTTTTCTTGCTGTTCCCTTGATAAAAGGCATCTTATTTCAATTTGAGAAAGAACATATTCTTGGGCTCTAGTCTAGTTTTACACTGTAAATATTTAAAGATATAAGCATCTTAATTGAAATTTATCATTTACACATTTCCTGCTGTGCTTCTGAGGAAAAATAACTGGCTCTCATCCTTCCCTCTTTGGCCAGCTCAGTAGGGTTAGCTTCATCAAGCTTGTATTCTGGTAACTTTTAAAAATGAAAGTCTGACTAAAATAAAGGTGCAACAAAGTGCCCATCTTTACTACAGATATTATTTAAAATACTCACTGAAAAATATATTGCATTGATGTGTTTTTCAAATTCAGGTGTACTAACACCCAACCTGTTCTTTCATCAGAAAAATGGGAGAATAATGAGGGTGGCCTCAACTTGATCCTCTTTCTTTGATGGAAAGTTCAGGTGTTCGTGTGCTGTTATCACGTGCTAATCCCTCTCTCTACTTTGTAGTCCACATGTCACTGGGTTGGGCCCTGGAACCTGACTAGGGCAAAACTCTCCTTCATATCAGTGGAATTTGTTCACTTTTACCTGAGGACCACCAAAGGCCAGTGGGAAGGGTTGCTACATTTTCGACTGCAAGATAGGACCTGTGCTAAGGATATAGCTGACCACAGAATAAAAAAAAGGTTCCCTTTCAGCTCAAAAACAGGATCATCCCAAAGCCATGAGTTGTACTGGCAAACAGACACCATGCTGGTGTCATCCTATCCTTGGACTACTGAAATCACTGGCATCCTGGAAGGGTGTGCCGAAGGTAAAGCCTGACAGATATTGGCTAGGAGAAAAGCTTCTTCTAAAGCCATAGAAATCTCCTTGCATCCATGGTTCTGCATCTGGCTCAACACAGAAAATTATTTACAGGCAGCCACCCAAGACTTCTTTAACTCTTTATATTTTCAAAGCAGTCAAGTGATTTACTCTTAGTATTGCAAGTAATTATCAGAAAATGGTAAGATAAAAACAGAAGGAAGGAGGCCCATGGTTTCACTTGATGCCAGATTTGAATAACCCATCAACTACCTTGTAATTCATTATATCCTCATATGAGGATATAATGAATAGCAGAGACCTCATCAGTAAGAAATGCCACTGTACAACAGCCAGTAAGAAACAGCAGTGGTAGGAGGCACAAGGATGTGCCTTTCACCACAGTGGTATCTGTGGGTCACAGCTGATGGTCAGAAGATCCCGCAAGCCAATGTGATTAAAATCTACCAGTAGAGGACAAATTACCTGACTGAACTGTATTTTGGTTCTGTCTTTAATGTAAAAAGAGTGATTGCTGGGACACTCAGAACCTACAGATGGGAATCTCAATCTGCTTTATATTGAAATAACGCCTGGGTATTGCAACACTGCAAGGACACAGGTAAAGGCTTCTGTTTTCAAAGCTATAACCCTACTGTGTTTGTACAACTCTGAGTGAGGAAGAAACAAATTCTTAACGAGAAAGAAAAAAAGAAAAATAAAGAAAAAAAAAGGTTGTGCAAGGCAAAAAGAAGTAACATGATCAAATTAAAGTGTCATCCTCAAATTTTTGTATCCCACATGTTTTTGCAGATGCCATGAAGGTCATCTCATTGAGATATTCTAATAGATCCATTAATCCAAATTTGGTGACTTATTTCACTCATGATCAATTGAAAAAGACTTAAAAAAATATATATTTGCAAAATACATCAGTGCCTCAGTTTGCATGAAGGAAATATAGACTGATGACTTTTAAGAAGTTTCCTTAAGAAAGTCTATCAAACCATAACTACGCTATGGCACATGTCACAACCTGACAATCTTCTCAAACAGAGACCAAGGTGACTGTGGAAGTGAGGTTAAGTACCTCTTATCCTACTTCTAAAGTCAGAACAGAGGTCAACCTAATATTGATAGCAGTAAGACATCCTGAGTATCAAAGGGAGGATTTGAGCAGCTGTTGTCCTTGACATTTCCAGATTCAAGTGCTACCCTGGTTACTACAAGCAGCTCTTCACAATGCTCAGAATAACTGGTGTTACCCGGATGTGTATTAGGAAAAATATGGGGAAAAACACATTAATAAGCCAAGTCTTTCTCCATGTCATGCTTCTTCAAAATGCACTAAAATCTTTTTCATGGAGCTGAGCCACAATGCACATCTAAGCCAAAGCACCAAAAGCAGTTGTAACTTTGTTTTCTGAATCTAAATGCAAAATAACCAAGCTCTCATTAGCCAGCACTTTTATGTGATGAATACCTAACAAAATCTACCAACTCTGTACTTGTCAAAGACCTCTGAAACTGAACATGGCTTATTCTAAACTGCAGACTTTCAAAGGAAAAAAAAAAGGAGGCAAAAACCTAATCTGCAAATAAACATTTTTTTTTTTCAGCTGTAAAAACTGAGGCTTATTAGTGTGGCACAACTTCAAGGAGAATAAATTATTTTGTTTTCTTTTCATAGCCCCATCTACCACATCCATTTATTTGAGATAACAAATCAAGAGAGACAGTGAGAGGTCTGACATGCAGCTGGTTCCAGTCAATAGGGGTCATTTCCATTTGGTCTGTGTATTTTACAAGCTCCTTGTTCACTGTTCCCAATGGGAGGGTGGACCAGCTGCCCTGGATCCCAGTCGTGGTAAGAAACCAGCTCTCTACATCATCCTGTCCCAGGGCAGCAACAGCCGTCGCCTCCCTCTAGCTTCATGCTTAGGTCAGCTCCTCAGCAGCGAGAGCCCTGTCCGCGCATGCATCCGGAGCAGCATTAATCTTCCATTAACCAGTCACTGCTGCCCGCAGGAAACATTCAGGGAATGATAAACATTTTATTGTTGTTGTTTGGTCTTCAGTGAGATCAATTGTTATGGATGTTTTAGTTAGAGCAGAGGGAGGGAAAATCACCAGAACTTGGTAAACTCTTTGCACTGAGTAAGTGTAGTGCTCCAAGGGCAGGCTGCAGTTTTGTTATTGTTCCTTTTATGTGTGTTAATTGCAAACAGCTGTTTTAGTTTAGTGTCAAATAAAATAAGATGGCATAAAAATTCATCTTACTGGACTGACAACATTACCAAATCCCCTCTAGGGTGAAATAGTAACCCAGGACCAAACCCTGCAGCCATTCGTTTATTCAGGAACTGTGTGACCAACTTCACCAGAGCCCACAGTACCTGGCAGTTCACAAACCGGGACTGAAACAGAAGACTTGCTACTCAGATCTGTTTTCACCAAAACCTGAAATTTCTGCTAACCTCATAAGCAGTGATTTTTAGGGCACAATTCCTTTTTTTTTTCCTTTTATAGGGCAATTTTTTAAAAAATCCCCACCTATCTCAAGCCCAGAGGAAATGCAGGTGCTTGTCTTACTTGGCTTTTGGCCCTCACTGATTATTTTAATTATTATTTAATGAAAGTGACATAGTGACCAGAATCAGTTACAGCTGATTTCCACTCAGTCATGACATTTCAATAAATGGCTGCGAGTGACACAGACAAGAGAAATCTTTCCTAGAGAACAGCTTACTTTGCCTCTGATCAAGTAAATAAATAAAATTCCTCTTTGATCCTACAGGAAACCAGAGGCACAAAAACTGCCGTCTTTGATGCTTAAGAGGAAATTTAAACAGTGGATATTAGTGCTTCACAGGCCTGAATGTTGTGTTCCCTGTACTATTCCCTGTACTCATGGCAATACCCCTGATTGACACATTTACTCAGAAGCCACCCCACTGAATGCCATATGAAGTTAACACCTCAAAGAAGTTATCATTGTACCTGGAATACTGGTTTTTTTTGGAAACTGAGATTTTACCCAGTGCTTCGTCTATCTAAAGTCTGACATCCTGGTACAGTGAATTGCTTGATGCTTCCTTTTATCAACATAGATTATAATTTATACACTGAACATCTATGGGCAAACTCTAAGTCTGCCAAAAATGGGCTACAAGCACTTGAGATCATGAATGAAAAACAGTATCAGCTGCCCTAACACTTCTACAATTCAGAATCTTACTGCTTTCTAATTTTTCTTTACTGTGACTTGTATTTCAAAGTTGCCCTGGGTTTTGCCCCACCTTTCTTTCTCAAAAATTATTAGTGAAAAACAGGCAGCATTTTTTTTTTCAGTTTGTTAAAAGAAGAAAAGAAGGATAAACAAAACTGTAAAGTTGGAAATTGCTTTTCCCACAATCAAAAATGCAAATAATTCTGTGGGTTTCATTTGTATATTCATATTTATAATGTTTAATAAATATTTATACTATTTATAGTTTATACTATTCATAGCAAACATAGAGTTATATCTTTATATTATATACTATAATCTGTATATGACTATAAACTAAAACTTTCTCCCATTTATGTCTCAGTGGAGAAATTACAAAAATATCCTTCTATTTTGCAGGTGGTCTGTGCTTGCACCAAACAATAAGCTATTATAACATCCGGCTGAATTTTAGGTTGAGACAGACATGGAATGCTGGTTTTGAATAGGATTGAATTGTTCCAAATAAGTATGCATTGCTGCACTCAGAAAAAAAGCTCTCTTCTCTTCTGGTTTGCATTCCCAAATCCCACTAAATTAGGAAGAGACAAGACCAGCTGTAGTATTTGCTTAATGTCTGGTACATTCTTATCGGGAGATTATATCAAACCCTTGTAGGCACATGAAATATGATCTCAAAGATATTTTCTTGCACTAGTGACTATGATTCTAGTCCCTATTATACAGGGATTCAATAAGTTCCCCACGGGGGACAGAAGACTCTAGAGAGGAGTGGGAAATAGAAAAAATTACAGACATCAAGCATACCCACACATCTGCAATTAGGTAGCAACCTCAGGGTAATGATCTTGATTAGCCAAACTTCATGGCAAGTATACCGTTGATTTCAGTGGCACTAGTATTGTTTTCTCATCTGCAATAGTCAAGTTTTCCTTTTTACTTTAGGCATCACACCAAAGATGAATTCACAGAGTTAAGCCAGCGACAGCTAAAGCTGTGAACAGAACTTCGCCCAGTGCATTTCAGAGCATCACACGGAATTTTATCTTTCCCTCCAACTGTGACTGCAAGGAGAGAGCTTAGCATAAATGTCACTCAGGTCTTTTACAGTTGGCTGCTGACAAGCATTTCACAGGGTAAATAACAGAAACCACTCTTTGCAAATGTTCCACTCGCGTTTATAAAAGCAAATTGGAAGCGATTCATCTTCACTCAATAAGTGAACTGCAGATACTTATGAGCACATTTCAGAGACTGGCGATTAGAAAGTCTCTGATGCCACACTAAATGCTTTCTCCTACATTTCTTGTGCAGTAAAATACAGTCCTGCCTATTGACAGAAGGAGGAGTGAAAGGTGTGTGAAGGACATAAAATCCAGAACTGAAGTGACATATTACACTAATAGAAAGAGAAAAGGGGGATCCATTTAATTCACAACTCGCCAGTAAACAGTGCCAGATTGCTAATCTTGTAACTATTTTCAGGCTGTTTGGCAAATCTGAGTTATACTTTACACTCCCTTTGTGCTTTTTTCCCTACTTAGTTGGATTTTGTAACAACATGAACAATGGATCATCATCCAGCCTTCAGTGCAGCTCAGCCTCTAATAAAAACAACAAATTTGTTCCCTTGTACTTCCAAATGCAAACTGAATTAAACTTCAGCAGAAAGCAGCAAGAATCAACTGCAAACAATCAAAGCAGCAATAAAGCTAATAGACACCATGCTGCTCAAGGACGGGTCAGCTGCAAGAGCTGCTTCAGTGCCCCTGAACTCAGGGCACAGAGGAACTCTGAGCAGCCACGTTGCCTGCTGACATCAGTCCCGGTGACACCGCTCAGGACGACTGCCAGTTTTAAGTAATCCAGTGCAAGTCGAAGCCAGGGTGGCCCAAGGGTACTCTGCTGGACTGCCATCTTCTGGTGATGGCATTTTACTGAGAACAGCCACGGCTCCAGGGACAGCAGAAAACATACGTGAGTTTACACCCCATCTTCAACCAACAATTTCCTTCTGCTCATCTCAAAGCACCTTGCAAAGAGATGTGTCATTATCCTTGTGCCATGCACCACCTTTTTAAGGATTAGAAATAGAAAAATACTAAATTCTCTTCCTATTCTACGTGCATTTTATTGAACGAGTAAATTATAATCAAAACAGAAAATACACTCAAAGTATGGTTTGTACTTCTCACTATAAACTATTTCTTGCATGAATCAATTTTCAATGCAATATTAAACAACTGGATTTGATTTGCCCAGGAGTCAGAAAATAAGAAGTTCAAAAAATCAAACCCCTAATTCCCACCAAGTCTAAGTCAATCCCTGCATGTGTATCCATGACAAGGGATATTTAATTATGTAATCACACAACAGACAGCAAAGTGATTTATTACTGGCAAATGGTGTCATATAATTTCAACATACAATACCAATGGAAGGATCCAAAAAATACAACCAACTTCTGACTGATTTTCCCACTGTGTGCCAGAGTTTAAAAGAAAAGCTGCTGCTTTCCTGCTACCTATCCCTGGAGAGGCAAGTTTCTGACAGCAAAACACCTGACACTTTGGGGATTAATTGCCTGTGCCTGTGTGCTGGTTTTGTCTGGGATAGTTAATTTTCTTCATAGTAACTGGTATAGGCCTGTGTTTTGGATTTGTGTTAAACAGAGTGTTGATCATACACTGCAACATAATTGCTGAGCAGTGCTTGCACAGAGCCAAGGCTTCTCCTGCTTCTCACACTGCCCCACCAGGGAGCAGGATGGGGGTGGGTGCACAAGAAGTTGGGAGGGGACAGCTGACCGGGACAGATGACCCCAACTGACAAAAGGGATATTTCATACCGTATGATGTCATGCTCTGTATATAAAGTGGAGGGAAGAAGAAAGAAGAGGGGGACATTTGGAGTGGTGACATTTATCTTGCCAAGTAACCATTTACGCTTGAGGGGCCCTGCTCTCCTGAAGATGGCGGAACACCTTCCTGCCCATGGGAAGTGGTGAATGAATTCCTTGTTTTGCTTTGCTCGTGCACAGCTTTTCCTTTACTTTTGTCTTCATTAAACTGTCCGATTCTCAATTCATGAGTTTTCTCACTTTTACCCTTCTGAATCAATCCCCCATCCCGCTGCAGGAGAGTGAGCTAGAAGTTGTGTGGGACTTTTAGTTGCCATCTGGGGTTAAACCACAACAGCCTGTTATCAGTAGGCAAGCACAAACCAAATCACCATTCTAATTCTCCAAATACACAGTCTTTTGCTCACTTCCTCTGCCAGATTAACGTATGGGCTATTCCCAGGCATGCTAGGTTGTCACCTGTGGAAAACACAGAAATAGGAGGTGGCTATAAAATCACTCAGTGTTAATCGCACCCTGACAGACAGTGGAAAAACTTGGGATTGAGGGGACCTAAATCTGTACAGCCCATCTTCTAGATCTGTTCTCTAATGTCCTTATTACAGATCATTCCCAAGCCAAGAGATCACAGATTCTTTCTTCACATTGGATATAAAGCACTTTGGCAAAGCCTCTGGTCAGGGAGTTGGAACTCAAGTCTTCCTCACTCCAGCAAGTAGACACTCTAACTAGGTTTCTAAAATCATGTTCCCATCTTCTACTACAATGGAAGTGAGAAATGCTTGTACCGTGCTTGCATTGCTATATGTATATATATCTTGCCTGAGAACACAATGAACATTTTTTAATGTATTAAATGAGAAAAGTGGGAATTGATTTCAGAGGAAGTTGGGGAATTTCCTATACAAACCAGATATGAAGCAAATCCTCAAATCACAGCACTCTAACACTACAAGGAAAACTGTGAGTTTGGGTATTTTAATCTGTATTCAGAGATCAGATGGGATTAGCACCGCAAAAATCTCTCTCTACGGCTCAAGACCCCTTAATGAGTGCGTCATTTTTTTGACAACAATGCAAATTGCTTGCTTTCCTTGTCCTTCTCAGAAGCATAATACATACATCAAGGACATGAGAAAGGCAGGTTCAAAGTCTTTCCCATCTGAAGATTTCTGAACTTTCATCAGCCACCTCTCACTAAGACTGATTATGATTAAGTCATTCATATTCAAAGAAAAATGCCATCCAAGTACATAAAACTTGGGGGTTTATTTTTTCCTTCACTGGTGTGATTTTTGAATACTCGTTTTTCCTGGATTAAACCCAGCACATTTAAAGGGCTACCAGCAAGCCAGAAATCGGATACATGTGCACTCGAAAGTCCTTTGATTTCATCCCAGATGTGCAGTGCTCAAGGGCGTATACACATACACACACACACAGAGAGCATAGAGGACATGATCTGTAGATTTTGTTTCAAGATTATATGTTTCAACCAGACTGTGAAATGTAAAACTGAAGCCCTGACCACTTACAGCCATTAGAGATCCCGGGGCTCTTTGTGAAAGAGTATTGATGTTCATTAGCCTATTGGCCTGACTGAAGAATTCAATGCAGGTAATTAGACATTGTCTCATTACCATGTAGTTTTAGGTGAAGTTGTTTTTCTACTTCGTTTCTTAAGCTAAGTGATTCCTGAAACATTTTTAAAGCATTCATAGATTCTTTTTTTTTCCTGAAGAAATGACTAGAATATGAAGTACAGTACAGGGACATAAAAAATGAGGGTGTTTTTATGGGTTATTTCATATTTTTTAAAAGCTTTATTTCATCATCTAACCCAAAAGAATGAAAATAGCATTTTAATTCATCAGACAGCTTTCAATTATTTAGCTATGAAAACACAGTGACTAGTAGTTTTCTAAATACATACACTCAGGTATGGCATGTAGTACACAGACACAAACTGTGAAGAGTGTGAAGAGGTTCATTTAGTGTCAAGTTTCACTGTTATAAAATAAATACAATCTATGCTGAGAGAGAATTATCTGAATGGATATCATGAATATTCAGCATTGAATATATCAATGTTGATACTTACTGTCCTTTTACACCCCCATGTAAGGTCTCTTATGCCCTCCCACCTTTTCCTGTATTGTCCCCAACTCCATCCCTCAGGCTGCTGCCTTCCACTGTACCCCCTTTGTTCTTCACCTGCAACGTCATCCCTTCATTCATAGGCAGCTCAAGTTGCTGCCTTGTTTTTCACCACCTCACATATATCAACTGCTTTCAAACAGGCGTATCTTGGGTCAGGCGCATTGAATTTCAAAGCCACTTGAAGCTCCAAGAACAGCAACATCTCAACCTTCTACCAGACACCAGCTAGCCACTCTATCAGTGCCACAAGGTCTTTTAACACACTTTAGTAGATCTACAGTGTGAAACGAGATATGAAAAATGAGGCCCTCAACTATTCTTTTTAATTGGAATTGGTGATTTACACTAATAGGCTTTACATCGTGTTTGAAAGGGCTAGGTATGCTTCCCCACATACTCCCAGTGGCTTAGCTGACAAGCAATGACTTACTGAAATGCAATACATCAGCAGCTTACTCTCTTGCCCATGGCATGCTTACTTTTCAGCAATACTGCTTTTCAGAGCAATGTGTTAGAGCAAACCAAAAAACCAGCCTTCCCCAGGGAAGGCAATGATGCTGCCTGCTTGGTAAGACATGGACTCATCCTGCCATGTCTGAACAGCTGGATTTGTTTTTCCTACAGCATGTACCACAGGATACAGAACAAATTTGCACAGGTCAGGGGCCTGGGTAGACCCAGAGTTGGGGTGGCTGTCACACAGAGAGGATTTCCTTTCCAGCACCAAGTGACAGGTACAGCGTAGCGTGCCTCACTTGATTGTGGACTCTTGCTTGTCCCTCCCGCCCGGTGGAAAGAGGGCAGAAATAAATGCGTAAGAGAAAATTCCTGGCAGAGGTGACCTGCCTGGGGATAGATAGACAGAGGGTCCACACAGCACCCTGCACCTTGAGGGAGGTAGAAAGTCATGTGTTGGGTGAGCATCCCCCATGGGACTGGGGTGATGATAGAACCAGACACCTCCCCACATACCAGAAGCAGCTGCCAGCATCACAGGAACAGGTAATTCCTGCACGCCAGTTATCAATCTGCACTCGCTGTCCTTCACAGCATGAGTGAGTCTTCCTGAAAGCACAACGGGGATCTGGCTGCTCCTGCTGTTACCTTATCTTCCTTTTTTTTTAATATTTCTTGTGTGTTTCTACTGATTGAGGGAGAAAGGCATAAATACTATCTTGTTTAACACATCCTCCTGTCTCCTCTCGCTGCCTTGCAGACAGCATTATCCATCTTCCTGACACCACCATTGTCTGATTCATTTGACATATGCACCAGAAAAAATGTCATGTTCTGAACAAGAACATAACACTGTGATCTCATTCCCATCTCAGACTCCACAGCACCTTCCATTTCTTACTGCTTTGGAAAGAGAAGGACTGGGAAGCTTTTCCATGTTGCTTAGAGGCAAACTTACAGAGGAGATGCAGTGATGAGAAACCAGGTCAGCAAAGGCACACAAGCACTTACACAAGCACATTGGAAATCAAAGTAATTCCATACAAAGTTCAAATATCTTCCTCTTACTTAGTGTCTGAAATAGCAAAATCTTTCTCATCTCCTGTTACTTAGGGCTGTTGAGGGACCCTATATAGATATGTGTTATTTCCAAAAGGGAGCATCACTTTAAGATATGATGTCAGGGATATTCTGATTGCATTATGAAAATCACTGGCCTGTTCTGTCTCATCATTTTCCTCTCTTTTGGAACAAAAAAGCCTCAGGTACTATCCATGTCTGTGACATTAGGGGTCATGGTGGAGTTCCCCTTTTTTTCTGGCATGCCAGGAAGTCAATATAAGGCTTCCTGATGTCTTGTCTCATAGAACCATAGAACAGTGTGAGTTGGAAGGGACCTTCAAAGGTTGTCTAGTCCAACCTCCCTGCAACAAGCAAAAACATCTTAAATTAGATCAGGTTGCTCAAAGCCCCATCCAACTTGACCTTGAATATCTCCAGGGATGGGGCATCTACCTCCTCTCTGGGCAACCTCTTCTGGTGTTTCACCACTCTCATTGTAAAAAATCTTCTTTAAATTTTCTTCCTTCTATCTAGTTTAAATATACCCTTTTTCAGTTTTAAAACATTACTTCTTGTCCTGTCACAACAGGCCCTGCTAAAAAGTTTGTCCTCATTTTTCTTGTAGGCCCCTTTAATTACAGGAAGGCTGCAATAAGGTCTGCCCAGAGCCTTCTCTTCTCCAGGCTGAACAGCCCCATCTCTCTTAGCCTGTTTTCATAGCAGAGGTGTTCCAGCCCCCTCATAATCTTTGTGGCCTTTGTCTGCACCCAGTCCAACAGGTTCATGTCTTTCCTGTGCCAAGAACCCCAGAGCTGGACACAGTACTCCAGGTGGGATCTCATGAGAGTGGAGGGGCCAAATCACCTCCCTTGACCTGCTGGCCATGCTGCTTTTGATGCAGCCCAGGACACAGTTGTACCAAGTGCACATTGCCAAGTCATGTTCAGTTTTTCATTCACCAGTACCCCCAAGTCCTTCTTGGCAGAGCTGTTCTCAATCCCTTCACCCCCCAGCCTGTAGTGATAGTGAGGGTTGCACCAACCCAGTTACAGGACCTTGCACTTGGCCTTGTTGAACCTCATAATGTTCCCATGGGTCAACTTGCCAAGCTTGTCCCAGTTCCCCTGGATGGCATTCTGTCCCTCAGGTGAGTTAACTGCACCACTCTGCTTGGTGCCATCTGTAAACTTGTGAGTGCACTTGATCCCACTGTCTGTGTCACAGCTGAAAATATTAAACAGGATCCCTTCCTGTTTAATTGCACCTCTCATTGTCCCTCATGTGTGGCTTCTGTCTCAGCCACAGGAGGTCACAATAAGAGATTGCTGTGCACTGGTAGCTGAGACACAGGCAGTCTTGCCCCAAACATTTGCCTCTGTCCCTCTTTCCCAGGGAGCCACAGGAACGTCTGCATCCAACCTCTGCCTACAGCCTTAATAACCCATTAGCAGCCTGTCTAAATTAATGACTCTCTCACTGTTACTTTGGAGATCTGCCAAAGGAGAAAAGGGCAAGTAGGGTGGAGGCAAACCAAATTGGGTGCTGGGTGGATGGGGGAAGGGGAAAGGGAAGAGAAGACTTGGAGAGGAAATGTTGAGGCAGCTAATTTTTTCATTTTTTTTCCTGCAGTTAAAGCATTGACAGATAATTTATCACGCATTTTGATGGTGCTCCAGTTGGCAGGGAAAGAGCTATCTGTTTATTAATTCAATTAGCCTGCTTATTTATCAGCAGAGGGCGAGAAGGTGCAGTCACAGGCCAAACTGTGCCAGTCTCAGACCGCCTGCTGTCGGGATGAGAGGATGACTAGGAGTGGAACATCCCGCCCCCACCGTTCCGGCCAGTGCACTCATCACTGCATTATCTCAGACCTTCTGAGGTAAGAAAAGAAAAAACTAAAATAAAAAATCTAACAGCATACATTATGCACACCAGTGGATGTTCAAGGCAGGCTCACAACCAGAGCCGCACAGCTTTGCTGCCACCAGTTCCGTGCCCTAAAAGTATTAGTTATGTCTGACATTCTGCCCAGAACTGAATTTTTTAATTGATTAAAACAGTTGAATGCACTCTGAGTTTTGAGTTCAATGGCAATAGTGTTCAAACCAGCACATTAATATATCAGAGGGCTGCTGGAGGGGGTAGAAGAAGGCAAGGAGGGTGCTGTCCAGGTACCCACCAACACTTGTCATTTTTGAAAAAGGGATATTTGTGGGGGAGGACGAAAACGGGGCGGGAAAGACTGGCCTTGCAATGGCAGAGAAATGCCCTGAGTTAGGAAGGCTGGAAGAGTGGTGAGGCCACCTCTTTGCTCTGCCTATGTGGGACTATGGGTTTTCTTTGTCACTGGTTAAGAAGTCTCAGACTTCTGACGGCTGAAGCTTCAAAATCAAAAATTGTTGTGCAAAATGCTTCACGGAGCTATCTGCCCTGAAGTGTTTCTGAAAACATAAAATATGTGGAAAGTCCATCATGCTGGAGTGCGATTTCCCTATAACCAAAAAAATCCTTCAGTCCTAGAACCTGAGGACCATCATTTCTATGCGATTCCAGTGCTGTCATAAATAATGTTTATTTTTCTCTTGCTGCTTCTATAAGCCAACCAGCTTCCTTTTCTATCATACATAAACACAGTTGCAATATAGTTGTACTGGCTTCCAGTTTAGTTCATAAAAGACACGTGCGGCTTCCTGCTCATACAAGCAAGTCCCGCAGTGCTTTGACTTAATGAGACTCCTTGTGATAAGGTTAAGACACAAATGCTCTCAAATGCTTTTTCCTTACTCTTCTCATTTTGTTCCTCCACCACTGAATGTTTAAGGAAAATTTGCATATTTTAATTCTTCTTAAGTTTCTTTAGACTTATTCTTCTGCCTTCTAAATTCTTGCAGGATTGTTCAAGGCAGGACACTGTATCTGATTCGGATGGCAGTGAATGTTTCTACTGCAAATAAGCTCAAAGCAGCCTTTAATCAAAGCTGGACAGATGATTCCACTACCACTGATAGTTTAGACCACCTATCAACATTTTATAAATTCTTAATTTTCTCACTGCAACCATATTGAACAGTTTTGTGCAAATGAGGTTTATAATTATCCAGATAAATCAGTCCAATGCAGTATTTCTTAGGATCTTTCTCAGTTTTCTCCCTGGAGGATGGGATCCCATCTGCTTCACTACATTCAGGCTAATTGAAGGGCACTGACTTTTCCAAATGGATTCATTAATTACTCTTTCCAGATTCTCTGTGGGGTTACTCGTTCAACGGGTGACACTCGGGCTGTACTATACCATCCACCCATGTTTAGCAACGTTGCTCTGACTCTCAGCTATGAGCTAAAACATTTGCAGATGCGTTGGCAGGAATGGTTCTGGCCTTTAACTACACAGTGTTACAAAACAAATGTAATTCTGCTTCTCCTTTGCTTCCAATTTAGTATGCATTCAGAACCTATAAATATTGTAACCATGACTGTTTCAATATGTGTTACTCCTTGCCATCACAGATATAAGCAACTGGCCCAAAGAAAAAAAACCCATAACTTTATAGGTATTGCATTGCAAACAGCAGAAGAAGAAGAGAAACAAGAAAATCTGCTACATATAGCAGCATAATGTGAAATTAAACTATTAAATTTAAATGCAAAGCTATTCTATACAATTCTGGGCTTGCATTGTTTTTATTTAGTACCGCAGAAGCCTGGGTTTTCAATAAACTCACATGTAATCATATTGCTCACTCAAACATTAGGAAGACACCAAAGGAAAATAAAGACCCATCTAGCAAAGACCTAACCTAGGAGAGGATTGCCACCACTTAGGTGTGGGCAATCTTCATATAGGAGCAGGCAGAAGGGAGCCAGCAATCACAGAGTCTGGCTTTGCTGGAAGCTTTATCAGTGTTCCCCAATAGCAGGCACAATTTCATGTTACTTAAAATATTTTATATTGTGAGCTGTTGGTTGGTTCATTCAGGTCCATGAGGCAACTGGCCTGGGAGTCAGTGACACAATCTGCTGTGATTGAACAACAAGCCTTCATGCTTTCCAGGAATCAGACCCAACTTGCCAGGCCTCTCTGCATTGGTCCATGCTGCTGCACCTCACACTCCTTTAAAGATGAAAGCAATGTTACTAAATGTGGTGGGAGACCCACTTTACAGATCAGTGAACTAAAACTCTTAGATTGCCCCAGTATCAGAGAAATCCTTAGTGGGAGAGCCAGAACCACAGTCCCAGAGCTGACTTGCTTACAGGCAACAGTACTGCTCCTTTTCACTCTTTCCTGCTGATGGTATTGTGAGTCCCCAGGATGCAATAAAGGGTGCAAATTCTTGTGCATTATTAGAGGCAATAACTCTACTTACATCTAGGAATAGGCAATTAAAAAACTCTCTCTCTATATATATATATTAGCTTTAACTGTGTGGTTGCTTTGGGCAGTTAATGTCATGCAAACAAAAATCTAATGATAAAACTCATCTAACAAATCAGTGAATGTATAATTCTTCTCATATAATGCATCAAACACCTAATTATTCAGATAAATAGATCATGTACATAGGGTTGTAGGGAGAACCATGGACGTGTGTGTAGGGATGTACTTTGCTCTACAGTTTAAGAAATAATTTCTTTTCTCTGATATCCTTTCCTTCTTAGCTCAGCAGTTGTGCTTTCTCAAAGCTCTGACCAAGATGGCCTCAATAAAGGAGTTTCTTTTCTTGGGACAGAAAAGTTCTCTCACACAAATTTTTCCCTCTAAATGCCACTTTATCTCTTCTAAATGAGGTACCCTTGGTCACTCAGCAGCTAATAAATTCAGCCGTTCACTGGCCAGCACAGCAAGCTATGCACCTTCAAAGAGGAAGTCTGAAGCAACTCCATCATCACCTGGCAGGACAGTTATTCTGAATTTGAGTGGCTGCCTATTTGATTTTTTTTTCTTCTCATTTTGTTTGTGTCTCATCTCTTCCTGGTTCATAAACAACTGTTCAGCCATCAAAAAGCAGTTCATAAATTGTTACCAAAGAAAAGTAAAGTTAAGGAGCCCATATCTTTTGCTGCCTTTTTTTTTTTTTTTCTGTAGAGTCAGTGCTGGCAGATGAAGTTTGGCAGATAGGTGGGCAGGGCAGGTGGGCAGGCAGGCAGGCAGCCCCCCTCCCCAGCCCTTCCCTCCTGGCTGGATGACGGCTGGCCTGGGGGCTGCAGGGGAGTTACACTGGTGCATGTCATCTGAGAACCTGAACACATCCCTCCATCTGAGTCCATGACAGCACTGCCGGTTAAAATTGCATCTGGTTGTGTTTGAGTTGTCAGAAGCCAGCCAGAGACTTTTATTTGAAGGTTTATACATTTTATCACCTTTATGACAGTGAAAATCTATAGCTCGAGTACTCCAGGTCTGAAGGAACCCATGTGTCCAGGACCTATGAATCACAAGGAACATTTTGCAGTGAAAAGGACACTCGGTGTGTTTTGTAGTGTGAGAAATCAGTCTAGACATTACCAGCTTTTAAAAAACAATGTTGAAAGCAGCCCACTAAAATTTTTCTGAGTTATTTTTCAAAAAAATTCAAAATGAGCTCCACACGCTCAAATGAACTTGATCACAAGCCCAAGACAGCGAGCTAGTCTCATCCCCAACTGCAGCAGTTAATCTGGAGCTGAGGAATATGACATATTATATACACCAGTGAATTGTAAAGTAGTTAATTTTCTGTGCAGCTGACAGGAATGATCGATTGGGCTCACTCCTTACAAGAGCCTCACCTTCTCCCTTCTCTGTCTCCTCTCCTGCGTCCCTGCTTCAGAAATGGCTCAGACCACAACATCCATCAAGTCACATACACTGTTTTAGTGAAGAGCTTCACAGGACAGAAAACATGGCTTCATGTTTGCTTGGTATTTAAGTATTACAGTAGTCAGTTTTGCCCTGCACAGTTCCGAATCAAACCATAAGATTATTTCTTATCATAAGCCCTTCTGTGTTGCAATTGCTTGAAGAACTGCATTGCTATTTTATTTCATAGTACATTTGAGGTGGAAGGGAAAGTGTAATGGGATACAGTCGCAGTAAAAACTGCTTGCAAGTTGTTTTAAATTTTTCCTAATTTTTTCCCATCAATTTTATGAGCATCTTTTTCCTGTTGCAATAGCATTCCGAAATATTTTAGTAAGATTAAGAGACAACTTCAGTAATTCAATATTTTTATTTTTTAATAATTATATTAATTTCACCAGTCTTCAAAGCCCACACTTAGAAAAGGATATTTTTTCCATTGCCTTCTTCTGATTGAAAACCATGGAGGCACAGATGAATGTGTCTTTCTGACCTTAAAATCACCATATTTTGAGTAAGAAGTTGTTTTATCGAGAGCAACACGCATCTGACAAGATTTTCCCACAAAAGGGAATAATGAATTATTTTAGAAGTGTTTCATAAACTGATACATGCTTGGGTAGACCAAATTATGTCCACTTAAATCAGACATATACTAATTTAAACTAGACTTAGACAAATCTCAGTAGCTGCTTCCAGAAGACAGTATTATTATTATCAACCATGTTGATTTAAGAATAAACTTATATTTGTCCATATACTAGACATCCTGTGATTTATTTTTCTTTGGTCTGTTCCTCCTTTTGATTCTGGAGGTTTAAATTAGTGGAAAATAAGTAAGAATATCCTTTGAATTAACAAAATCTTCGCCCACAGTGTCAAACTTCACAGCCAGTGTCACAGCTTCTCTGCAGCGCAGTGTCTGACATGAGTCCTACTTTCTTCAAGATTTGTTTCTCTCACACTGTGGCAAAATAGGATAAATTAAATATACCACAGCAGAGATACTGGAAGAATTCACTTCACGTATGCAGTTGTTGCCGTGGGACAGCTGAGTAAACAGCTTGCAAAAGTCTGTTTGAAGACTGCCAGCTAGTTACACCCATAATTTCATCTCTGTTAACAAAAACAACTCAAACTGTCGCAATGCCCCAAGTTGATTACCAAGCACCTAAATTATAGTGTTGCTTAAGTAACCCTCTGCAGCAGCAGGGGCTGTGTTTTGGTACCTGTTCAATACTTCACACCTTGCTGATTAGTAGAACATCCACCAAAACCAGCAAATGTATATGAAAAGATAAAGAGAGGTTTTGGCAGTATTATCCCATGAGTGACAGAAAAATAGTTGTGTAATACTGTTAAAACCAGTGAGTCAGAATAACAAGTCTTATAAATATGTCCTTCTGAGCTGGATATAGAACAATCCAGGGACTGAGAGTGATCTGTGAGAAGGGGAAAGCCCAAAGTAACTGTTTTTGCAAATAATGCCACCGTCACATTCAAATAGCTGGTATTTCTGATGAAGTGCTCAACATCAGGTAGTCAACAAATATACCTGCACTGGCTTACTAAATTTCAAAGTGATGTACCGACAAGAGCCATAAGACTGCTTGGGCTGTGACACCAGAACTAGAATGGAAAATAACAATTCACTGGTGACCCTCTTACTGGAAATTGGAGAATCCTTCACTGAGACTATCCGAGTGAGTTATTCCACACTAAAATGGGGGTCAAACCATGCAAAAAAGCTTGTGTGAGGACTCTGTAGATTCAGCATACTTCAAACTTAGGTCTGTTGATTCTGCTTGATGAGAAAAGACTTCACTAATGCAACATCACACTAAATTACAGAATCAGAAATTTGGACTGAGGGAACCCAAATTTTTGTTTGCGGAAACAATAGTATGCCTATTGTGCAATACAGCAAAATATACATGTACTGCAATACATTTAGGCATGTTATTACATTTAAGCACACATTGCACTAGAATACATTGACATTCACTACTGTGAATCTATCAAGTCTCCTTTGTATCACATAAAAACCGTGGAACTGCAAATATAACGTGAGCCATATGCTGGGAATCCCTGTTTTCAATGATGTTAACACAGCTTCAGTACAAGCAATCTACGCCTCAGCAAAATCTAAATGACCATCACTCTCAATATTTGTATCAATATCCAGTTCTTTTGATGAATTGTTATTATAAAAATATGTATTTTTAATCGTACTGAGTTTGATGAAGTTTTTAACTGCAAAACACCTGGTAAGATGGATGAAGACTTCAGACAAAGACTTAAAAATTATGCATTCAAAGAAACATGCTCCCTCCTGTTCAAATTTGTCTTTCCACATTGTCTTAACATATTAAGAAATCTTAACACATTAAACAAAAATTGTGCAATAATTTTAAAGATTAATGACAAGAGTGGGAGAAGACAATGACTTTTCTTTGAGAAATTATCTGGAGGCACTTTGCCTCCAGTCTCCAATTAAAAAGAAACCACAGAACGCCTTTTATCTTCTCCTGATTCAACTCCTTCCTCAAAACACTCTGCTAAAGCAGTATGCTGAACAAAAAAACCCCAGAAATGAACTAGATAACACAAGCAATCTGGGTAAGAGGCTTTATGTAGTCCACAGAGTTTGAGCATAATTGTGCTTATTTCACAAAAGCTATGCCTGTGTGAATTACTCGTAATTCTATAACTATATATGTGAGGTGTGGTAAACTGAACAGAATTATGTATGCCCCTGTATGTACCACTGCCACCAAAGCCAGCTTTTTCAGCTAGGTTATGATTCTCCAGTACAGGTGACCCATGCAAACCCAAGCCCAGTACAAAATGCCAGCAAGCATCCCAGAAATTCCACTGTTCATACTGGTGAGTTTATAGGCATTTTGCAGGTCACCTTGCACATTGCTCTGATGTGGTTTTGCATTAGCAGAAGGACAAAGAGAGATGAGATTGCAAATGATGATTGCGGTATTTAGAATGGTGAAGGAGAATGTTTGGCTAAATTTGCATTGTCAGTGATTGTGCAGAGAGATTACAAAGGTAAATTGCCACATATGTGTCTGACAGTAGTTGATGTGAGTCTTTCCCTTCATGCTTTTACCGACTGGACTACAGACTGTACATTTGCACACACACCCATGTGTGTGTGCCTTTTTCATTGCACTCCCTCTCATTTGCCCCATAAAATCCTCCTGTGTGCCCCCATTCAGGCAATCGCAGGTCCTTGGGCACAGCTCCCACCATCTCAGCGTCTCACTCTGCAGCCACCGCAAAGCAGTTCAAGGTCACTAGGTGGACAACAAACTGCAAGCACAGTGTGTTATTGCTACCATGGCATTTCAAGTGGAAATATCTGCGAGGTTCTTCACAGACCCAAAATTTCCATAAGGTTCACTTCCAAGCAAGTATAGAGTATACGGATGGAGAATGAAAACAACGGGGGCACTTGGTAACATTTATAGTTGTGAAGGCAGCAGCTGAGTGAGAGCTCAAAGAGTTGGCACAGGATCCCCTCCTCCTCCAGCCTAGCAAGGAAAAGACATTACTGGAACCGGGGGGAGAAGGCGGGGATCTAACACTGTGGAGGAGCTCAGTGCTTGAAGAATTACGAACATGCCACCCATCAAGGGCAGGACTCTGCTGTTGGACACAGGGACTGCAGTGAGTGAAACGATTAACCAAAGTTACAAAATATGGAAAATAAGGCACCAAAAAGCTGTGACCAACCCACTCAAACCCAAAGTTACAAAACATGGAAAAAAAGGCACCCAAAATCTGTGACCAACCCACTCAAACCCATATGTGAAAGCATAAATCAAACTCTAATGGCCCAGCAAATTTGCAATTGGTACTACAACATTTTGTGCAGTGCCAGCTAAAAGCTTTTGTTCTCTGTTTTGGGTTAACTTTGTTTTTTAAGATCTTTGCCACAAAAGAAAAGCCTTAAAAATACATGTATGCATTTTTACATACATGTAAAATACATACTGCATATTTTTATGTAAAAATACATCTACATATTTTTGCTGAATTTAGAAGAGGAGAACAAGAATAAAGAAACTCTAGGAGAATAGCAGCACCACTCTACATCTATTGGCTCACACCAATTATTTCTTGTAAAACCCCAGTGAAGATACTAAAGGGAATTGGGTTCAGCATCTCTGCCAATCTGTCAGTTCAACAGGAAGCACTTTCTGCCGTGCAGTAATGAATGTTTCTTGCCGGCAGATTCACTTTTTCACCACGTCTAGCGTCTCCCTAGGACTGGCAGCAGACAACTTCACCAAACCTTAAAGACAGCCTTTTATAACCTCTACATAGTGTCTTCTATTGTAACAGCATTAAACAAAGACAAAACAAAACAAAACAAAAAAACCACCAGGAAACCTTTTAATTCTGCTCTTTTCCAGTGTCATTGGTGAACTTTAATGAGACTCATGGTCCAAAAGGCAAGTTTTGTTCTGAATTTCCTACTGAGTATATTGGCAAAACAACAGCTGTCATACAGTGCTAAGGCTGTCTCCTACCCACCCCCTGCTTTGGCACAGCTTGCTTGGATGTGTTGATTCATACGTAGGAGAAGGGGAAAGCACTGGACCCACTGGCTGTAGAGCGTAGGAAGGAAGCACGTCTGCCAGCAAATCTCTAGACTTTGATCACTCCTACTTATTTGCCTCTGTCTCCCTGCTGCACTTATTTTGCCTACAGTCATCCCACCTTGGCAAGGATGCTTGCAAAAGCTCATAAGCCAAGCATAGTCAAGCCTAGTTAGTATAGAGATGGGAAACCTCCAAGGAAAACCTAGCTACCGCAGGAAGATATCCAGCTGGCATGCTGCTTTCTATTTTAGCAAAAACCAGTCACCCAGCATTGCACGGTAGGTGAGGGGTGGCAGAAATTCACTGGTGGAAAGCACTTTTTCCTTTCTTCTTTCAAACAGAAGCCTGGGTCACTTACAACCACTGAAGGACCATAAGAATTTACCTACAACAGTCACACTAAAAGAGATATCCAGGTGAAAATCTAACCTGATTCATATTGTACCTCCTTAAAATTGCACCTGCAAATATCTCCTTTTTTTGAAGTCTGAAGTTACTGAAAGGATTTGATTTTCTCTCTAAGAAGCTGCAACTTTGTACCTCAAAGGGTTTTAGTATACAACTCACTAAAGGCTCTGGCATTGAAATGCAACACATCTAACTCTGCAACCCATGTAGTCATCTGGACCCATGTAAAATGCAACAACCCACCACCTGAGCAATGAAGACTGCATTTTACCCATGTGTAAAAAGTAAATGCCAGATGCCTCTAGGGTGGGACCCAATATGTCCTGGATCAATGTTACTCAACTAGTGGTCTACAAGACATCAGAAGGTAGTCCTTGAAATCTGTGGAAACAGATACACTTGTTCCTGTGCAGATGGGAGGTGTCTGTGGGCAGGCTGTAGTCGGGAGTCAGTGCCCTATTTTTGTTAGAGTCTAATTAACATGTTTGTAATTAAAGCAGCAAAATTTTGATTTCACAAGATAGTATTCAGTTTACAATAAGTGCTGCATGTCTCACCTATCACACCACTGCCACCACTGCCTTCCCTACCCAACATCTAAACAACAGTGTGATGCAACATTATCTACAGACTTTGTTCGTAGAAGTGAGAAGCCTTTCCAGTTCTAAAAATGTGAAGAAACACTGCTCTACAGAAACACTCAGGGGATGCTTTAGCAAGGGTTTGTGTTCCTGGTTCATACTGCCAGTATGAATATCTCCCATTTTATGGTATTTTTACCTCTGGGTTTCTGTTCTACCACCCACAGTCACTGTAATTTCCTATTACTTCAGCATCCGCCCACAGATTCTCCGAACAATATATTGGGTTCTTCAGGCGCTATGACAATACTGATACGTAATAATTACTTTAACTAAACATTTGCATACCCACCCTGCCTTCTCCTGCAACTCTTGAGCTGAGGTACCAACAGATTTGAGAGTAGTATGGTGATCAGCTGAGGATTCTACTTTGGTCCTGGTGATGCAGAAGGAATAAATGTACAGAAAAGCCCAGCACTGTTATCAATGCACCCATTTTCATTTCCCATCAACTGGGAAACATTTTGTTTTCAGCGGAATGTGACTCAGAAGCCCACTTCTTGATAGAAAGAGTATTAAGTTTTGGGGTTTTTCCCTAATCAAAACCATGGAACATTTCACCCAATTTGCTCAACATCATGTGAAAGTGTCTGCAACTGTAAACAAAGCTTTAAAAATATCAGGAAGATTAGGAAGGGGAAAACATGAACAGCCTGGCAGGATGGTGGCTGATGGATGATGTTGATTAGGGCTGGATGGAGCAGTAAGTTAAAATCTGCCACTTCAAAACAACTTAAACATGTCCCAGGGATCATAATCCATACTGGGAAGGGGAGAGGGTGACAGAGGAGGCAACCCTTCCCCAAAACTGCTCTGACAGCTTTTGCTTTGGGATATTGCAAATCTTTGTACACAATGTACCAAAGCCTCAATACTGAACACATCACAGCCTGCTGAGTGTACTACTGCATATGAAGTTTATAATAATACACATTCCTGAGCAAGTCTCAAAAAAATTGACAACAGGGGTGGTATTACAGACCTATCACCAGTAAACTTCCTATTTAATATGTTGGGGCACCTTAGACAATCCACTTCTCTTCAGTCTTATACAAAGAAATGCTAAGCTTGGGAATTATAATGATATTATCACTGTTGCTGTGTAGTAATTGGGGGAAATACTGACTTTGACTGATCTCAGATTGCTAAAAACCTTTGAGTAATTAAAATTAATGTGGAAATTTCTGCTAGACTGCTTAAGAAATAAAGTAGCTCACTGCTGACTCTGATGATAAGTTTAAAATTTGCTGAAGACATCAGACCATGAGAAAAAGAGAAAAAAATAATGAAACACAGCTTTCTTTTTTTTTTTTTTAGTGGCAGAGGCACAGCCTGTCATGGGCTGGCACATTCTCACATGCAATATTATCTTTTAGAGGCTACAATTTTAATTTACCTTTAAAAAATAATTACAGTTAGAATCTCAGAGGAAAAACATTGATCATAATGTGTAAAAATGAAAAGACACGGAACTTTTACTGAGGGATACTGCAAGATATCTTTTATTGGTAAATGTTGTTGGTTCAAAATCTTCCCTTTTGTAGAAACTAAACGAATCATTCCACATGAACCAGAATCACAAAAACAAACAAACAAACAATTTAGCATTTCTTGGTAAGATTTATCCTTGCAAAAATATTTGATCCAATTTTAAAGTTTAGGATAATTTATTTGGAAACAGTGATCTGTTTCTGCTTCCATTCATTCAAGGAAAAAAAAAAGTTCCCAGTAGGGAAAGGGTTGAATCATTTTACTTTTATTTTTCCTTGTTGTATTTAATGTTCTAACCAGGCGTCCCACAAAATAAACTACAACGAGCTTGTCTGGACACTTAATAAGGGCCAGATTCAGCAAACATCAGCTAGTAAATTTAGCATTTAATGGACAAAATCATTGGCCCAATTTTGTAAAAAGGAAGAGACATATTCAGGGAAGGATATTACACGCGGAGATGTCTCAGAGAGATATTGCTAAAGTGTACATCAATTTTCATTTGTAGGGTTTAATTCTTGGATGTGATACCTTTATTTTGGAGAGACTTGCACCATTTCAACTTAACAACTATTTTTGAATATTTCCAAATGGATCATTTCAGAAGACTTATTTCAATGTGCTGTTTTCGAAATCTGAGAGAGTTCATCCAGAGCCTTTTTTTGATTTTTCGCTACAGAGCTCAAAGCAGAACATAGTACCAAAGTACCCATTTTCTTTCTGAATGCCATTAGAGTACTTTCATACTTTATAATAGAATCATAGAATCCTCAAGGTCAGAAAAGACCTTTAAGATCATCAAGTCCAACCGTCAGTGTAGCAGCACCACCATGTTCACCATTGAACCGTGTCCTCAAGAGCCAAATCCACAAATCTTTAGAACACTTCCAGGGATGCTTACTCCACCACTTCCCTGGGCAGTCTGTTCCAGTGCTTTACAACCCTTTCCATGATAAAAATTTTCCAATACATCTAGTCTAAACCTCCCCTAGTGCAACTTGTACTTAAACAATTGGATCATTATAAGGACACATTTCTTTTTTTATCAGTAATATTACTGTACCTCTACTGGTCAAAAGAGCCAAGCTAAAGAAGGCAGAAAGAACCCAGCTACTAAAGGATGAGTTTTCAGTATTTTTGCTCTAAGCTGTGTGGAAAAACAGCTTTACAACTGGCCATGAAAGCACCCAGCTAATGTGGCATTGAGGACCCGATACCACTTCCAGTAAAGTCAGTGGAAAGACTTCAGCAGTGCTTGGACCAACCCTGTTATATGAGGTGAATCAGTAAGAAGAATAAGACACAGAACTATTCAATTTTAATAGGACTATTGTCAAAATACAATGCAATCAGGAGTTTCAGATCCCTTGAATGTCTGTCAGAGCACGTCTTTCCTTCTGATTCTCTATTTATTTCTTACTGAAAACTAGATGGCAAAGTAAGAGGAAGAAGCTGGCTCAAATCATTGCTGATCCCCAACAAATGACTAAACACATAGAGTGGAAGGGTCGTGCTCCTTCCTTAGTCCAATCTGTGTTTTGCAGATCCTGGGGATGGGTAAGGGGAATGCAGGGGTGGTGAACAGGTCCGGGACACGAGGTCAGACCTTGTGTTGTGATCAGATGCTCTGGTCAATTCTTTGCACATGTGCTGCCCCCACTGCCCCTGGTGCAGTCTGGTTTTCCTAAGTCAATCCCTTTGTCTAGAGTTGGGAGCACGAAGGCAATGATAAAGTTTGCTCAAATCAGGGAAGAATGCAGAATAGGACTGGAGAGGTAGTGGTTTCTCATCTCCTCTGCTAGCAAACATGTTTGCCTGTGTAAGTCTACATTACACCAATAAAAATAAGTGCTCCTGTGTGCCACAATGTCTGGGAAAATGGTAGTAAAGTACAGCTCAACTAGAAATTAGATCCCAGGCCAAGAAGGACAAAAGCATAACACGAAATTGGTGTAAGATTCAAACTGTTTACCCACTTGCTTTACTAGAATCAGAATTATAGAAGATATGGTTATGAGCTTAAAAGGGAATTTCTGAATTCCTTTAGGTAGGAAAAGAGAGATTTTTATAACTTACATTTGAAGGAAAAAAGAAAAATTTAAAAGGAGGAACCTAATTAAGAGTATTGAAATGGATATTTGTCAAAGACATTGAGGAAACGATCACACTGCAACTTACTATATTGCTTTGATTTTTAAAATGTAATTTTGACAACACAATTGCTTTAACTGTCTCTAGTGATAGCAAGTGATTATAACCTTTGCTTGTAGTATAGCAAGAGCCTTTTTAACATCTGAAAACAATAAATGGAGCAGTGAAAGACAACCTATGCTTTTAGCTTTTTGTTGATTTAGCAACCCCAAACCACACTCCAGTGACTAATACTGGACCCAACATTATCTCCAGTTGTTGCCATTGTCTAAATGAATAGTATATGCTGAATTTTATAAAGAGAATATGAATAGTAAAAAATGTATAAAATATTTATCTATGATAGAAAAGATAAAAGCCACATGATACAAATAGGTAATAGTGATTTATATAATGTTCACAGAGTGTAAATGACCCCACTAAATCTCATTATCGTAAGTATAGATATAAATTCCTAGGTGACAACTGAAATGTGGAAATAGCAGGAGCATTATAGATCTCCAGTCTCCAATTACTCTAAGGTAAAGCATGAAAGATTCTTTTATTAAATGACAAAAGCATCAAAGAAAATAGGGAGTAATATGGTAGGTAAAGACTTTATAATCTACTGCTTTGAACTGCTTTTCATATTAAATGGAAGTGAAATTTGGATCTGAACTCCACATTATAAACTTGGCTTTGTTCCCACTGAAATCAACTCTAATTTTGCTTCCAACCTTCATGGGAATGGATGAAGTGAAAAAACATATGAAACATATTATTTTAAATATGTATGTACTATTTTTTTCATGGTCTTTCTGAGGTGTTGAGAAGTAATAGCAGAATTCCTGCTAAGACTTTCAACACAGACAATGATTCTTAAGGATGCATACTTGCCCGCATTCACGTGTATATATAGACAAACAAACAAAAAAAAGTAAAGGTGTTTATATGAATGTACAGCATTCACTCTCTCTAAATACAGAGAGGGATGAAATACCTGGAACTCCAATGAAAACGACTGTGTAAGCACACTGTACCGATAAACTAAACTCCAACAGGAATCATCACCTCCACAGACATCTTCAGTATTAGCAATTAGATTGCACATATGTAAAATGTACCTGTTTGGCCTATTTTATTCAGCAGTAATCCCATTTTTTTAAAAAAAAAAAAAAGTATTTTTCTTACTTTACTTCCCCGAGATAAAAATTTGTTCAATGCTGTCACCTACGTATCTTTTACAGCCTATGCAAGGGACAAACAAGCACATCCAGACAGTGACTAATCCCCCCAGATTTCTGACATTTCTTTCATCCCATCACGCCTGGGACATCTGCAACTGAAATGCATCAAGTCAGAAGGTGTGTCCAGCTCCACAGCAGTGAGATGACTAAGGAGGAGGACCTGGCAACTACTTTGGTGAGTTACAACTTGCCTGTGTTCAGAAGCACACAAGTCTGTACTACTACACATTGTCTACCCTGATTCATTTTGTCTACTCTGGAAGTATCAAAATTTTCCCAACAGTTGACAAATTAAAAGAAAAGGGAAATGTGTCCCTTTTTATAAAAAGATGGTAACAGACTTAGTTGTTGTATTTCTTTCATATAAATTGGAGAGGGGAAAAAAACACTGGATTTCAGTCTGTATCAAGTCTGATATGCATCAGCCTCTCTCCTCCTCCCCCTCAAAATAAAGCAAGCAGTGATATTTTCACCTCAGTTCATATCACAAATATGATCTGAATTTTATGTATGGTAGAACAAATCCAGAAGAATTGCAGCAAGGCCAAAAGCATACAAAACCAGGGTGAGACCAAATTTTGTTTTCACATATGCTAGTGGGGGTGTAGTTGACTTCTATATACCCAAGAAGCTCAAATACAAGATACAAATGCACTCAGCAACCTTGACCTATATCCCATGTGTTATTAAGTCAACCTGTCAGCATCAGGATAAATACTCATGAGAAGGTCGCTTTCAATTAAAGTGTCCAACAAGCTTTCCCAGGTAGTTTTGAAAAAGACACAAGAGTAATTCTTAAATCGAATTCTGTTCCTGGCTTAACTGCATTCTCCTGGATTAGCCTCTGACTATCTGTACCTCTACCATACACAGTTTGTAAAATAAACATCCAAATGCCCTATTTACCATTTTGGCTCTTATATAAACTAAGCCCTCTTCATTTAATCAGGCATATTATTTAGGTTGAATGAGTCAAACCAATAATAAGTAGAGGTTTATTCAAATCTGGCAATTACAAATCTGCAAAAATGTTTGGGGAAAAGAAAGATGGCTGAGTATGTAAACAGATAGTAGGGCTCTTCTCTCAATTCCAAAGGAATTCGGGATTGAGAAGAAAAGCAGAGGTCCAGCCCCCAGCAAGGACCTAGGTCGTACAGCACTGACTGCTCTGATGAGGGATGGCTCAAACCAAGCAGCTTTATCATCTCATAAACCTGCACCTCCACTGAGATGTGGGGGGGTAGAGAGGAGCAAGGTGGGTGCTGGCTGCCTGTGAGCTGGCTACGAGTCAGGGCACTACTGTCTGTCTGTCAGGCAGTGAGGAGCAAGCGATGCTCCAGCCAGGGCTTGCAGTCAGTTCTCAGAATATGATTTCAGGGACCTTCCAACTGGAGCCAGAGGCCAAGTCCTACTCGGTTGACGCCTCATTATTTGCAGACTTTTGCCTCCCTTGTTTGATTCTCCCTTGAATTTCCTCCCCCAGGGGAGGCCTGAGGCATGAATGCTCCTGCCTGAGCAGATTTGAAGGGAAGGGCCATGACAGATTTGTCCTCCATCAGCTCTTTTAGCAGCTCCCTCCCCAAAAGCACACTGCCCTTGGCACAGTCCCCGTCATGACCGCACGACAGCAGATACAGGAGACGCCCACTTCTTCAGGGTCTCCCTAAGTATCCCCAATAACACCAGCAGGGTCCCAAGTGCAGGAACGCCCCTCTCCACCTCTGCATCACCCCACCACTGCCCTCAAACCAGCGCCCAGCACTAACCTCACAGAGGTCCCGGAGCTCCAGCGAGAGGAAGGGGCAGGCGCAGGGCTGCTGAACCTCCTACCATCTGTGCATCCCCAGAAGGGAGAGTCAGCAATCAGGGAAAGGCATGGGATGACCACGGCCTCTGTTTTTAATAAGGTGGAACTCTTGCTTAAGAGGAAATAGTTTTATGGACCATCTAGGCCTCGTCTTGAAACCTCGGCAACGCAGAATTATAGACCAACTTTCCTAACTTAAACCTTTTGCCAACAACAGAAATGTTTCCATGAAACAGAAGGAAAAAACACACCTCATGCATAGTTCAAAATCACTTGTAAAGGGAATGTTTTTGGCTTCTCTCCCAGTTACTGGGAGAGAATATTTGAGCTCAATATGTGAGCTCTAAGACTTGATCAGAAAGAAACAATAAGGGAAAAAAGGGCAATGTATTCTAGTTACATTCTTGCTTTTGCCTTTTGGGGCTGAAAGAAAGAACAATTTCTAATTGTTCCAAGTAACTGTTGTCAAAATACTTTCCTTTTTTTGGCAATGTAGACATTAATTAATTACATCTGTGTGATTTGGGGGGGGTGGAATCTCTCAGTTGCCTGTAATACCTTCATTACTAAGCATTGTTAGAAAGACATCAGCCCCTGTAATTTGATTTCTATTTGGTATTATGTATTTATTCAGTAGCTTTGCAAATATACTTTAGCTCCATTGTGTTGAAAATACTATTTACAGAATGCTTTATAAGTGAACAGTTTGAACTGGTGTATGCAGAACTGTGTGAAGTTAATTGACTCAGACACCTCTGGTTGAAAACCAAATTAAACTGCTGGTGACATCCGCATAAGTTTCTGTTTCCCACCTTTTCTAAGTTCTCCTTTGAAAATAACTGACCCAGGCTAAATCCAAAAGTCATTAAGAAATCCCAAGTCCTTCATGTTTCTTCACTAAAAGAACAACTCCAGTGCCCTCTTAGGGCAGAGGTCAGTGGATAGGCAGGCAGAGGGATGTAGTCCATGCTCAGAAGGTGCCAATGCCCTCCTCATGTCTCTGGGAAAGATACTAGAAAAAAAAAAGGATACTGGAACAAAATGGATTTTAAGTGGCAGTGAACAGCAGTTAGGGAGAGCTTCTCAAGATCAGAATTAATCTAAAATTAGGTTCAGTAGTCTAGAGTACATATTTAGATTATTTCGGAACAGGACAAACCATCCCATGCCTCTGGGCTGAATTATCCCCTGGAAGTGATTGCAGCTTACAGAAGGAGTTCAGTCCAGGCTGAACAAGACAGCTAACACCTGGTGACAAGAGACACAGTGTGCATAGCTCAGCTGGCTTCAACCCATAGACCTGGCAGTGACAGGTTCCATGTCCCAGTACCCCAAATTACACAGTCTGGAGGCCTGTGCCATTTTAAATAGACATACGTGCCGTAAAATCTAACCTGACATTAACCTGCATGACATGACCTGATTTGCTGCTGTGTCTTGGCATACCTGCAGGCAGGCTGACATGCTTTAATGCTTCACACAGCCAAAATAATACAGTAGCTTTTATTAACAAAGTTAATGCCAATTCATGACAAAGAGCATTGAAACTATTACTGACGCTTAGTTGAATCCCTTGGGGAAATATCTGAACAGTTGTAGTAATTAACAGCTCAACATAATGCAAAATGATAACAAAGACAAGGAAAACTGGTGTAGGAAATCACCCTTGAAATAAACTTCTCCTGAGGATGTATGTTTGTTGTTCAAAACACATTTTCCACAAATACAGTCAAAACAAACTCAGAAGTGCTGCGTGGAAGGGAGGAAAAGGAGGGGAAACATATATCGCGTTTACACATTGAAGCCCATCAAATAATGGATGAGAAATCAGAGCTGACATCATGGGATAACCAGCAGTCTGGGACCTATTTGCATGTGGTTATAAACTAAATTCTCCTCTGCTGCTGATGTCATTTGACAAACTTGCATTAGTGATGTGGATTGGCAGGATTTCCTTTTTTTCCACATAATAAACACCCAGGACACACCACAGGCCTATGGGAACCTGGGCATGTCAGGAGCACTGCGTGGATGTGTGGTACTGGAGAGGAGAACAATTCACATTCTGGTGCTGCACATGCATGAACAGGGAGCAATGACACCCGCTACCATCTCCTCTGGCCACCAGCAAGCATTCCATCAGCCCCACATTCAGCAAACAGCATGACATCTATAGAGTCAACATATTTAGTAAGCAAATACTATAGTTAGTATGCAAAAGAAAAAAGCAGGGTGATTCCTCTTTCATCCCTTCAGGCAAAATGAATGCATCCAGCATGTAAACCAATTAGGCACATAGTGCAAAAGCTGTGGGATCCTCTGCCTGACATAGGAGCAACCAAGGACAACTTACAATCACATTTACTTTCCTCTGCAATTAAATTAAATATTGTTTAAAGTAAAAAAAATCAGCGAAAAGTAAAATTGAAGTTTAGTCTTTCTTGTTTATTTATAGCTTTACTTTAGGCATATACACACAATGTGTATATACCTTTTTTCTAACATGTACTAGAATTATACACTGAAAGTTTTAAAACATCCTCACTGTTTTGATTTCAGTGTACTGTGACAAGGAAAAGCTATGAAATTAATCATGCTAATTCAAATGAAAATTATTTTTTGGTTGAACTAGTTCTTTTACAATTGCCTCCAGACTTTGTGCCTTTCACTAATACTATTAGTGCTATGGAATTACTTACTCTGTATTTTATATATGCTTTTCTGTAAGTCGACTAACAAAACTAATTAGTAGCCATGAAAGAACATATTGACAGAATAAAAATATATATAAAATAGTTCAGAGAATTCTCAGGCTGAACCCTATATATCATGGGGGTTTGCTTAGTACTCCAGGCCCTTTTCCCTAATATAAATAAACTTAGGTAAAATTGAAGATTTTAAACTTGCCTTTAAAAGACCATACACTTCCTGAATGAACCATTTTTAAGTTACACATAAACACATGTAATCAATCTTTACTACGCAGTTAGGAATTTATCATATGATTGGGGGTTATGTTTATTTTTTTAAAGCAGGAACTTGGCACTTGTAGATGAAAATGTACAATTAGCAATGATAACCTGGACTAAGAAAAAAAGTAAATTTTACAGTATCCTGCAATGAGAGCACCACTGCAAGAATTAAACAATCTAGGAGCAGTAGCTGTACCCAATGAGTCCCAGGCAGAATTTGGAGCTTCACAAAAGCATAACAAAGGTGGAGAACATTTTCTGAACTTGTTTTTACTGTTTTAAAGATTATTGGGCAGAACCACACCTGGAATGAGTGGATGAAAGAGTGCTGAAGTCAACCGAACAGTGACAATTTACATTTGCTTTGGGAATATGAACTCACATATGATTTGCAACATCAGACAAAGTTGTTTAGTTATTATGCATGATGTTTTCTAGTGCTCCTATTTCTGTAAGATTCCTTCATGGCTCTTTCCAGTACACGAGCTGCTCAACCCTGTCCCTAGCAGGGCTCTGAGCTGTAGCAGACAAAACTGTAGAGCACATGGGCAGAACAAGGTGAGAGTTCTCCAAGCACCTCTGAGATGAGCCGAGGACCAGGAGACCACTGGGATTCATTTACAGCTTATCCTGAACTCCTGAACACCTGGATGTGGGCTAGGAGACCTGTGTATCGGGACAGGGGAACTGACCGTGCTTCACTCGGTGACCATGAAGACTTGCTACTTCCCATGTGACTCAAATCTTTTGGCTTCATCTCCTGCTCCACTGCTTGGGAGCACCAGGGTCTCAGGGAATTTCATCTGGACACTGTGGCATCCCTCGTGGTCTAAAATTTTACCTGCAACAGCTACCTGCAGCTACCACAGTGTTGGAGCAGGACAGGCACAGGGAGGTTACACAGCAACCAGGCACCAGCATGCCTGCCCTTATTACAGACCAACATCACACGGCCTCGTGTACCTGATTTCCAGGGACTTGAGAGGTCTGCATAAATGCAAAAGCAAATAAAAAGGGGGAAGCTGAAGGACGCGAGTACACATATTTAAAATAAGATTCCTTGAGTCTTTCAGAAATGCATGTAAAACCCTACAGAGATTTATTTTTTGGAAGCTACTGTTTGTAGTTAGAAACAGATAGATGGTGCAGAAACATAATGGACCAAGATGTAATCCTGCTCCAAATTACATTCACTGATCCTGTACTCACACAAGGGTGGCTACACTGAGGACAGGCAGGCATCTCGACTGGGACAGTTTGGTAGACAAAAATCATTTAAAATTCCAGGACTGAAGCTGTTTCAGTAACACCAGTTTATCCATCTCCATCAGCAACCCCCCTCCCCGAAATGGGGCCCCTGCCTGAACTGCCACTTTGTAAATTTAGTTCTACATTTCTAATCCATTAGTTTCTTCAAAGTTTAATTAATTCAAAGGTTAAGAAAAAATAGTACAAAGAGGAGAAAAAGCACCTTCATAAAAGTGAAATCAAAGCTTCAGGAGCAGCACTCAGAGCTGAATATCCCTATTTATTTACAGAATGGATACAACACAGACAACAGCAGTCTCAGCCTCCACTGGCTACCTTGCCAGCTTGCTGTGATGCTGACTTAGGAAGACCACCCAGGGAAGGGTATTGCAGGCTGGGTGCCCACGCAGTCTTTGGCCCTGCTTCTGAAGCTGCCAGCAAAGATGTCAATTAGAGCCAGCAGTGAACTGGACACCTGTCTGCTCTGAACCCAAATGAGACCACCAAGTAATGCTGTACACGCACGCTCCGAAGCAGCTATCACTTTCCAGCTTGACTTCTGTGGGCTGGACTTGAACTGCTGACCGGGAAGCAAAAGACTCATTTATGCTTGGGCTGCACAAGCCCGAATTTCTCCCTCTCCACTTTGTGACTCTCAGTCTTTCCTGTCCTGACAAAAACAGGACACAGACATTTGGGAAAGAAGCAGTGGCCACCAGAAAACATAATTAAAGCCCAGGCTTTAAAACGCACATTAAGACAAAGAGAGGTTTTGGCAGGAGTGAGGATGATGGGGGAGGCGAGGGGATGCTGACAGGTGGCCCGAGGCAGGAGGAGGAGGAAAGAGAGGGAAGGGAAGCAGGCAGCCTGCTCCTTCCGGCAGCAATGCAAGTTTCTCTTGCTTCCGCCCCATAATGTTTCCTTTTCTATAACAGAGTCAGATGCAAGTTACACTAAAGGACAGAATGGGAAAGAAGCACAAGCATTTACTCTTTTGTGTCTCATACTGTGCTCTCCTAATAAAAGCAGCTTGTGGTGCATGTCTAGCTTCCACAGACTGAATGTGGCTATTTGAAATGCTACCCGGATACTTGTTTTTTGCCCACATCACCCTGGATATCCTTTTCCTTTTGCAGGGCCTTTATACAATGATGGCATTTTAAGTTTCTGCTTCATTTAATACCTTACTTTTATGTCATTTTACATCCCACAATCGCTGTCCCTATCCGTTCCCTATCTGGAAAACCAGAGATTATTTTGGTGTTGGGGGAAGCATGGAACAAAGAAAAAATAGCCTCTCAGCTAGTTTTTCTGCAGAGAGAACACACACCAGCCTAGCAACCTAGGGTCAATAAGGTCTTGGCTCAGGTAACCAAAAAATGGCTAGTTTTGCCAGAGTAAATGCTCTCCAAACTTCTCTGTCTGCTTCACCAGCTCCTACCTTGTTTTCCTGTGCTGGGCAAAGATGAGGGTACCAAATGAGCTGAAAAACCTTGATAACACTTGTGGCTCAACCCACTGCCTGTGAAGTGAGGAAAAAAACACAAACCCCAGAAAAATAAGTAAAAGAAAAAGGCACCATTGGTTAATAAACCTTGATGTTGGCTTGATCAGCAGCCTTCTGCAGCAGGAACAATAGTACTGAATGTCCTGCTTCTGAAACATCAGATGTAATATCAGTCTGACCTCAAGGTTTATCAGCTACTTACTGAGGGGAAAAGGTTGATAGGTGGGATAGAAACAGGCTGCTCCAGTAAGTCTGGGTCAAGAAGAGTTGTGGGTTCGTTGGTGCACAACATGGCAAAGACAATCACAAGCAAGCAGGTATTTCTATTTTGGACAAATTTGTTGGGAACTATGAAGCCACATTGGGAAGCTGAAGCAGCAAGACATGGCATGGGATGGAAACAGAGCCCCTTTGGCTCCCATGCTGGGTGGTGAGGCTGGGATGGACAGTCTCATTTGAAATAGCAGCTGCTCCAAGTCTACCCAGGTTTGTGAGCTTGGAGAACCTTGTGGAAAAAAGGCGAGAAGGGCTTGCTCACTAGGCAGGATTTTCCAAGTTCTCAGAGTTCTAATTATGATGGTGGGTGAGGAATGGCGATTTGCCAGTGTACCCTTGGCAACCTGTTTATATGGTCTTTTAAGTTAACACAAGGAATATGTAAAATATGAACTGACATATAGATTTAGCAAATTTTACACTCCTTCAAATGCTCCTTTGCTATGTCACCCTTCCACTGCCCAGCCCTCAGATGTGCACACTGGGTTATGCCACACTCTATATATGTGAGAATTCCCACTAGGTACAAAGGTGATGCCAATAGGAAGCTATCAGTCTTTATAAAGTTGAGTCATTTCTTTTGAAAAGAATGAGAGGGAAAAATCCCTTTGATGGTCCAAACACTGCTCCTCCTGATGCTGGCATAAATCCTGAACATCAGTGAATATTACAAAGGGACTGCTCAGGATTTACGCTACATGAGTCAAAGCAGAATGAGGCCT
This sequence comes from Platyrinchus mystaceus, assembly GCA_035041135.1. Classification (NCBI taxonomy): domain Eukaryota; kingdom Metazoa; phylum Chordata; class Aves; order Passeriformes; family Tyrannidae; genus Platyrinchus; species Platyrinchus mystaceus. The sequence goes on along the minus strand of JAWWLV010000088.1, from coordinate 34,265,999 downwards.
GATAACTTTTTCTTTTTTAATGAAGGCTTTAAAATAAACCATATGGATTTTCACTTATATTAGATGTGTAAAGAGGTCTCTGAAGAGCAGTTTGTAAAAGCAGAGGAAACTGTATACTGTGCATCAGACCATACAGTAGAGCCAGGAATGCACCTAGAGCCCTGTGAGAGGCATTCAGCTCTGCAGGCAGTGCCTGCAGCAACTCTGGCTCAGGAGAGAGTGCTGTGCTGTATTCCTTTAAGCCTAGCTGGTGGACCATGTAGCAGAGGCTGTAGATTCAGCTGTGTTCTTACCTCACTTTCCCTTCTGCAGTGACCTCATCCTGTTACAATGCCACTATTCATGCAGATGGGGTGGAAGACTGCATACAAAAGTTTCATTTAGGCACATAAACATGAATATTTAGCCTGTTTGATTAGAAATGAAAGTGAAATACTTCTACTTTTTGAAAACTGCAACAGACTTTTTTATTTTTTAGCAATCCTTATTTTACAGGCCAGCATTGAAAAACAATACAATGAACCACATGTAATAATTTCTCCAATAACCATGTTAATATCCTTGTCCTCAGTGATGCTACAGCAGCTTCTTTTGCCTGAAAATATTAGTGAGAGAGGGAAAAAGAGCACATGCAAGAATGCACCAAGAGTAGACAGAAGACTGACTTTTAAAAAACAACCCTGAGTTGGATTCTCAGCTGGTGTAAACCAGTTTTGCTGAAGCCAACACAGCTCTATAGACACTAGATTTATTCCTTTCTGAAACCCTAACCCCAAATTGCTAGTAATATATGATTTGCACAGTTTTTAAGCATGCACTAATGATACTGATAAACACTACAGAATACTCCACTGTTGAACTTTCTGAAGCTCAGGGTATGAGTGCTTACTTAAAATACCTGAATCAGTCCTCTGGCTGGGGAGTCTCGGCTGCCCCCAGTCCAGTGGTGCCACTAGAGAGCCATTCAGAGAACCTCACATTAGGCTGTAATTAGCTCTTACCCGAAGTGCTCTATTAACCCTGTTAGGAGCTTTGGCTCCTGATTTAGACAGGTGCCTCAAATCAGGCTGTGTAAATAAACCCTACATAGTTTCCATAGCTAGACCTGACACTTCACCAATTTCAAATGAAGATGAGCAATTAAGTAATTTTTACACCCTATTTTCTCTGCTCAGCAATTCTCAGCTTTAGCTATGCCCCCCTTGCCCCCCAATGTCAGCATCTCTGTGTTGATTTTGAACAACCCCATGGGGTATAGTCATTTGTGTTGACTGTATGTCATGTACTTGGATGGTTATTGGTCTGACTGAACTCTGCTGCCCATTAGTTTTCATGGGCTTTTCATGGTCTGTATCTCTTTGTAATAAAAGAGTTTCTATTGCATGTTGCTCTGTATAAGCAATCACAGAAAACAGCTGGTGGGAGTAAATTGCAAAACAGAGCTGTTTACAGAAATTGTTACACTTTTCACTGCTTCGGAGTACGAGCACTCCAGTTTTGCATTGGTGTCCAGTAACACTTAGAGTCTAAGTTCAAATAAACAGATCACGGTTTACACACATAGTGCATTCACCATGACAGCTACTCATGTGTGGCATAATCATAAACGTATTACAAGTAAAAGGAACCATTTAATTTGACTCGGGTAGTTCTAGGGGTTGTCCCCATTACTGGACACAAAATTTTCTTTCCCCCACTTCAAATGAGCCCTGATGCCTTTCTCTGTTCACCTTGCATGTTGCACTGTGCACATCCTTGCAAATTCCTATTCTCCCTCAAAAGCCACATTTCTGCAGTAGATGAGATTGCTCTCAAGAGTCTTCCTTCCCGTTTGAAAGTTTCCTTGGTTTACATCCTTCTTTGATTTTTTTTTTTTTTTAATCTTCATCCTCCCCAGCTTGTTAATAAAAACAGAGGAGTTGAATTTCTGTCCTGCGACCAGCCTGAGAATGGACAGAACTGTCCACCACAACTCAGGAACTGAGGTCTGTCAACACTCTAGGCGTTGCTGGCCAACACTGTCCACGGAATCAGCAAAATATTTTGCTGCTTCTCCCTGCTCTCCATCCTTGGTAATCTTTCATTCCCTCCCTAACCACAGTCTTGGATCCTTAGACAGCCCCATCAACATCTGGAATTACCCCATCCTTTACTGCCACATCCCAGTCTGATGAACTGTCTCAGGTTCATGAGGACATTGCCCAGATCCAGGTAATAATAATGATAATACAAGCAAGATAACAATTAGCTCCCAAATGAGACTTTGTTGCCCATGGAGACTAGCACTCAATGCAGACTGAGGTTGACAATGGGTAAGCACCAATATAAAATATCCTAGGAAAATTGTCTCCTGTGATTCACTTGCTAATTTACAGCTCATGAATTACAAGATGTACAGCTCTACATCTTCTGTTTCCTGTGTTTGCAGTTTTCCCACTTACTGTCAAGGAAGCATGGGGTTATGATGAGAAAAGGGAATAGCAAACTTGGGCTCTGCAGATCAGATCAGAGAGATTTTTCCTATAAATTTGTAAGCTAGTTAATTAAACACATCTTTACAGGGACTCAAGTAGCTATTAATCTCAAACCAATGATGTTTAGAATTTTACAAGCAATTTGATTTGATAATTTACACAGACTATTTCAGCTGTTCTGCTGAAGAAAATCCACGAGTAGCATTTATCCTGGAACAATGAAAAGTGTCACAATTTCTGTAAATAAACAAATTTTACTGTAATTTGCTCTCACCAGCTATGTTGCGTGGCCCCTTGCACATGTCAACATGTAGTAATAACTTTTCTGTTATAAAGAGATAGTCATAAAACCCCCTCTTCCTTTCATGTTTGTCAGGGTATGCTGGGGCACTGAGGGACACCTAACCATGTGATGTGTGTTGCAAACCATCTCTCCTTCTTCACTGGCTAGTGGGAAACATTCACACACATTCTGGCATCTGGTAAAGGTTTAAGAATTCCTCATCTTCCCCCCTAAGAATCATCTTTCAAATGGAGATGAACTCTCAAAAGATGACAACTCTGACCCAAAACGCATTTTAAATGCTGCACTTGCAGAAAACTGATTGTTGCAAGATTCCACTGTTATGACTAAGCAAATGTTGGGAAGACCCTGAAAACTGCAGAAAAGAAAAGTTATTCCATGTAAATTCATCCCTGACAGATTAGATTTTACCCAGTGGCACTTTCAATTACATGCCTCAAATAAGGTTTTAATTTAGATTTAATAAGACAGTTATTGCATGCTAATTAAATACTAATGGATTATTAAAAACATATTTTCTGCAGGTTTAACAATCCCGTAGTAAGCACTTCTATCTAAACCTGAATACACATGGTTTTAATCAGTCATTGGAATTAAGTTAAAACATAATTGCTGAAAGTTGAAGTATATGACTGGACTCAAGAAGACAATTACAGTATGTCTATTTCACAAACATGGATTTGATGGAAGAATTAATAGGCAATAATTACATTTATCTGCTAAATAATGGTATTTATTTAAAAGTATTCATGTCATATGCATTAATTGTATTTAAAGAAAAAAAGGATATAGAAGAACAAATACATTGCATTAACAGACTCGTACACAGGACTGGTCAGTAAATGTCATTTCTTTTAAAAATTATTCTGGTCTAAAAGACATTTCATTATTCTTACACACGGATTTTTGCTTAGAAGTAGTATAGTGAACTTTTTATATAATGTCTGTTAACAAAAATACATCTTTATCACTTGCCAAGAATGATGTCACTTTTTTAGCATTTGGCCAATTCCTTAGCCAATTGGAGTCTACTTCTGAAGCATGTAAAACTATTTATCTTTCAAAAAACCTGGCAATCTCATTGAATACTTCTATACATATTGATGTATTAGAGACACCTAGCAACCTAGTAAACAGAAAATAGTCTGGAGATTTATCTTTACTAATGAGATAATTTAGTAATTAAAGGTATTTTAATTAGCATTGGTAAAGACATCCTTAAAAAAAATTGATTATTTAATTACCAATCATGCTCTGTTGCTCTAGATCACAGAAGTCCCTGTTACAGATTGCCCCACTGAAGTCCTTACCATTCTTGAGTACACATCAAGAGGATATGGGCACCAGAGGAAGCCCTCATCACAATACCTTTAACTAACACTTGGTACTGTAGAATGACAATAACTGAAGCAAACTGTATGCACTGACACTGTTACCAGTTCTGTAGGACAGTCTGATATTTCTCTGCACTATTAACACAAGACTGCAAATATACAGAGATCAAGTCCATCTTTCTGCAATGCAGGGATTACAAGCATTTGTTAGTCTATTCATACTTTCTGTTCTTGGCAGATTCCTCTTAAAATCTTTCACAGAATGATCAGCTTGGGAAGGGAATAATTTCCCTTTAGTTGCATCAGCACAAAAGTGGAAACGAGGACTTTCACAGCAGGAACCCCCTGTTAAGTACCTTGGCACAAGATATGGCAACATGGCAGTCAAAAACTAATCACATCAAAACCAGAAATTGATTTGGTGGTCTCCCCATATACGCCAGTTGTGAGTACTTTAGAGCTGCTCTCTGGGTCTGTGCTACGGCAGCGGGACAACCACTGGAAAAAAAAGGTGCTGCAAGCCAGACTAGAGGTACCTTGGCAGGCTGTGTGGGTAAGCTTGCACTGCTTCTGCCAGCACTACAATTATTAGATGCTATCATCCCCTTGCATTCACTAGTACATGCAAACTTTTAAAACAAACATGCAAATCAACCACACAATGAAGTAATGGGCTGTTTTGCATCTCTCCTGGCATGGATTCAACCTCATTCATCTAATAGCCACGCTACTGAAACCAAAGCACAGAAAACTCAAACTCAAACAAATGAAAATGCATAGACTTATTCTTGTACTCACTCTCCCAGACAGCGCAGGAAAGGAGAGACAGTACAGAACATTTGCAGCGGTATCTATGGGATGACAAGCACTTAAAGCCATTCCACAGCACAAGCTCCGACCCAGCACTCGTGCCAAGATTCAATGACATGCTTCAGTAACACGAATTGCTTACTGTTGGGCTTCATTTAACCATCCTGTTTCTAGCAGTTCTCTGAACTATGGATTCTTCTCTCCGAGAATACAAAAGCCCAAGGTATGAGTTCATTGCTAAAGAACGAAAGCATCTCATCAGCCCAGGGTGCCTGGTGATTTGCTGAGCTCCTCTGAGCCAGTTGTGAGTTTTCTGTTTAATTTAACTGTTAAGGTTTAAGCTAAAAAGAATCCGCTCAGTGAAGCACTGTATCTGTGCAAGCATGACCCTAATACAAGCCAGGAACAACTCTCCAATAAGATTTTTGTTGTTGTTGTTGTTTAATTGAGGAAAAGTAGTGCTCTAAAACACTGCAGTGTTTGCAGTAAAGACTGAGGTTATTTGGGTTTTGTAGAAACGCTGTGGTTTGGTCTCACCTTTAAAAGAGATGTAACTAAAGTGCCTTTTTTGCTTTTTATGAATCACTAGACAGGCAACAGGCTTTTTCCCACAGAAAGGCACATTTGCCTCAGTGCTCCAAAGCAATCTGTAAAACTTGCCTCTATCGCTGACTAATTATTATTGTTGAGCAAATGTTTTTCTAATGCTTATATCTGAAGCCATCAGACAAACTATAATTTGTGACCAGCCTTTGTATTTGGTAATAGCCTAACGTGGCAGAGTCAGAATCCATTCATTAGCTCTGGCAGGCAGCTCCAGCCTTCTGTGCAAGGAGCAAAGATTAATGCACACATTGTACTCAGGGTGGCCCTCATACTGCGAACCCCATGGTTTCAGCTTCATTTACAAATCCAGAAATCTTTTTTATTTTGCTCAGGAATAACACTGTTATTGAAATAGAGCAGTGATATTCATAAGGAAATTTAACTTCTTAACCATGTAAGACATCCCTGCTTTTTACATTATTTACATATAAACTAGGAGATTCCTCCTGCTTAGTTTAAACTACATGCTGTTTCCTATCCCCCCAAATGCACTGGGACAATTTTTTGATTCAAGTGTGACTGACAGGTGGGAAAGGAAATGCTCCTACTTATTAATGTAAATAACACCTACATGTAAAATAGTAGCATATTTCCAGAAAACAGTTCAGACATTTAGGCATAATGTTTGCTGTATCTTCCTCAAAATAGGCAACCCTGTGGTAAGACACTGTACTTTCCTAGATTTTCAGTTTGTGTGTTGTGTTGGTAGCTAACAATTTATTTCTGGCTTGAGGTGGTTTAATTTATGTCATACTTCTCATTCTAAACATTTGTTCCTTATTGTAAATTTATCTTTGATACTTAAGCTCATGCTGATAGGAAAAAGTAATTTAATCGAGCAATTTAAGGCTTGGATCCTCAAACTCCTTGAGCATCTGCTTAATTAGATTCTGAAATCACACTCTGAAGAAGCACAAAGACTCATAGTCTAACTGTGAACTGGGATGTTTATTGTCTGGGTTCTCTGTATTTTAATTTCACTCTGTATCTGAGATCTATTAGCCAGGCACAATATGTAAACATAAATAAACATTATCTAAATTGAACCATAAACACAACACACAATGACTCTCAATTAAAGTTTAGTAGGTTGTAAGGACACAAGATATCCTGAGAATATGATGCTTACAGTCTCCATGACTTCTGAATGTATTCATTTAGCTTAAAAGCAAAACAGAGATAACATATCTCTTGCAGAGATCATCAAGGACACCAGACAGACTACCCAATGTGTCTTCAATAGCATCTTCTTTTACTGAAACAAAAGGCTGAAGAAAAAGAAGGAATTCAACTCCACTCCTCCTTCTATACAGAAAACATATATTCTTAAAATGAGTGCTGTTTGGAAAGAAATTGTCATGAAATTACAAGATTGTCCATAATTTCTTAAAAATTATGTGGTTTTCATACTCCTTTATGTGTTGGATTGACAGGAGTTACACAACTGTAATAAATTTACTTTTTCTCTTCTTTCTTCAAAGCAAAAGAAGTTCAATTTCAGTAACAGTTATGGCCTCAGGGAATCTAGGGTTTCACTAACACAATAGCAGTGAGTTTATACAGTCCAAGATACCCTAGGAAAGCCATGAATAAGTGTCAAGATATCCTATTTATCTACTGCGTATATTTCTCTATCTCATAGTAGCTTTATTTCAAGTCCACTTCATTTAGAGGTTCCCATTCCTTTGAACTCAGTTTGCATCATTAGAAGTGTAACTGCAAAGTCTAGAATCCTCTCTGATTGTCCTTCTACCTGCACACCCCCAACAGCCCCCTGTCCTGCACATTAAGACTCCTCCCATCCAAAACAGCCTCCCCTGAGGGTGGGGAATCTTTCCATTGCTCAGGGCATAATTAATGTGTTTGCACAGCCAAAAAACCCTACACACCTTAGTCCTATCCAAGAATAATCCCCAAAGAAGTAATAGCTGCATCCCTTGTGCCTACATGAAATGACATCATGGGTCCTTCCAGACCCAGAGCTGCTGGTTCCCCTGGGGCCTGCCAATTCAGAGGTCTTCCTGAATTGAACATACCAGTGATTTCTGCCCTCCAAACATCAACAAAGCCATTAATCATGATCTCATGGTGTGCACAAGGAGGAGAAAGAAATAGAAAGTGTCGAACTTTTAAGTGCCTGTTGCTCTTTCCAGGTATTTCTAATAGAGACAAGACATTTCTTCAGTGCCTACCTCTCCGCTGTTCTTTTAGCAATCACCAAAGAGACTGCACATATATATATATATATATGCATGCATATATATATATATGCATGTATATAATACATGTTATTATGGAATGAAAGGTAAGAGGGCTGATCTAAATGCATAAGCTGAAAAGGCTGTGCTTTTAAGCAGATGAAGTGTCAAAGCCTGATGAGCATTTACACACTGTCAGAGCAGAGCCTGGAGCATGGACTTGCTCCAGAGCAGAAATGGGAAGCAGAATGATTCTGGAAGGACCACATGTCCAGCAAAGTTCATAGAAAGGCTTTGTGCATGCCACAGTGCATCAATAATATACCTTTTATTAGATAAAATAAATAATAAAGTCTTGGCAAAGACAGGTGATGACTCAGGAAGCACAAACAAATAGAGAGAGTCTCAGAAAAAGTAGGGAAAACAACTTCAGCCCATTCCAAGTTTAAAAGAAATATTACCAAACCAAATCCAACATCTGGCACCTGGTCTGCCCACTACCTCAATTTAATTCTTACTGTGCTCTGTTACAATTTAGCAAAATCCAAAGGCCATGAAAGACAGTCAGTTAGGTGCTCCTACACTCAGACAGATGAGAGATCATTTCTCCTCTAAAGAAGCTTCTGAATACAGAGCAGCAACACCCTCTATGAAGTTTCCAGAATGGAAACCAAAATATTTATCTGAGGATATTTTTCCTCTACTCTTGGGCTGGTAACCTGATGTGCACCTTCTGACTTGAACTTTCCTCTCTGGGCACTGGCGTGGGCACAGCTTGTCAGGTCGCTGACCATGCAGAGGGTCTCAGAGGAGCTGGGGGGGCTAGCTCACCTCTGAAAACAAGGCAGGCAAATCTGATTCATTTTGCATTTTGAACAAACAATAAACATAAGAAGCTATGACATCTTAGCCAAGGGAACAGATTAGGCTGTTTAGCTTCCATTCTAAAACTGTGTTGAACTGTGCCTTGATAAGAAGGCTCCACTGCTGCACAGGTGAGCGCTAAGAACCCAAGACACTGCAGATGCAGTTAGGAGCTGACACAGGAGGCATTAGCCTCCCTCTGCAGTTGGGTCTTGTGTTGCAAAAGGGTGTGGAGATGGCAGGCAATGTGGAAAGCAGTGGTCAGCACTGAGCGTTCTTCAGCTCCTACGCACTGCTAATGCATGTATTACAAGCAAGGTCACACGATGCCTAAGGACACCATTTCTCTGTATTCCGGAGGGAGCTTTTAGGGTTAGCCGAACTGAAAATGCAGCCTTCCATATTCATTTGAAGAAAACAACACCCATATTACTAATATCTTAAACTCACCAACAAGGACTAGGCTATTAATACAACACAGTGACAAGTCTCAGTAAAGCTTTGGTGACAAAGAGAGAAATAGCAGTGGACAGTGGAAGACAGTGGAAAACAGTGAGGTTTTATGGTGGTGATGTTCCTAGGCCAAATCCATCCTTTGAAAAACTGTGCTGACACCATTAAAGACACCCCAAGGATGAATTAGACGCATTGCATCTTACATCACATAATGTCATCTGTATAGGGGAATTTCTTACAGTTTTACTCCTATGGTTTCTAGTGTTAAGCAGGATTTGTACATCCCTGACTTAAAATGAAGTTTCTAAAGCATTTCAAGGCATGTATCACCTAGATGATGTAAAACTAATTTATTAAACAGGTTTCCAAAGCACAGATGTTTTATTGTTTGGTCCAGGCTGTTTCCCTACATTTCTATATGCTGCTAAACTGCAGCTCAAGTGCCACTCAGGACAAGACTGCACTTCCCAGACAGAAGAATTGAGCCCTAAGAGATGAGAACATAAAAGCTGCTGCTATCTGGTGATCTCCAGGAAAACAAAAAGCAAGGACAGTCCCTGTGACCAATGATAAAATGAGCCACTCACACACTGAAAAACTCTTCCCAGAGAAGCCATCTTCAGCTGCATTCTTTTATTCTTTTTTCTTTTAGAAAAATAAAATTCAAGGTACAGGACTTGCTCTTCCCACTATGGGTTAAACCTAGGTAAAATGGAATATATCCAACAATGCTGAAGGAGGAGGTGAAGTAAAACTGCCTGTATGGCTGCAAGTTCTGTGCTGCTTTCAAGCCTACAAATAGCACTCAGCTTGACATTGAAAAGCTTTGTAGAGGTTGGTCATTCTCTCAAACTTGACACAGTCATAAATCCAAGGCACTGTGCAGCCAGGCACAGAGTTGTTTTTTTTTCCAGGATGAGAACACATCTGAAACAACACGCTCAGACAGTATGGTATTATTTACTTACAGCTGAGCTTAGGAGATCGTGTAGCAGCCTCAAAAATTATCCCAATTATTTGAAATTGCAGTATAGTATAAGAATTCTGTCAGGAGAGAGGAGTGCAAGAGTCAGAGCAGTGGGAAAAATTAGGATGGCTCTTTTTTTTAATAAAGCAAAATGAACCAAGGCAAGTATTCAAAAATAAGTTACTAAAAACCATTTTATAAACTAGCTTTAAAATCTCTTAATAGCATTAGCTTACCTTCTGCTCTGTCTGAAGAAATATATATGAACCAATAATGTTCTCATGAGATTTCATTACTGAAAAGGCTCATTAGAAAAGGCATTAAAATACTAATTATCTCATAAACTATTTAGTTGTGTACCCACTGGGATAGTACTTACGAGTGCTCAAGCTCTTCATAGATCCAGCTAATCAATTAATGCTCATTAGAACCAGAAAGAGTATGCAGACTGCAGCATGCAGGAGAAATAAATAAGTCAGAGATTAGCAAAGAAAGTGATTTGGCTGTAATCGAGCCTTCCTTTGTAACACAACTGTTGTCTGCTACAATTTAATTTTAATCAGCCTTTTTGGTACTTCTGGTAACGTGACTCTTCTTGTCTCAGGAATCTCAGCTATTGTTATTGCTCCTCCAAGTACATAATTTATTAAGGGAGATACATCAAATGCTACACAGAGATTCAAGCGGACAGGTAGAGTGTTCACTGATACCATGCTAACATTACCTACTGGGTGTGTAAAAGAAGAGGAGAGGGGCTTGGGGGTGTGTCATGGGTGGCTTTCTCTGCCAAAGCAGATGAGCAGCCAAACAGACTGCTGGCTGTTCTGCATGTGCTCCCACAGAAAGCAAAGCCTAACACCAGTGCCTTCCTACCCTACACCAAGGCTTGGGAAGGGTCAGGAGATGTCTGCCAGTGAGAACTGGGCTCTCACAGTGCTTTACAAACACCATGGGGGAAGGGGTCCTGCTTTACTCCCCGCAGAGATGGCACATAAGCTGCTACACCTCTGGAGCATCAGGACTGTGGACCCTCTCTCCTCACTGGGTATGGCAGCCCAGTATCAACACTGGAAGTGCCTGGAGCCTGGACAGAGCCTGCTGCGCTTCTCTCCTTCCCCTTTGCCTAAGCTCCTGCAGGGAGCTCCTGGCTAAGTGCTGTCCCATTAATGTGGATATAGGTCCATCACTTATGATGCTAACATCCCACTGAGAAACAAAGGATGGACATTGACAGGCAGCCAGTTCATGACTTCAGGCAAATGCCATTTCCCAACTACATGCACATCATGATCTCTTCTGTAACTGGCAGGACAGAATCTACAGCAGATTTCTTTCAAAACAGAATTTAGATTCTTTAAACAGAATCTGATTAAAGGCATCCAGGACTTAATCTGGGTTGCTTATCATCTCCTTCACACAAGCAACTCAAGAGAGCTTCATTTTTGCTTCAGACATTAGAAGTCTCTGCAGAAAGATCTTACATGCTCCAGAGAAATACTTGTTCATAATCTCTTGTTTTCACCATGGAGGGAACAAACCAAAGACCAGAACTAGTAAAGTGAGGAATTTTAGAGCTACTTCATCAAGCTGGTCATTGCCCAGGTTGGAATGATCAGGAGCCCTACAGATACTTTCCTCCTTTAGGAAGAAATCATGTGCTGGATGGGTACTACAAGTCATAGCTATGTTATTTGGATTTTTGTGGGCAGTATTAAACTATCGTCATGAATTACATACACCATTTTTTATACTAAGACTAGCATAAAAACATCTTGAATTTTAAATGTAGTAGAAAGGGAAGTTTTACTTTCTAAAATCTCTAAATTGAGATCAAGCTACCTTATTTTCTTATTTAAATGAAGGATTTGGATATCCTTAAACAATCCCAGTAACCACAGGTTTCACCAAGGGCAATTCATTCATATTTTAATTCTCAGTAATGATGCAGTTATATACCATTTTTCACATAAACTCTAGATTACCTCTGGGAACTCTGTATGCAACATTGCTTGGATCAAGTTTCCAATCAAACTAATCCACCACTAACATGATTTAGAAGACTGACAAGTCTCTGCAAGTTGATGTAGCCGTACAAATTTACTATTCTTTGTGCAAATGGTAGTCACCTTAAATGTCAGTATGTTGGTTTTGGATAACACACATGGATTTTTCAGACATTTATTTTTCTCCAGCATTCTAAAGTATTTCAGGAAAAGCGGCTTCTTAACACAGGATAAGGTAATACACAAAAAAAGAGATGCACAGAGTTAGGCAAATAGGCATAGATAAGATTATGTTTGCTCAGTAAAACTGCATACGATAGAGGAGGAAAAAAGACCCACCAAAACCACAAAAAAAAAAAAAAAAAGGACATGTGCACAAGCACACACACCTGCAAACATCTGACCAATAAACATGGAGATCTTCAGATTGTTAGCTGTCACTATTACCTACGCTGCCTCTTGTTTAAATGAAGCACTCAGAAGTTCAGATTTTGTACACATCCAGATATTAACGTTTTGGCAGGATTTTTTAATTTAAGAAAATTCCTAGAAGATGAAGTTAGAGCGGTATCTGTTACAAAACCCCAAACACGTAGTTTTGTCTCTGACACACTCACACACTGAACACCGACACCAGCCTGCAGAGCAGCTGCACACGTCCATTAGATGGAAAACAGATCAGGATTTCCCCCACCCTTGTCCTGGGTATCTCCTGACTGCTATATTGGCAGCCAAAACAAAGTTCACGCTTAACCTCATGCTAAAGAGCCTCTGTTAACAGTCGGAGAACACAGTCCATCCTCATTACATATATTTCTCCTGAACTACAAGCAGCACATAAAGCAGACTCTAGTCAAATCCAGTAATGATGCTAGGTATTTTGGGAAGAAAAAAAAAAAAGGCAAAAAGTTGGCACAGTACTGCAAATGTCATACTTCAGTGTATAGTGGTGTTCTGTCAGAAGCCAGACATATTAAAAATATTTACATAATTTAAAATAATTTGTACAGGTCTAGTAAAGTCTATTTTGGGCTTTGGGCTTTAATAAAAGTTTAAACATTTGCTAGATCCCATTGGACTTCATATGTAACCTTGGCATTTGAGGGCAGTATTGAGGATATGCCATTACTAAACTTTTCATATTAGTATGAGTGTGAACTGAAATACCATAATAAAAATATAACAATATTTCTTGAGACTTGAAAACAGTTCTGGACTTTATATGTATTTCCAGATGGGAAACTGAAAATGTACTCTATGTTTGCACATGTATATTCAGAGGTGGCTTTTAGTCTAATTTAAACATTCCAGAATAATGTGGCCTAAATATAACAACATGAATCATCCACCAGTTTCAAAGAAATATCTGGCAATTTTTCATTATGAATCATTAGGGACAGGTACCAATAGCTGTCACAAAACTCCAGGTGATTGTTGGGTATGATGAATCCATCATAAAATCTCCTGATATTATTTTGGGGCTTAGAGTAAATAATTTATCTTTAAAGTTATGTAATTAACACCTATAGGAAGCAGAGTTGAAAAATTAAGTCAGAAAAAGTTCATGTAAGATTTTGGTCAAAACACCAGTGTGCAAAAAAAAGAGGTAAATAAGTACTAAATATTTAGTGTATAAAATGCAATGAATAATCTTCCCAAATGTGCTCTGTAGTCAGACAGTAGACTGAGCGACAAAACTACAGGAATCCTGGCTGCTGTTTTAATATTTTACAAAAGCTTTCTTTTTTTACAACATAATTTTAAGGCCAAGCTTTCATGAATGAAAATGTAATATTACAAAGGTAATAATCATAAACTAAAGTACTTCCACACTGATACTGTCACAAAATGAAGAATCTGATATTATCTTAAAATAAGATTTGTAGAATGTTTTCCAACAGGGAAATGAGTTGCTTTCAGTGTGACTTTAATATATTAAATGACAGGAAAAAACCACACATCCATGACTAGAAGAGGAAGATTTTACATAAATTGAATCCTCTTCCTAAAAACCCTAGAAGTCTTTTACTTAAATCTTCATCTGTTCATGCTAGCTCATTTTTAGCTGGTCAAAGTCCACGTTCCCCCTGCCTCTGCAATATTCCAACTATGTCAATTATTTCACTGTCTTCTTCATAATGTAAGTTACTGAAACGGGGGAAACTGTCTAAAGCGGAGTAGCATTGCCAGAGAAATTGCATTTAGTCCTCAGCACACAAGCAACAAACTGTGAGTAAAGAGAGCTCAGGTTCCCTGGGGGAAAAGGGGGGTGTGACGGGGGTGTCCCGTAAAGTGGGCTATGCAGTAATTGTAGAATGAAGAGGATACAGAGTGCAGAGGACACAACTAACTGTGCCACATCCCATGCAGTCTGACTACAGAGCACATTTGAGAAAATTATTCATTGCATTTTATACACCAAAATCTCAGATAAACTTTACTGGCCAGCAATTTGCCAGTAAAAACCAGAGCAGAGCAAAATTTCCTGCATAAGTGTTTCCAGGGTGGGAGACCCAGCCTGTCCCAGTTTTTAAATTACCTCTTTAATACTTCTCCAAACATAAATAAGAGAAGTTGCAGTAATGAACATCTGGAAGACAGTATATATAGCCCTCCCACCACTGAAAAGTGTCACTGGCCATATCTGACAGAGGAAACAACAAATGCTGCGAACATTCCCTCAGACTGCACACAGCTTGTAGCAGTGTTTCAAATATGCCTATGATCTTAGAAGGAGATCTACAGGGGTATTCATTAGTCCTGGTTTGGATATGGTTGACATTATGTGAAAGTAAGTGCTCTCCTGAGATTTCAGTGAAAGCCATGATGCCAGGGAAGCTGATCTCACAAGGCTTCCATCATCTCAGATGACAGAAGTCTCAGAAGATCAGTTAATTTTTGTCATTCTGAGCCAAAATCTCATCAGTAAAGTTCAGGAAGTTTCAAGGGCATTAAATCCAAACACAAACCGCCACCTTCAACTTGATGTGAATCCTAAATTTGAGCCTCCACCCCCTGTAAGCTTGAGTTCAGTATCTCCATTCTTTCCCTAGTCCTGAAAAAATACTATATTTCAACAATTATATTGATATTACCAACATTAATATTAACTTAAAAAAAACCCATATACATAAATTCTACTCAGACAAAAATTGTGTTTTCTGGAACTGGCAGCCAGAAATTCTTCTGTGCTTGTTTCAGCTCTTCCACTGACAAATTGTGTGGCCTCTAGTGAGTCACTTCACTTTTCTCTCTCAGTTCAACAGTCTGAAATTATTTATCTCACAGAAAGGCTATCATAATTAATAAACTGCTTCATTAGCTACCGTATAGTTTTTAGAAAATGCTTTTTAAGCCTGTTCATAGAGAACAGATTTATTGCCACAAGAGTTCTGCTTCCAGCTCTCATGTCTTCAGTGGTTAAAATATGAGGCTGGTAAAGTGTGTAACACCATCTCCTCCAACCCAAAGCCCCTCACTTGTTATGAGGTGCACTAGCACAACCCAATCAAACACTGGGCTTAATGTGCAAAGGCCTGAAGTGCAAAACAATTTCTATTATTCATGTATCTTGCAAAAATCTTGGAAAATGAAAGCTGTACATATTCCAAGCAAAAGACTGAAATATATCTATCTGAAGCAGAACTTCCCTGTAATGCAATCTTAATTTTATTTTTACAATTTCCTTTTTCCCTGGCTTCACTACCATAAGGACTTGCTTTTACTTGCACCAGTGCCCACTGACACACAACTTTACACAAACAAAATCTTTTCCTTAGGGGACAGTTGGGCAGCAAATAAGTTACCCTCACATATATGGATGCATCGGACTTAAGTTTCAAAATCTTCTGACATACAAAAGCCAGCAGTTCATGTGTTGGGTTAGACGATAGCTACAGTAAGCAAATATTAGGATTGTATTTCAGTTACTGCTATGGTTACAAAATCAGGGTGGACACTGGAGGGAAAAGGAGAAAGAGAAACAAATCTACAAAGACGATAAATCCTCTGAGGAAAGTGAGGGTGGTGGAGAAACAGAGAGAAAGAGAAAGGGTGAGGGCTGGTGGGTGGGGGAGAAAGCGAGGTCACTTTAACACCCAGCTGAATCAAGGCAAACAAAATAATAAAAATCAAAGTTCTTCTAGGGAAATAGTGCTGATAAGATCACCGCAGGATAAAGTGACACAAAGAAAGAAAAATGCAAGGAATTGTTACAACTTGTGCCTACAACAAGCAACGCAATTCGTATGCACTCGGGAGAAGCAAGATCAGATATTCGGCACATATTTGCAGCAGCTATGAGTAACTGAGCTGCCTTGCTTCCCTAGTGAAATTACTGAGCCACTGACAGCTTAAGAAGAATTAGTTCCTACCCAGTCTAGCTCATAATCCAGAATTTAGGCATGACGGGTGCAAGGTCCTGTTTCAATAAACAAACCAGAATATGGTTAGCTTCACCCATCATGATAATACCTTAATCCACAGCAAGGCACACTGTCTGCAGGCAAAGCTACTGCCCGGGGAAGATTTTAAAGCACAGATCAGGAGCACACTAAAAGTTTGGCTTTGGAGACTTTAAAACATACAAACAAATATAACAGGAGATACAATTTCAGAATAGTGAGTATTGTCAACAGTTTTAGAAGCGTTGTGGTTTTTAACTATTTAACTGTCCTTTGTGAAAACATTTCTCGGTTACTGATACAGGAAATTTCCTCACACCTCTACTTTTTATTTGGAAGACTTTGCTTTACACATTCTTTCTTCTCTTATGCTGCTTTCATTGCTTTATTTTGAAGGATGAGATAAGCAATTGCTTTTGAAATTCTGCAGAGATGCAACATTTTTCTTTCTGCTCATTGTGGGTGCTGCTCTACTAAAGCGACTCTTTTCCCAGACAGCTTGATAGGAAAACAAAGACTTCAAACTGTTTATTTTGTTTAACCAAGTATCTTCAGTCATGAAATGTTAAGTAGCTAAACCTAGAGCTTCAGTGGCTCTGATCCTGCCTGGACTGCCTATGTTAGGATCTTGCCTGAAATCAGTATGGAAACCTTGCAGACCTGGGCCCAGAACCAGAATGCAGAGGGATGTCCTTCCCGAGGCTACCAGCTGTCCCAGCACACCGCTGCTTGTTAGGGCAGCACTCTTCATTTCCACATCCGATGGCTGCTGCAATGGCTGGGGTGAGTATCAAAGTGAGGCCAAGGTAAGAGCTTACTCCAGCTGTTTCTCACTTTGCACCAGTTGCACGGTCACAGCAAACCAGCACGGGAACACATGCTATTTGTGAAACAAGAAGCAGCAGAAGGCTCCATCCAAACTCAGACCCCAATCTGCATCCAATGAAAGCCCTTTCACCTTTGTAGCCGAGCCTTTCCCATTTGGCTGACATACTGTGTTCCTGGAGAAAGCAAGCCGTGCCTGTCTTAAAGCCATACAAAATGCACCCAGGTCCCCACAGCCAGTCCTGCCTTTCCTCTGGGATGCATAGCTGAATGATTCTTAGACCAGGATTTTCACAGCCACTAGTAGGCTCTAGACCCTTAGCTCTCATTAAGTTGAATAAAAATTAGTGCCTATGACAACTGGCTCAATGTAACTTCTTTCACTTCTCTCCTCCTCCTCTGCTAAAGCTGTCCGGCATTCTTAGGTGATTTAGGAGGTTCAGTTATTTTACTATTATAATTGGGAACACGCACACTACTGATTTATTACTTTTCTTTTCTGGTTATATTTTCACTCTTTTACCTGATAAACAGTTTCAAATTGATTTTTTTATTATTACTGTTCAACTTAGTAATGCATATAAGGCAAAAAAAAAAAAAAAATAGCCCAGAGTGCTGCACACTTCTGATACAGAAATAATTTCCTTTTTAAAGAACCATACGGATTCTGTCAGGACTATAAGCACAGCCAAGCTACACATATTATATTTTATTTAAATTTTATAAAACTACATATTCAGCAAGCGGCAGACAGAAAGGGTAAAAGAAAAAATTACCAGGTCAATTTTAAAACTGTATTTTTAAGTTCAATTATTTTCATTGCCAGCCTGCTTTTTACCCCTCCTTTCAGAGGTCATAAATTTCTGCAGGTAAAGATCAATGCCTTGCAACATTCAGATAGAAAGGCATCAGCTCCATCAAAAGGACCTGCTGTCACACAGGCTTCCAGCAGTTCAGTGCACGCTATTTATCTTTCACTTCAGTAATCCACACAGTACTGCACTTCCGAGTTCTAAAACCTCCAATACTCTGAAACTGCAAAAACCAAACTGTATGTAAGCAGTATATTAAGGCAAAGGCAGCGCCAACAATTCCAACTTCATAATATTCTCAGGCTACTGAATCACATGTTAATATGCTACACGTGCTATCCTGTGTACTTTTGCCACGTACATTTAAGAGTTATATGCTTCCTCCTCTTTCCAATGCAATATATTTTAATACAAAATCAATGTTTTTGGTGGGCAGCATAAAGGTTTGATCCACTCAGCTCTGAATCTAAGAAGAAAGCAGTATTGATTTAGATGTTCACTCATTCATTACTAGGACAGTTTTAAAGCATTAGGTGATAACCTAATTGAGAGGCATACTGTGAGGGAAACTGAGATTGTTGTGATAAATTAAATCAGTTCTGGGATGTCATCTACAATACCTTAATACTTAATGGAATATTCTCCAGAAAAAAATTAAACCAGGAAATGAGCGTCTTGGGTGGCAGAGTGTAGCTTTCCATTAATGCCAGGTAATACAAGCTGGTTAAAATACATATAGATAAATAAATTGCTTATTATGGAAACATTACGGTAATGCAGCACATATCGTATATGTGTGTATAGATGTGCTTGTATATGAGACAATGTACATATTTATCAAACTTGCTTGCATTTCCTACTACAAACAAATTATGAACCAATCAAGGGTGTGAATCTTTTGCCGCCTATCTGCTTTCTTTGAAAAAACTGGCATCACACAGCATCCATACTGGTATTATTTATTCATATGCATTTTATGGAAGCAAATTAAGTTACCAAATAGTGTTTTGACTGCTGCATACCAAATCATGCTTGCATTGCTCAGGTACATACTTTCATGAGGCCAGAAGGATTTGGTCTCACATCTGGGTCACACGTTTAAAGGAGCCTGTCCTGCATTCTCTCCTGTAGGCCCTAAAAAAGTGCTGATCCATTTCCCGTGGATTTGGACAGCTGATGAATCAGGCCCGAAGTCCCTCAGACTTCTCCAGCTACTTCAGTGACTATCTGAAAGCATCTTAGATGACTCTATCTAGTGTTTGACACACACATTCTTCTCAGAGTGGGGCCAGCCAAAGAGAGCATAAAAAGTGCTGAATGCACCAGCAGAAATAGCATTAGCAGAATCCAGGGAAATCTAAAAATCCTTCCTAATGCAGGACACTGTCCAGTAAGGTACTAAGCACCCTCATTTTTTACTTTTTTAAAAAAGTCGCCAGTGTATGTGAAGTCTCGTGCTTTAAGCATGAAGAAAAGTGAAACGGTTAATAATAAGAACAAACATGCCTGTAATACAGATGATTCTGATTTAAAATCTGTGAACTTACACGTAAGAAATTATTTTGCTCTGAATATTTCCTACATTTTTTTTGACTTTGTGTTTACACAGAGTGTTATTAATAGATTCATATTGCTCAAAGCAGTGGCTAAACGAAGAGGCTTTTTACATTACATGTGTGCTTAGACTGAAACAAACTATAGAACTAGAACATAGATATATAGAATACTAAAAAAAAACCCCTGCATTTGAAAATAAGAAATGTTCAGGAGCTCTGAATTTTACCTCTTACTCTTAAGAGTTAACGTGTGCAGATTTTTTCCACCGTTGGAAGAGTGGCAGAAAGCCCTTGAGAAGCAAAGGCGCTGGTTGTTCGCTATACTGTGTTTTGGAACCGATAGCATTTTCTATCTGAAAGAACCATGCCTTCATACACTAGATTTAGGGACAAAACCTGCTTACCCAGATTAAAAAAGTAATTTGTATTAATGTACATTTTCAGTTATTAAAGCACGGAATTCTCACCATATGCACCAATAATTTAATTTTGTTCTTAAGCAGCCTCACACTTCCAGTAAAAAAGAGGCAGGGGGTGCTGGGAGAGAGTAAACTACAGAACCTTTAGTCCCCAAAACAGATGCCAGTTTTGGATTTATTCAGCCAAGGAGTATTTAGCTTGGCTCAGCTACACTTGCATTGAAAAAACACTTGCCTATTCCAAAAAGTTTTTAACAAGCTCTGCTGCAGATGCTGTTGCCATTTGGCATGTCACCGTCACTGTGTGGTACAGCAGAGAGAACTCTTGACCACAGGTTTTCCTTGGCCGGGGGAGCCAGTGTATTTGGCTATCGTTCTTCTTCTGGCCAACTGGCTGCATGTTTATGCAGTGTGGTTTTAGATGGAGTGTTAACAGAGGCTGGGTTAACAGCCTAACCCAGACCAACAGTGAGGTGAAGGCATGACCTATCCAACCTAAGAAAACAGAGGTAGAATAAGCTTGTATATGTTGTTGCTTTTAAGCCAGAGTCTCTTGCATGTACTTATAGACAAGAAGATATTTTTCTTTGCCTCAGGATAGATGACAACAACTTTAAAAGCTGTACCAGTCATGAAAGTATAAATATATAAAAACCTGTGGTTGCCTAATCTTTGTCAGTTTGATTTCATTCTCTCACTAATGACAATTTTAACTGGGCAAAATGTCACTGGAAGAAATCCTGTTACTCCTGTTTTCCACTACTATGAGATATCCTGAGAGGATAAAAACCCTGCAGAGTTAAAACTAAAAACTTCTGACCTCGTATTTCCACTAGCCAGCAAATGGCAGTTCTGAAACTGAAAAAGCCCAAGTGTTTCTGCATTGATGAACTTGGTTTCAAGGATATCAGTGCTGAACATCTCCACAAAAGTGCATATAAAGCTGGGAAAACCTAAAAATGCCCACCTGTAGTTTAGTTTACCTACATTAATCCTATACCAGTACATATGCCTGAGAAGACTTGTAAGATGTAGAACAACTTTAAAAACCATTTTTGTATAAATTAACTACATTTGTCCAAATTCTGACACTTCTTTTTGACGACAACACCTTTGTTGCACTCTAGAAAAAGAAAACATCTCAGTTTTATACATATTGTTTAGTGTGCTTCTCTAGTACTGCCATTACCCTGACACAACACGCTCCTAAGCTGGAAAAAAATGAGGACTATGCACATTCCCTCCACAGCGCACACTTTTTACTGCACTCTTTATTAACTGACAATTTTCTTTAAGTCAAGTTGTGGAACACAGACACCATTAGAGAAATAGAGACACCACTTGCCTAAATTCTACTACTCTGTACCAAAAGTCCTATTTAACACAGTATAGATCAGACAGCCCACCCTTCAGTTGCCTCTCACTGAGAGTTCAGTTAGGACTAGGAACATCTTGAAAGTTCATAGACACAAAGGCAATTTACTGCAGCATATTAAAAAAGAGTATAGCGTATGACTAAGAATGAAGTAAGCAGTGTCTGGCTACATCCCCCACTGTCTGGGTAACCGGTATGCAAGAGCAATATGAGAAAATACAGTAATTAAAAAAAAAAAGAATCTCTTTTTACCATTTTGGCTTCTGAATGCATTGGGGGGACTTGAGGTGAAGCACACGGATTACTGAGGTTCGGCCCCTGCATCCCCATGATGTTGGAGTTCATTGACATTTGTCGCTCCATCTTTTAAAAGAAAAAAAAAATATTTGAAAACATCTGGAGACATTTGCAAGAATTTACTCTTGGTTTCTTTTTAAATGGACTCAGCTTTATTTCTTCAAGTCATGACTGAGAAAATAACAATCTGTGTCATGAATTGAATGTGTGTATGCACGCAGGCGTGTGTTTCATCAGAATCGGCCCTGAAAACTCACAGCCAATTATAAAGAAAGGGGTTCTTTGATAAACAAATGTAGCAGCCACCCAGGTTTGCACTTTTTTGTAATGATTTTCTCCCTTTCAGTATAACAACACTCAGAGTTAAGTGGTTTTAAAAGCATCACTGTATAAAATTGTAGTTTCCCCTACCAGTGCAGCCCAACTTAGCTTGTTAAAAGCATAAATAAAAATCTACAATCTCAAGCATATGGAAAACAAGTTGGCTCTTTTTCCTTCACTCAGACTACTCAGATGAGAAGAGTTTTCCATATGTCTTGTAAGGGAAACTTTCATGCACTGCTGAGATAGCAAAAAACAAAGCAGAACTCCTCCTGGCTATTCAGAGCCCTTTCTGCAAGCTAATCTCACTAGGTGGGGAGGGAGCAATACAATTTTCAAACAAAACCTAATGGCAGTAAGTCCTGTATAAAATAATTTCCTGGAGTTTGTTCCCCAAAAAAAGTCAAGCCCCATAAACTGCTAGGCGTTGGCAGAGGTGGTAAGCAGGGTTCTGGTGCTGCTTTTAGCCAGAGCTGAGCATCCTGCCGTGCTTTGGGCCAGTCCACTAAATCTTCGGCTCTTGCAAAGAAGCTTTCGAATCCTCCTGATCTCTCCAAGCAGGGGGGCTATTTTTTGTGCCCTGTGGTGAGGTGTTTTTTTCCCACCTTCCATGATGCCTGCAAGAATGGGTGCTGGGCCTTGGGGAGACGTCAATATCCCACTGCTTCTCTGGCGGGGAGAAGCTGCCACTGCCAATGCTCCTAACCCTCTCTCCATGGGGTAGGAGCAGCCCCCACTGCCATCTCCCCTGCAGCCCCTTCAGGAGAGGCAGGAGCTGCAGCCAGGACAGCCAGCATTGACAGGGTCTGTCTCGCTTCTGAGCTTACATCTCTGTGGCTCTCAGCCAGAGCACACCTGCTCCTCTGCAAGTAAAGTTGCCCAAAGGGTTCCCCAGCAGCAGCCTGAAGCCACTGAACTTACACCGTTGCTGGAAGTTTGTTCCAATTCCTTGGGAATTATGCCAGCAAAAAAGCTTCCCACAGTGCCTTAATTTAAAAAAGCCTTTTTTTTTTTTTTGGTTGAACTTCCTGGTCAATATTCCAGGAGACCCTTTTTGACACGTTACTAAGTAATAACTTATTAATGACTGATCAAATAGCAGCCAAACCTGAATCTTTCTATTCGTGTGGAGTGTCCCCCTTGCTCCAGCAAATCCAGAACAAACTTTCCTCCCTCCTATGGTCAATTGCTCCCAGGTTGTCCTCAAAACTGAACATCATGAAATGAAACAAAAACGTCTCCTTCCCCATGTCATCCTTACTTATCTCCACTCCTAACCTGCCCAAATTTCTTATACTGAAATGGTTGTTAAAATCATTTAAGAATTTGAAGCTACAACTGGAAAACATCCCTTTGGGTCCCATAATAAGATGGGAAATATTCCCATCCCTGTAGGAATCAGTGAAAGATAAGCAGTGATCATGACCTAATTCTAATTAGTGCAAGTTAACAGGTCAGAAAAGTAAGTCACATTTTTTTCTTGTTAACTGGTTATCTCTCACAAACAAAAAGATTACTTAGAGTTCACTGATATAACTTATGTAAATGGCTTTTCCAGTTTTGTCTGAATTCAGAAAAACCTTTTCATTCCAGCACAGATATGCTGATCTCACCTATGTGACCAAGTGTGAGAGTCAGAAATTGTAGCCTGATGTAAACTGCTTCTAATCACTCTCACACTAAATAGCACGCTGTTAGCTGCATCAGAAATACTCCTGTGTAAGATGAAGCACTGAAAAAGGCCCAGCTTCCTTAACACATTTCACTTGGATTCTTTACAAAATCCAGCAGACTTTTACCTCTGCATGTATTGAATCAAGAACAAAACAACCTTCGTCCCCCCTAAAAGAATCGAAACCAAAAAACTTACAGGCATGAGTACAGCAGAAGATCCTGGCATGGTAGGATTGGGCAGGGTGCCAGGCATAGAGGCAGGCATAGGCTGTCTTTGTCGGTTGTGTAGGTGCAGTAGTGAAGACAGAGAACCTGGGACAGGCCTAGAAGAAAAGAAAAGAGAAGTAAAGAAAGCTGTCATGGGCTACGGAGACCAAAACAAGCCTTACCATGCCAGCCATTGCTAGGCAGAGGCAACTCTAGACAAGCAGGCATAGATAAACCAATCCAGGATTTGTCCTTTCCTGCATAAATCAGTGGAATATAAAGTTTTGAAGAAGCAGATGAATCACCTTCCTTCTGCTGTTTATCAGTTAAAACACCAGTATAGTTCATCTGATATAACATGAATGCAAATGTAGCAGCTGGTCTCAGTCTATGCACCTCTGCATCTTACAATGGCCAGCAAAAGATTTCTACAAACAAGGCAGGAAAACTTCCTGGCGTACCATATCCGTGCACTGCTGTAAATTCAGCCTTCAGGAACAAAAATATCTGGATCATAGTTTTGCAGGCTGTGACAGAAAATTAACCATGCTTTATCACCTGTAAATAAACTACTCTAAAATGAGAATTTCATCTCTTGATATTCTGTCCCGTGGAACTCTACCAAACCATTGTTCCAAAGCGGGGTTACTAATTTTACCGCTTAGCATGTCACCAGGACAAAGAAAATGGAAAAAAAAAACCAAAGAAAATTAGGAAATTTACATTCAGATTAAGCAGCCTGTAAAAGCAAAATGTACGGACTATAAAAAAGCAGAGTGAGTTATTTGGCTAAGAGGGTTCAAAAGATTTAGAGGGATTTTTTTTAAGTACAGCACAGGGAAAAGTGTTCATGTGAGAAAGCAGGCCCACTCACAAAGAAGAAACATAAAATTAATGGATTAAACAAAACTACATTTTTAAAATAGCCTTTAAGAACGTGGTCTTGGGAGTTACTTAATCAGTTACCTGTTGTTTTGGGTTTTGTTTTTTTTAGTTTTGAAGAAGTTACAAGTTGCATGAAGTTTGGGGTGAGCATAACTTGTTACCTTTTCAAAAAGCTTGAATATAAGAAATTTTTCATACAGTGCCTCAACAAACATTGCTGTATGAGTACATTATGTTAAATTCTCAGAGAACAGTTCTGCAGTATAACATGTGGTTTACACTGTTTATTGGGAAGAGAGCTACCCCTAAAGGTATAAGAAGAACTGGAGAGAAGGGAGCATAGTCTGGGAGCTTGAAGAGCCTCTACAGGGGAAGCATGGAAAAAGTGTAAAATGTTTAGAACCTCTAACTATCACAGCTGATTTTCTGCCTTGGCAGAAGCATCCTTTGCTTCAGTGACGAATCCATAGCTAGCCATGAAAGCCTCAAAACCAGGCTGACATGGTCAGGGAAGCAGAGTCATAACCCTAGAGCAACAAAGGAGAAGACAGTTGTTTATCCCACTTGGTCTGAACTGTGTCACACCAAATGATGGGGCTTTACATCTTGGCCCTCCAGCTGCAAGTTGTACTGGCAATCATGAATACGTACATCCCTTCTCTAATTTTAGGTGTCAATCCAGTAATCTAACAACAAGCAAAGAGTCTAAAGGCTGTGAGCAATGGGATTCACAGACATCCAGTATGCAGGACACCACATCTAGGCTCCAAAAGTGGAGGCACCTGTCTCATAGCAAAACTATTTTCTTCTGACCTACCAGTCTCACACTCCTTTACCAAGAGTTCAAACCACCTAATCCACTTGTCCCTAGAACTCCCAAATATTTCCCATTCTTGGACTTGTAGTCCTTCAACCCTCCTCTCTTCAATCGCATTGCCCCAGAAACACTTCTGTCCCAACAAATGTCATCTCAAAGTCCTTGCCCTGTCAATTCCTTCACACTCAGACACCCTACTCCTCCCACCCCTCTGCCCTCAGCTGCCCTCTCTTTAGCAGCTGCACCCGACTGAACCCATCCTTTTGTCTTGTTTCTCCATGGACAGAAAAAGCCTGTGTTTTGAAGGGTGTTTTAAAAATCCTCCCAGGCACACACAGTACTTATTCAGAAAGGAAAAAAAAGAAATCCCAAAGCAGCAACAAATATATCTCAGATAAGACAATGAGTTCTTCCTATGCCTGTGTATTCCTGTGAGAAAGTGCAATAACTACTGTGAGGAAGCATGAATGAGCTTCTGGGATAGGGAACTCTATGGTCAGCTCAGCATAAAGCTAAATCTTGGGAGCTGTGGAGGTGATGTGAGTGGAAAGGATGCAGTGCAGAAAAAATGAGCTCAGAAAATATACTCAAAGTACACAGACCCTGATCCATTCTACTGTCCACTTAAACACTGCCATGCACCAGCACTCATTTACACAAGACAACTGACAAATCATCGGGATAAGGTCAAAATACCATGAAAAACATGCTCATTTGAAAAAAAAAAAAAAAAGTGAGGAGATGATACCAGTTCGAATGTGAACAATCTCAGTTTGGTTTCCAGTGTCTGTGGTGACCTCATAGGCAGTGTCCACTTCCCACTGGCTCATCCTCACCAAAACTACTGTCCTGCAGAGCAGCAGACAAGTTCAAATAGGTCTTCTCTATCTTATTCTTTAAAGTCTATGTGCCAGACAGAAGGGCTGGGACCCCCACATTGGGGCATTTGGGATTGAACAGAGTGTGCTGCAGCCCCTGCTGGGGTTGCACACAGGTTTTCCTCCCAAAGAGCAGGCAAGGAGGAGTGGGCAGGGAAGGAGGAAGCACTGGTGCACTCTCCCACCTGTACTGGAACAAGACTGAGGTGTGGACCCATCTGCCCATTGGAGCTCTAGAGCTCTCTGGGTCCACTGGGTTAGACACAGCCTACAGAAACTGCACTGGCTAACCAGAGCAATGCATTCAATAAAAGTACCACCTGAGTTTTCAGTGGTAAAGTAAAACAAGTACCATGACAACAGCTCCCCCCGCGCACCTTTATTCATTCTGAGATGTCCCACATACATTGTACAGTTCACTGGTTTCATAATAAGCTTAGGTGTTAGGCTGTTTGACAGAAACTTATTTTGGCCTGACCTATACAATTTGTGCAAGTGATTCTCAAGAGACTGCACAGTTTGAGTTTTGCTTATATGTTCCAGAGCCAAAAAAAATTCCAAAATTGCTTTAATGAGTTTGGGAATATGTGGCTTGGGCAAAAGGGAATTATTGGTATTTATTAAAATGGCAAAGAAGCTTCTTTGCTGTCCCCAGTTTTACCTTTAACACTGCTTTGTTTGGGGGGAGGCCGTATGCTTTACACTTAGCTAGAGGGAAAAAAATCCTTAGTACTTGAGGTATTTTTTTCTTGCTGCACTCCTGCTAGTCTCTTCCCAGGTGTGTTTTTGCAAAGAGGTGCGGAGCAGTCAGAGAAACCTTGAGTTTCAAGGTTGATCCTCCTTTTCAAAAAACCTGCAGCACTCCTGCCACCAATAAAAGTGCTACATAATGCTCAAAGGATTCCCCTCCACTGGGGAAACCAACTTTGGCCAGTACTCATGGATACTTGAATTGCTCCTACACTGAATGCAGGTCATCGATTAGCACGTGCTTGTGCATAGCCACTCTCACAGAGCTCAAGGCATGCATAAGGCATAGGCTGAGATACTCAGCTTGTCTAAGACATTTCTTCCTCTTCCACGGGCAACACAATCTCCTTTGTTATTGCTTTCTAACCAGCAGCAAAGTTAATGCAACTTTATAATGGTTATTTTTAATGTTGAACATATTGACTCTGCTCTTCTCTTTGTAAATGCTGAGGAGGTGCTGCCTGCAGCCTGTCAGTCAATATTACTGACTGTGGGATTTTCATTCTTTGGCACCTGTGTTGCTAAATAAATAGGGTTGTTGGGCAAACAGCCCACAAATAAAGGACAGATAAGATAGAGAACTGGCAGGTGCTCAACCTCACTGAAAATCTGGCCACCCGTGGTGTTTTTCAAAAATTTCAGAATTTTCACTGTGTTCCAGCAGAAGCCTGCTGTTGGACACGATGGGGTATTGGTCAGTGTTTGTACACTGTCTCTTCGGGCATACGAGGGCTGGATGGATAGTGTTACGCTGGCTTAGTAAAATACCACATTAGCCAAGTTGCTGTAACTGACCATGTTGGCTCTTCCTCTGCATGGTCGTGCTAACACCATGAGTCATCCTTACTAACATTTAAACAGATGGGTGGTACCCCGCTAAGCCATGGTGACTCGATCATGTTCCATCATATGACTCTACCCAATGATTAAAGATAACTCCACTAATGTAATCAAATATCTATGATATACACTTCACTATGCGACTCCTTGATTAATACCAAATCCTCTGTCTGATATGATGCAACACCTATCTGACCCAGTTTTCTAGACTGTCTGGTGACTAAACACTACATTCGTCTATAAAAAGACTAGGCTTCCCTTAACTGGAAG
Organism: Platyrinchus mystaceus; assembly: GCA_035041135.1. NCBI lineage: Eukaryota > Metazoa > Chordata > Aves > Passeriformes > Tyrannidae > Platyrinchus > Platyrinchus mystaceus. Next base: position 34,237,654 of record JAWWLV010000088.1, on the reverse strand, counting down.
TCTTCAAGGACAGTTTGCACAGATGGCAATTTGCTGCTGAGGTCTCATGAGGGCAGGTTCATACTGACCTAGACCATTTGGGGCTACAGACAAAAGGCTACATGCTACATCTGGGGCTACACACTATTTAAAGGATCACTGCAGTATGTTTTCTATTATGGTAAAGCACTCTGGGTCAGTGGATCTTACCATGACCTTACTTACTCCCCTGCACATAGCATTTACGCAAGGCCATCAAGAATGCCTACATCACGTTCATGTTTGCTCCACTTCAGTTAGCTCTGGTGTGCAGAAAGTTAAGCCAAAGTATATGGAATTGCACTGGAGACTTTCTATGGCCTCTAGACCCAGCCATCTCACAATGGAACAGCCCACAAGTGGCTGTTTGTGCTTTGGCAATTTGCCATGTCGGATCAGCACTGGCTGAGGGATTTCTGCATCACACTGCAGTTACACAACACAGACTTGATCAGACTTTCGCCATTATATTATATATATATATATATATATGTTACAGAAGTTCCTAGAAGCCATGGTTTAAAAATTGTGGATGAGGTCCTCCTCAAAAAAGCTTGTAGATAAGGAAAAAATGAGGGAGAGTGAATGGAAGGAATAGGGAGACACAGGTGAATAAAGTAGCAATGATATCATTATGATCAATATAATGAGGAGCAGTCATTGCATACCAGGAGCCTCAATCTTTTGAAGGGATGTCAGTAGGTGCATGTGGTTTGGATGGCTTTCAGGCTGAAGCACCCAAGTAGCCTAGCATACTGAGAATGAGTAGGCTACAGTCTACCCTCTGAATGTCCCATTGACAACCAGGTACCGTCACGATTAAACTTTCCATTGTTAAAAAGTAAGTTCACTGGATCATGTGATTGTACAGAGCAGCTGCAAGCTGCTTTTTCAGCAGCTACCACAGACAGAGTACCTGGCCCAAGTGCTGTTCTAGGCCTTCACTGTTCAAATAATTCAATTAGAGGGCAAAGACATGAAAAGGGATGTTTTAATCTGAGAGATGTGTTCTGAATGGAGGGGTTTCCTCACTTACTGATGGTCTGCTGTTGTTTGATCCACAGTGCCATTATTTAAGCCCATCAATCCAACTAGAGCTTTCCTTATTTGTGGCCCATTATGTCCCTCCCCCTCCCAGCCCCAAAGGAGGGCAGTTCTGTCTCATTTCAATTTATCCATTTGTCATTCAGAGGAGGAAAGAAAAAATAAACACAAAGGAAAGCAACAACAAAGCATCAGACAAGTACTTGGAATACCTCGCATAGTTGCAAGGGACCTCACCTGACCTGCTGTATCCCATGTTTAACAATGTTTTTATCACAGTATCACCAGAGAGCCAAGCTTTCCAAGAAGTGGGAGGTTTGTGTCACCAGGTTTTTCAGAGAGTCAAACCATATTCCCGAGAAAAGAAAACTGGCACCTAGAATTCATGGCTCCCCGCCAATCTGGTAAAGATCCTTTTTTGTATTTCTCAGATAGTTCAGACATCTGCATGATGTGAGTAGATTATTATTATCAGTAGCAGACATTTATACTGTGGTGGTGCCCAAAGGTCCCAGTCGGGAGCAGGACCACATTGAGGCTGGTACTGTACAAACACAGATAAGAGACAATTCTTACAGAGTATGTTTACAATCTAGAGACACAAACCAGATGAAAAGTAGAAGACAGAGATAGAACACACAAGCAAATAAATATGCTAAAGAATTGGAGACAATTTAGAGGCACTCCTCTGGTTGCTTTTTGGTCTCTTTGTATGTTTTTTATTTAACTGGTATGCTCAGAAATGACAGGACCGAGGAAGTTTGCAAGAGGAAGGGAGTAACTAAGATTGAGACACAGGAAGGGCAACACTCTAGGAGAGGGAAAATTGTGGCTCATAACTTTGAGGATTTGGGAAGTTTCCAGACAAAGATATGCTTTCTGTAGAGATTTTTAAATGGAGTGCTCATATATCTTCATATAGGTTGCCTTTAGGTATTTTCCCAGTGTTGCACAAGAAGAGATTTCAGCCTGTGAAAGAGAAACTGGCTGCTGGTAAAGACATTGGCAAAGTGAAAGTGATTCTTGACAGTGTAATGAGAAACTGGAGAACTGAGATTAGATAAGGCTAAGTTGTGAAAAGTCTTAAAGACCAGAAGTTTGATTCAGAAGGGAAAGCCTATGTAAGTATTTGAGAACAGTTGGCACAATTAAGATAAGATATACATTGGCACAAAGGAAGAAGGAATTCAGCAACAAGCATCACAATAAGAGCAAGATGCAGTATACAGGTATGAAACTATATGGACAAAGTCAAAAGCAACCAAGGAAATGTTAATTCTCAATTCAGGTATCCCTTGATGTCAGTTCAGGAGAAGCTGTTTACTGGGAACAAAGCAACTCCATCAGAAATGCATTCTTGATCACTTGCTCTAAAACACAGTGACAGAACAAAAAAACCAAAACAAAACAAAACAAAAAAGACAGTGAATGGATATATATACAGTAAAATATCACAAACCTGTGGAAAAATGCCTCCAAAATTTGTTAAGAATTCTGTACTTTACACCCTAGCTTGTAGGAGAAAAGCCCTACAAATCAGTGGCCCCCTCATGTATTTAGTGGGCCAAAGTCTATTTAAAGGTTTAGTCAATGATAAATCTTCCCTTTAGAAACTCCAATTGTGCTAATGCCACATATATTTCCTGAACACATGTTTAAGGAACCTCTGCAAATTCAGCGTAAGTACAAGGACCAGCAGGTCCTTGGAAGCCTCACAGAACCCATTAACATTTGCCTTTTGGCTCTTTCAGGTCTTAGGAACTGCTGGTTTCAATCTTCCCTTTCCTCTAAATATTTCACTGGGTCTTATTGCCTGACCCATTACAAGAAAAATAAGAAAAGCTAGAATGGTTTCTTAGACTATAACTTCCTTGGAGAAGTTTATGTTCTGCACAGTGTTATGCACACAGCTGGAACTCACCAATGATATGTGGAGGATAATGGCATAGTTAAAGCAAAGCAGGGAAACACTGCAAAAGTCAGGTTCAAGGGATTATAAAGAACTAGCCCATATAAAAACATGGTCTTGTAATAAAATTTAAAAAAAAAAGTGGGCTAAAACCAAAAAAACTGCAGCATAAACATGATTTGATCATTAAAGCAAGCAACGATGTCAAACTGATTCTACTTCCATCATGGTCTCTTAGCTCAGAGAGGACTAAGCTTAATTCTTCAGGAAAACAAATGATTTTGCAGCACTGCAAAAAAAGGTGTATCAGTTTTCAATGAAGAAAAAAGGTAACAATAATACACAAATGTACCAAATGGCAACTTACTTAAAACCAGGAATAATGAGAGCAATAAAGCTTACACAAACACTTTCTAACATGCCCATTCTTTTTAAAGTCTGGCCTTAAAACTCCAGCCTGGCATGCAAATTGAAGAAAATTTGAAAATTTGAGGCTCATTGAGGAAAAATATCAACAGGTTAAACAGCTGATAAGAAATCTAGCCCCAGCATTCAGATAAAGACAACTCAACAACAAGTAATTCTTCTGCCAGGTTTTTGCTACCTAAAGGTGCTGGAACCTTCATTTTTTCAAGTGACTTTTCCCACAAACATGTTATAGCAGTGCAAATGGATTTTACTTGACCTTCATAACTTTAATATGAAAGGAATAGTAGATTGCAAAAAGTATACAGAAAAAGCACCTTTTACCCCTAAAGGGCTGAGAGCATCTTTGGAGAGCTCTCACTGAATACTCATTACCAACAGATCCCTATACTGGAAATGAGGTAAAACAAACTTCTCAAAATTTTTTCTATTTACTATTTGGACAAGTACAATTTAATAGAAACACTAAGATAAAAGAGCTTTGTAAACCTTATTTATAATAAAAATTTAAAAAATCATCTTTTTGAAGTAATTTCTTTTCCTTTTTTTGTTCCTTTTTTTTTTTTTTTAAACTTCCCAAACAAAGCAGAAGTTTGTCTCTGAAAATAAGATGGTAAATTACAGCAAAGTTATGAAAACAAAGAACCAACAGTTTCTCCAGTGCAGGCTTGTTACCATGAGCTAATAATTCCAGACTTTAAGCAAGCTGAGCCTCTTTTTTAATAACTGCATGCCTCTAGGCAAAGTATTTCTACTAAAAATTATTGAGGCATGGAACAAGGCAAGGTGTGTGAGCTAATGTTGGATTGTTCAGTTACTAAACCAACTCCTATAGCAATGAGCCTGCACTGAACTGACAGATTATTTCTCTGTATACACTTGTATAAACACACTGCTTAAGGTCGAAATCTGTGTAAGCTTTCTTTTCAATTAAAATGTCAGAGATGACAGCACATGTTTTCACTGTCCTTCACAGGATGATGGATGCCACAGCAGCAGTTTCATGCCCCCGTATTTCAGAGATGTTTGCCTGCTTGGGTGTCTAAGCAAGATGTACTTGCTGATCTCTTCATATGCCTGCAGGCAGACAGGACTGCTATACTTATAATTTGGGTGGCTTAATATCTCCTGACTTTTTCCTCCTCAACATCCCCTCCACGAGTCCCCATATCCAACGTTCTAAAAATTAGAGCAGGAAGGTTGCTGTGCCCAAAGAGGTCAGGAAAAGGGTCCTGAATTAATTAATTAAATTAAGATTGCTATTCAAGTGAAGGCCTTAAATTGCACACTAATTTCTGATCATGGCTAATTCACTTCAGGCACCTAACTTAGGTCCCCACAGAAACACAGCTGCTGTGGGTAGTCAAAAGACATAGTACACATCTAAAGAATCTTCCAGTAATTAAAATATAAAATAATATTAAAAAAAAGAGATTAATCTGAATCTTTGCATTTCTTCATCTCCATATTAATAAATTAATAAAACTGTACCCATCAGTTTCTCATTCATTTTCATCAGTCTAGAGCTTAAACAAAGACATAGACAGTGGCTCCAACTGTTACTGAGTCTCAAGACCATGTGGCAATACAACTCATAGCACATGTAGCCACAAAGCTGTGGTTGGACAGAAAGCAACAATTTGATTACAATTTTGCTAGAAAAAGATTGACTACAGAAAAATGCCTAAAGGAGAAAGAAAACACTCCAGTATCTGCCACTGGCAGACTGTTTAATGCTGACGAGACACAAGTGTGCTGTATGCACTGTGAAAAGCAGAGTTTGCTACAGTTGCAGAGCACAGTCGCTAATCAGGACAATATGTGAGACTATTTATTTACTGAGATTTACTGTTGAGATCTTTAAGAAAGGCTTTATATAAGAAAGTAATACATGGTTCCTTAAACAATATAGCAAATCAGTAAAACTGAAAATTAGAAGCTTGAAAAACTCTCAGATGACATATGACATCAGCAACAGACCAAAATCCAGCTCTTAATCCTATCCTTTAACAAGAATACCATAGACAAACTGTGTTTTTTAATGCTCATTGCTTCCCGAGCACTTCTGCCATCAGCACATTGCTCCTGTGGTGCCAATCTCTCTCTCTGGCCCAGAGGAAAGTTAGCACTTGTGCATGGGCCACTAAGGTCACAGCCCCAAATGTGCTCAGTATCTCAAAGCTGCTGATTGTTTCAGTGGGTGGCAGTGGAGGAGAAGGGAAAGGAGCACATACATGAGGGTGTACTCTCATCTGTTCAGCAAGCCATTTCCAGGTGTAAAAGTATCTTAGTGCTGCCAAACAGCTATACATCTTCAGTGACCTTCTTCCCACTCCCAATCCACTTCACTGATTCCTTTCAAACTGATCAAAATGAACATATGCCATTTCCTGGGAGGAACCTTTGTATGTGCTTCATCTCTTAAACATGCTAAAAAGCCAACTGACAGCTATATTAGTACAAAAGATGAGAAGCATGGGGAAGAGGTGAATCTCAAAGCAGATAGAACAAAGTCATGGAGAACTGCTGCAGTTGTACTTCAACAGAGATCAACTCTGAGCCAGTGCTGTCTGGCCTCGTTATTTAAAGAATTCACATTGCCTTCTCTGCTACATCTCAGTGGGAGATATCCACTGACTGAGA
>JAWWLV010000088.1:34190749-34222586 GCA_035041135.1 Platyrinchus mystaceus | reverse complement strand
TCTTTGACATTTACCGAAGCGTCAGGCACAGCACTTTAAAAGGACAGATCTCATCCTGATCTCAGGAAAAGAGTATGCAAGCAAGGTGAATGCATGACAGTAAGGAATGTACCAGGGGCATAGTGAGAGCAAGGCCGTACACCCCGGGACTCCACTTTTGGAAACTTCATAAGTACGAACAACATCCTTCTCTGAGCCGTTTAGCTCCAGATGAATGTTAAGACTGAGTCAGCATCACTGCACAGGCTTTTGTTAGTGAAAACTCATATACAGGCACTGTTCCTCAGTCTTTATGTTATAATCCACGATAAATTATTTATTTTGCAATAATAAAATAACTGAGCATGCATGATTTTACGTGTGATAGTAGCGACAGCATATTGGATAATCATTAGTTAATGGACAAATATGAACGCAGAATAAGGTACACAGGGAGTTCACTGCAAAAAGGCATTAATGTGTCATTACTTTTACAGTGGGAACAGTTTTTGCTAGCTAAGTTCCTGTAAAACATACCTTTGAGCTTACAGAGATATTAGAATGGATTTCTCACATGCTTACGGACAAAGCTTGTCTCCAACTTTTGTAAAACACGGTGAAAATTACCATGAAGGCTCAGAAGTTTTGTTTGTAATGATTTAATTTCCTTATTTTTTAAATAAATAGAAAGGGGGGTGGGGGTAGTTTAAATGGCTGATTGATTTGGAAGTACCTCAGAGATGGATTTTCTCCTGGCATTTTAGAATTCTGTTATTCTTGACTATAAACAAAAACTACAGATGATTAGTTGGGGAGGGAACAAGACCTGTTTAGCTGTTTATAAACTGAAAAGATATTTGGCTGCATTTTGGCTTACATTTCAGCCAAAAATGGCTGGTTTTCATGATTCCTTTTGTCTTTGCATGTTTATAAGGCATCTACTAAAACCTAGGTGACCATCACTTACAGTATGGTGAGAAACCTAGGAAGTTAAGCATCTTGAAGCATAATTCATCTTCTCCCCAGCAGCAGCAATTCGGAATCTGAAGTTACAGCTGTTACATGAGGTGCATATACTCTTTATTTCTCAAAACAAGGTGGACACAAGCAGGCACAGGTTATGCTTTAGATGACATTATGTTCTTATCTCACCATTTGTTTTTCTTATTGCTTTTTCCTCATCAAAATTCTTCCTGCTTCCAACCCCTGTACAGACAGCCAGTGCTGCCATCATTGTCCAGTGCAGGTACAGAGAATAATTTCAGTCAGAAGTCACCTCAGAAGATCACCTTGTCTAACCTCCTGCTCCAACCGGGACTAAATGCAGTATCAGGGCAGGCTGCTGGGGGCTTTGTTTAGGCAAAGTGTGAAAATCTACAGCAGCAGAGACTGACTCAGGCCAGTTTCTATGCCCTGCAACGATCCTCCTGCGGTAGCCTTTCTTTCTTTAGATCTCATGGAAATTTCTATTGTTGAAACCTGCAATTGTTGCCTTCCATCCTCACGCTACAAAGCAGGGCAGACTTTGCCTCTGTAACTCCTCTGTAAGTAGCTAAAGCCTCAATTAGATCCAGTTAGCTGTCTTTGCCCAGGCTAAATAAACCAAGTTCTCCTGCTCTCTGTTTCTCAGGATACTCTCTCCCTTCAGCCTAGGGCATCTGTCCTCCGCACAACTCACCCACCTTCCTCTGCTGCAGTGCCATAAGTCATTGCAGGCTCACCCTGGAACACTGTGCAGTTTTGGGTTGCCTGCGTGCTTGGAAATATTTTACAGTCCAAACAGATTTCACCCAAAACTGCCCAAAACTTTGGTTGGGTGCAGAAATTTTGTATTCTTGTAACATAGATCTTTCTAAGTCCTCTGGGGATTGTTTGGGCAATCCCAAATATCTGACCCCGAGCCAACCAGTTACTTATTATATCTAATGTTTGTCCTATTTGATAATTACTCTGCACAAGAGACACATGCCAATGCAGATGTGCTGCTGAAATACAGTGCTCAGTGCTACATGAGGAAGCAACAGACTCATACCCTTCCTACATCCAGCTCCATCAGATCTGTGCTCCTAGAAGTCCTTTTATTGGAGAATTGGAGAATAGCATCTTTAAAATAAATCCCCCTGAGATAAAGAACTATATATTAAGGGGGGGAGGGCAGGAAAGGAGGTGTTGGATAGAGTTGCAGCTGGCTGTGCTATCAGTCAAGAACTTGTCCCATGTGAGACCAGGTGAGACCAAATTTTACAACTCTGGAAGGTAACACATGCAGTTGTCAGAGTATTGTTGCCTGTTTTATCATTTGCTACTCTTCACCCTTTGTGGGCATTTTCCCACAGAAACAAATCAGAAGTAACAGAACAATGTAGAACAGACACTGGACATCAAACAGAAAATAAAATGTACAAAGATGAATCATCTTTCAGTGTACAGCAAGCAAGAAACTTACTCTTTTCAAGACCTTTTTCGAATAACAGAAAAAAGTATTTCTCAGCAAAAACAATTACCAGTTGCTTTTGGGGAAGGAAAGCATTTTCTCTTAAAACAGTTCCCAATTTCCCTTGAAAAAATTGTTATCAAAAGCCCAAATTTTAACAATTATTCAACCTTGTTGGAAACTTTCCAATCAGCCACATTTTACTTTTCTAAGTAGACCTTTAAAAATCCATGCTTTTCCAACTAACTCTTTTTTTTTCCTATAGTATTTATTTATTTTTGCATTGTTTTATAAATATTGCTGGTAAGGTTTTATACTTTTCCTGAAGTATGTACTGCAGTTCTTTTATAGGGCACTACAAAGTCTTGTTTTAAAATAGTTTAAAACTAAATGAAAAAAAAAACCTGGCTAAATTCATTACTGAGGGCAAATCTGCTGTATATTTTTTGTTCATTCAACATATTTGAATATCTACTGAATTGCAATAGCTGCATCGGCTTTTGCTCGGAATGAAAAAAGTTCCATACTGCACAAGATCAGCAAGTAAAAAGCCAAACTAAACACTTAGCGATGCACAGCAACGTTAACCGGGGTTTTTTGCCCCAAATTCACTTTTCTCATTCTGAAAGAAAAACTTGAAATGTGAGGTAGACCTGAAGGGTGCTAACAGAGTGTTAATTTCAAAAAGAAGGAAATCGTCATTCAAATTTATATACCGATATCACCACCTTAAACATCAAATTGTAATCTTATTCATGGGATAATTTTTTTCTGATATGATTGCTTAGGAATAAGTTAATTTTGCCTTGCAGTCTCAAATATGGTGACAGACACCCCCCACCAATGCAGATACAGATCCACACATACAGAGATTTCTGTACTAATCTGCACTTTGTGCAACACATTCCTCTTTCATATGAATGGCCACAGAAGACACTTATCAACACTGGATTCCAATAGCAAGGAATCTGGTGGTTCAGGCAATCTGTAAACTGAACCTTAATTTAGTCTTTATTTTGATTTTTCTGCCAATCTTATTCCTACATGAATTTGCAAAAGAAACTCACTTATTCTAGGTATACCAGAAAACTGAAAAGTATTCAGGGCAATGAGAATTCCTGCAGTCCTGTGATGGTACAAGAGAAATACTGCTCACATCCTTAGCTGCCGTGAAATAAAAGTTCATTTTGACCTGGAAACCAGATGATAACAAAGAACACAGTACTGGAACTTTTCTGACTTTTCAGGATACTGCATGGCCTTAAACTGAGGTCAGAGGAGAATTTGGTCCAATATATTTTTTCTGTTCTGGTTCATAAGACTCTGTTTGGGAAAAACTAGTTCATTTTAAATCTGACATAAGATTATTGGTGCTGATGGGCTTTTCCAGTGTGGTAAAACATTCTACTGATATTATTTTTGACAGGGCTTGTGATAACTAGTTGATATTTTTAAAAAGTGTAATGAACTTTTATTATTATAGTTATTGTTTTGTTGCTGCTAACGGGCACAGATTTATCGATCTGCAGAAAATAGTGCCCATCTGAAGCACGTTGTCCGTACTCTTTACGGTCATGGAGTGGCACAAGAGTTGTAGATATCTGCAGTAAAATTCTCCATCTCATTATTTACATGAATGCCTCTTGTATTCATACTAATAAAGAGCTCTAATATGTTTGACTAATGGTTGCAATTTGCAAAATATCCTGCAGTGCTCTTGAATGAAAGATATTATGTTAAAATAAAGAGTACCACAGAAATACAGCTTGTGCTGATCTGAGAGACTGTAATTGTCACTCCCAGCTAGTAGTTTTTACCAAGACAATAGCTAGTTTTATTAGAATGTGCAGAAATCTTTCAGTAAATTAAAACTTATATGTTTTCAATAGAGTTATTCACTTTAACACTGGAAGCTGATGCTACAAGGAAACATCAGGACATAAAATAAAGAATGTAAGAGAGGATGGAATAAACAGTGTTCTGGTAAGTAAATGATACTTTCCTGGCTCTGTCTGGATTCAAAAGACCTAAAAAGCAATGTGCGTGTCATGAGAACTGAAAAATAATTCATGCTATTTGAAAATCAAGGCTTTAAAAATGTATTTGGAGGAAGTGGAGAGGGAGGATGGCAAGCACTACAACACAGAAATTCCATGCCACATTTAAAAACAAACACAAGCACCCACGTAGAGAGGAAATCACACATTAATAGAGATCCAAGGTTCATCAGTCTCTGGGATCACAGTGGCTGAACAAGTAGTTTTTCAAGAGGGCACATTCCAAAGCTAGACATGTTGAAAAATACGTGGGTGCTCAAAGGATTGAATAGAGCATAGTTCCACGGATTTTATCCAGAGCCCATCAAGGCAGCACTCTCATTCACTGCAATAAGCTTTGGATCATCCTCAACATCCAAACGTAGTCCTCACTCACGAAAATTGGCCGGTCACATTGGAAAATATTTGGGCAAGGTACCCCACCCATAAACAGCGTGCTCGGGGAGAGTACGGTAGTAAACAATGAATAACTTGCCTCTTTGCCAAGATTAGGGGTTGTGTCTCTTACTTGTTCACCCTCTGAGACAATAAAAAGAGGGCTATAGTAAGGTAATATCTCTGAAGCAATCTAAGAAAGAATGCCACATGAATGAGAAATAAGAGGATAAGGGCTCCTTAAATTTTGATGTTGAAAGTGGAAGAAATAACTAAGCAATGGGATACAGAAAGCCACTAGCAGATGGATGCAGTGTTTCCAACACCTCTTTGCTCTGGGATCTTGTAAGTTGGAAGAAGAATAGAAAGGAAATACAAACCTGAGTGTGGAAAGAGAGTTCCACTATGGAAATTGCCACACCATCTAGGTGGAAGACAAAGATACGGAAGTCCATTTGCAGGAGAAAGAGAGCATAAACACAGTTAAGTGGATATTAATGAACACTAAACAAGAATGGCAAGCCTGCTCTGAACTTACAAATCATATCCGCATTAATACCAAATGAGTTCATTAAGATTAACATTATTATGATGAGTATCAAAGGGATTAAAAAAGATTATGGCAAATAAGAGAGTCAGATAGGAATGAGATGTAATTACCTTCCTATCTGGTTTATCTGTAGCTGCAGAGAAAGACCCAGCATTCACTTCACACTGGAGTAACCTAACCCATATTTTGATCTGAAGTGTAATTTTCAGCAAAGCTGATCTCAACAGTTTGCGCTGAACATGGCCCAGGCATGTGCAGGACGAACAAAAGAGGGTGGAAGGTGAGAGTAGAGAGAGATGGGGAAGGGCGCAGGAGGCCTTCGTTTGCCCCAGTACCCTGACCCAAGTGTAGCAAACAACTTGGTTTTCCTGCCCCGTGTCCAAAATGTGATGTGAGGCCAGCCCTGATACTATCTCTGTCCAACACCTGACCTGCTCTGACCCCAGCACTCATGACACCAGCTCTGAAAACTTCACTGGGCTTCACAAACATCAGCCAAGTCTTCCAAAAATGTTTAAGGGAAATAGTCTCACTGTAGAGCTAGGAAAACTGAGGAATACAGGGGCAGAGGAATCACATGCAGTGAAATAAAAACAAGCTGTCTGATTTTCACCTCTTGCTTTTGTACCGCAAGTACAGAGCCAGTTCTTTTGTGCATGCAGAGACCAGCTAAGGAGCACCAAATTATGGCTTAAAATCACACAGCTTATAGAGCAGATATTGTGCCAATGCACACATTCAGCGATGCAGGCGGAAATGTTACTTGGGATCTTGGTGGAGAAAATTTACTGGGACTCATCCAGCCAGGCTCTGCTCGGAGCAGATTGCCTTTCTTCACAGGCTGATCATGCACAGTCGGCACTCCAGTGCAAACATCACTCCCCAGCTCTGCTGTGTTTGGCCTCTGGTTTGTTTGACAGGTTACATGTGCTTCTGAATATATCTTCTGATGCTCATTTTCAAAGTGCTGTTAACGTTTCTCTTGGCTGCTGTTTAAAAATTAGGTCCCTAAAGATATCATCCTTCAATAAGAAAATCCTCTTGCCAGAAGACCCAGCTTTAAGCGTGTAGAACTTGACTGTCAGAGCTGCTGACCTCTACCATGAAGCTTCAAGTCTACTGGCAAACCTGCATACTGGCTCCCAGGTAAGCTGAGCAGCTAGAAGCAGAGGAATTCAAAATGGGCAGCTGCTTTCTTTTTTTTTGTTGTTCAAGATGAATGTGCATTTCAAAAGCACCTGTCAAGAATAACCAGAGACGTTTGGCTCTCCTCTGGACAGTTATGCTTCCTGAATTATATGTTTCATTGCTTCAACAACCAGCATACGTACATACATACATACATACATACACACACACACACACACACACCTGTGTGTACACATATGGAATTCACAAATGCAACTTTTTGAAAGAAGCCTTTTTTCTGTTTTTCTTGTGGTGCTGTGTTGAAATCAGTGATGTAGCAGCAGTAAACTGTAACTTAGAGTTACAGTGCCCTTCTGAAAGGCAAGAAGGATTTACATCTTTACACCCTCTACCTAACTTCAGTGAGCGTGAATCAACAGGGTGCATAATCTGTGAAAGTTGTGAGTACAAGGCAGGGTCATAAGTCAGTCCAAACTGACTAGAGCACTGTGACATTCTCCCTTGCTGCCCTTCCAGACAGGTGAAATGTTAAAAGCAAGTATCAGACAAGTGATACTCTGATCCCCCGTGGAATGCAATCCAATACCCAAAGACTTTCAGGCCATACCACACAGCATATTTTACATGGGTTTTTATAAAAGAAATAGCAAGGAGGCATTTCTGTGTAGGCAAAGATGGAGCGTGACAGTCTGTTATCCTCTGCCCAGCACCTTGACAACGTGGCTAGACACTATCTTAAGACAGCACTGATGGACTTTTCCTGCACAGTCTCCAACCAGAAAAGGCAGGAAGGGAAAGAATGAAGACAAGTCCACCCCAGCACCTGAAGCGGGCAGGAAAGCAGGGAAGAATCTACTATGTTTTATTCTGATGGTCCATGGAGCTGCACTTCCCAACATTTCTAGGAGAAAGTATGAGTCAGAAATCCTACGGGAACTCCTGCAGCAGCCCAGCTCCCTCCACAACCCACACATCCTCAACAGAGCACTGCGCAATCCAATCCATATGGTGTATCTGCACTGCAACGTGGGCCAGAGTCGGGTGCGGCCTTACGTTAGGCTCTCATATGATAAAAGTTTGGCACGTGAGCAATTGTTTGTGCTTTAGCAGTTGACTGAGGAGCTTGGAAATCAGGGCACTTAGGGAAAAGCTGTGAATAAAGTGGAGGGACATAACAGCTCGCCATAAGACGGCTTTGCAGGGGGCTACTGGACCGAAGGGAAGGCAGGAGCTGGCTAGGGCTCTTGTTCAGAAAGAGATGGAGAGGTTTTGCCACCATCACAGAACAACACTGTTAGTTATTTTGCTCAGTCAGTCCCCAGTACAGGTTATGAAAAAAAAAAAAAAATCACCAAACTCTTAAGAGCATGTTTAGGGCTATCTCTAGTTAGCCAAGCAAATCTGTGGTCTACTGCTGATCAGGTGGACACCAATACAGTGCTTCCATCTGAGACAGAAATTCTCTTTCAAAGGGGCACTTCCGAGAGCCGGATCTTAAGAGCTGACAGCTCTTGACACAGAAACCTGATGCAGAGCTCCTCCGAGCAGAATGGGTATCCTCAGGACACCAACACACACCTGATATCTCGCATTCATCCCACATCTAAACACAAGCAATGCACAAGCAGGGGCTTAATAAGTGTTAAACTCTGTGGCCCATCTTAAGGGTAATGTACTCACAGTGAACTTAGGAAAGAAGTACCTTTTCTCCCATCCTGCCAGACCTAGAGACTGTTAGTTACGTGGAAGAAAGACAGAAAGGTCTGTAGGAAGACATACAGACTTACTAAGACAAGTACAGTGCTCTGTCCTGCAAAGGAAGCCCATGCAGGCAGGTCCCCCAGCTCCCAGGTCGTTCTAGAGAGCAGAACCGTGACAGGAAGGGACCTGCTGTGCAGAGTCAGGATCTCCGCCGTCCCAGCAACGGCAGGACAGCCACCCACCAAACCAGCCACAAGCACGGGGTGAGCTAAAGAAGCTGAAGCTCGTTAGGATGAGCTCTGCTAAGTGCTTCCCTTAAATGCTTTATTTTCAACAGCAGATTTCCAACAGTAGGAGCTTTTACTCGCTCTGCTAGGCAGAGGCTGAACTGCTTTCTTCATACAGTTTCAAATTCGCCAGCCACGCTCGAAGAACCACCCCTTTTTGCCTTTCTCTTTTCTCTTTGCTCTCTCTGGGCTTTTTGTGAAAGAGACATCCAGTTTCAAGCCATTTAAAAAATATCAAAAAACCCTCGTGGAAAATAATTTGCAGCTGTGATAATATCACTTTTTTAAAATACCGTAATATAGTTTTACTTTTAATAATAAAAGATAAAAAAAAGGGAGTCTGTGAATAATTAGAGAGTGCAGTCTGAAGCCAGTTACAGTCACTGCAATTGATAATAAACTTAAAGCCCCTTGACAGCAGGTAAATGCTTTGCAACCCTGACCCCCTTCCTCTCACATTACTTAACAACCCTGCAGTTCCAGCATTACATCACCGTCCAAGCGATTGGTTCCTGCATTTTAACTCTCTCCCTGTCTCCTCCGATTAGGAGCAACACAGTGATGAAGGGGGGGTGAGGGGGGGTAGGGGACCAAACCACAACAAACTACCAAACTTCTCTCAAGTTTGCTGTACTCCTTGTTTGGGTTTGGTTTGGTCAAAAATACAGCTTCTGCTCCTAAGAGCTGAGGTAACACGCACCAGAAAACAAACTCTGTAGAAGTGGAAAAGAGTGGGAAAGGGGGACTTGGGAGGGGAGGAGGGGAGGAGGAGGAAGGCAAGGAGGGGGGGAAACTATATAGAAATCAGAAAAGGAAAAGAAAATTAAAAACAAACCTCATGGACATCACTGAGCCTGAATTCCCTGCTGAGGTGCAGAACATGAGAGCCCTGGAATGAGTGTATGTAGAACTTGAGCCAAAGCTTAACTAGCCCGAGTGAGTCATATCCTTCCCATTTGATTCCCGTCCAAGCGATGATGTAATGCCCTGGCCCTCTCCCTCGCTCCCGCTCGCTGCACTACCTCCCTCCTCCCCTTTTCTCCTTTTTAGCTCAGTGCTGGTGAAGTCACCATTTAAATCTGGCAGCGCTGAAGCAAAAACTTCAATGTAACCAAAACAGCCCCAGGCCAAGTTCCAGACGTACTGAGACTCGGTGGTGCAATTGCCATTGGAAACGGGTAAACAGAGAAAGAAACAGTGCTGCCTCTGAAGGGCCTGCGCAGCTGCCTGCCGGAGCGCAGGAAAACCCAGGGACCAGGAACGGGGATGACATGATTGACTGGGGAGCATCAGAAGATACTGCGTCTCTCCCAAACTCCCGCATGGTCCGTGCTTCGGGAAGGTCCGGTCATTGGAAAAGGAGGAGATGGAGCAGGAGATGAGGAGGGCAACGGAGAATCCGCAAAGCGGACGCAGCGTTGTGTGTGTGGGTCTGCGGAGAAGGAAGTTTTGCCGTAGACTGGGATTTCTCTGCCTCAGCAGTGCAGGGCTGGAATTGAGCCCCACATTTTTGAAGGAAAACGACAGGGCTGTTTCTTGCTCTGTATTCTTCTGTATGCAAACATACAGGTGCAAAGCACCTTCTTTCTCCGTGCCTTAAAAAGTACCAGAAAAACCCCAAACCGTACAGCACTGCAAGCTTATAACTAACTCACTGCTGTGCTGCTGCTATTGCCTTTCTGGTGTTTGTCTCTCAAGTCTGATATTAGTGATCTTTTTTTTAAGGATAGAGAATGTTTCTAAATGGAACTTACTATAAACTTTCACGTGTGCAAGCAAAAGTTATTGTGGTGTGAAGCGCTCTGCTGCACTGTATTGTGGTTCTAAGTCCTCCTGATGCTAAATGCTACTGACCATGGCTGAAATACCTCTCGTGTCCTCCCCCACAGAGGGCTTTTTTCCTGTTCATCACTCACAATTAATTGTAGTCAACACAGTACCAAGCAGCTGGTCCACAAAAGAATGCAAAGCCTATGTAGCAGTAGTAGTAGTAGTAGCAATAATAATAAATGAAAAAGTCTACGTACACATAGCATCCCTGAGCAATTCCAAGACTAATAGTTTCAACATCAAACTGCAGATTTTTGGCACCTATAACACCAGACAGGTATTTAAAAATTACTCCTTTCTTTATAGATCAAGAACTTTTTCAAAAAGCCACTTCACTCCGTGTCTCAGAATGAAACTCAGTTTTCCAGCGCTCAATGGATTCACCTATGCCCCCCAAATTCAGAAAACAGTAGGAAAACTGCAAAGTCAATGTGTTTTCTTCTTTATGATGATGTGAGTTTATGGAAAAGCTATTTCTATTGCCTAGCACCATTTTACCACACTGGGGTTTTTTGGGGGTGTGCTCATTAATTGATCACAGCAGCAATGCAACAGAGACTATTGTAAAGTATCAAAATCTCCTCTGAGCATACTCTTATGGTTATAAATTATCTTTATATTTCGATGGATCGACACCATTAGCTTCTGTCACGGTTTAGTCTTGTATTCAAATAGTCATGAATTCAAGTGGGTTTTTGTTTAAGTTGTATTTATTTTTGCAGACAGAATGAGAGGGGGAGTAAACCAACAGTTTATGCTATTTCAATTAAAAAAACTCACAGTTCTCCGCAGCGGCCTGACCTGCTGGATGACATCCTCAATTGATATTGATGCTGCAGCCACTAAGAGTGACACCTTTATCAAGCAAGGCAGCTCTGAATTAGAGGTGATCAGCCATAATTATTACTGGCGCCACTGAAGCCTGTGGCTTGACAGCATCAGATGTGGTTGTTATAAAGTTTGGTCCATTGTGTCAATGGCCTGTATAACTCATTTATGTCTGAATTACCAGCTATTGATTTTTTGTCTTCTGTCATGTAATAAAATAAAAGTTAGATCACTCCTAAAGCCCTCTTTTAATTCCAGCCTTGCTGATAGTTTCGTTTTAAGTTCAGCCCACTTCTCCTTCTCCATTTAAAAAAATGAGACTTCCAGCCCTTTTTCTGTGCATGTCTCAGAGGTCATCCTCCCTCCTTCTTTCTTTTTATTTTGTCTTCTTACATTTACACTGCTGGATTACACAGCTTCTTCTCATCCAGTTATGCCACTGACATTGCTATAAATGTTGTCATGGGCCCAGGACAGATAATGGGCTCAGAACAGGGGAATGTGCCTACAGCTGAGGCACAACTTTAAATTCTTAGGCCCAGCTTTGGAAGAAAGCAAACTGCCACCAAAGAGAAGAAGGATTGCCCTGAGGAACCCAAGTTACTGCGGGGCCGCTTGTGTAAATACATCCATTCCTGCAGCCATTCCTGCAGTCTTCTCACTCTCCTGTAATACCCTCGCTTCCATCGCTGCAGGTATTCAGAGCAAGATGCAAACAAAGAGATGATGCAGGAGCCACAGTGTAGTTCCTTGTCCTCCTGAGGCTTCAACCACTTGCCTGGCAACTGTGCTCTTTCCAAAAGAAAATTTTGTTCACCAGAAGCAATAATAGATTCATTGCCCATCTGTGAGTGTCTTAAGCAAAACAGCACAGAAGATTGCGTGTGTATGGTAAATGACCCTTTTAATTATTATTATCTTCATAAACACAAACTCAGAAGAATTAAACTGCTTTCAAAAGTGTTCATCTTACAGAAGATATTTCCAGGAGTAAGAGCATTTTCTGAAGTGAAGAAGAAAGGTCGAAGCAGTGTGAACTGCTGATCATTTCCAAATTACATGTTTACACTGAAGTCCTATTTCAAGAAGGAAACTGCTTTAAAACAGAGCTCATGAACCAAAGGAGTTAAAAAATTATTTGTGCTTGCTGGTGGGAAAACAAAAAGTTCTTTCCAGGCAGGTATTTCCAAGGCCTATTGATTGATTTTTTCTTCCCCCTAACAGGAAACACAGTTTTCCCATTTTCCTTCCTGTGACAGACCAGTTAATGATAAAGAATGTCCTGTGTTCAGAGGAAATTCCACTTGCATGCAAGAGCTCCCTCTTTATCTGTTTACTTGTCTGTCTTTTCATTCTCCCCCCCACTCCAACCCCAGCCTTAAATTTCCATGTTCAGCCACGCTCAAGAATAGGGCTGTTGTGATGAGAGTTATGGGATGTTTTAATTCTAATGGGAGCCTTCTTCAAACTAGGGCTCTGGCCAGCACAGTTATGACTCCAGCTTAGCTGTCTAGTTCAGGAATTCTTGCAACACCCTCCCTGCAGAATGTTTCATCCTTAGGGAAAGGGTGGTGGGGCACACCACAGATGTTTGGTGTAACAGAAACTTGACAAAAATCAGTGCTGCTGCTGAAAGTTTCCAGTCTCAACGATCAGAAAGCTCTGAGTTTTGAGAGCCCAAACGTCAGAGTGCACTGGAATTATCTCAAACGCGTATTGTAACACGGAACTGGGTGTACTACAGTTGAGATTGTGGATGGACAAATCACCGGTCCTGCAAGCATTTTAGATGAGTTTGTCACATAGAGCCTTTGGGATTGACTCTTGCCTATTTCAGTCGGTGGCCAAAGCATCAGCAAAGACTTGTGGATGAAAGCAGTACAGCCTGATTATTTTTTTCTCCGCTACTTGGCACTTAAAGAGGCTTGATTAAGAAACTATTCTGCAATAATGGTCCTGCACTCAGGAAAGTCTCATTTTCATTCTGACATAATTTTTCATTTCTAACCCAAGAGCCTTATAGTCCCTGTGGAATTAAAGAGGCCAGATAATTTCAGGGTTAAATAATCTTTAATGACTATCACATGTATGGAACCTTAAACCTAGTATTAAAAATTATTTTTTTAAAGTGGCATCTCTTCCTTTTTTAATTTAAAATAACCATCCAGGTGGTTTCCTAAGGATTTCTTTGCAAATTGCTTCCAGTGAACCTTTTCAGTTACAGACCACTGCAAACCCATGTGGTGGTATTCATCATTCAGTTCAACTTGGGTGTCCTGTGTTTTTGTAGTGGACAGAGGGACTGTCTGCACAAATGCATGCACAGGGAGACTGTCTGAGAAGGCTGGATGTCACTGGCAAGGACATACGAATGTAAAGGTCCAAAATTTCAGCTGACCTAAAGAAAGGCAGGGTTAAGAGTGGATTCTTCAATTTGCTCATAAGATAATGGGGAACATGTTCCCAACTCCCTTTGGTGCTTTGGAAAAAGACATTCTTTGTTTAAGGGGACTCAGATCAAAGTGCTCAGCATTGATCTGTAGTAGAGGTATAGCTGGTTTTCCTATGAGCTCTCCAAACTGTAATGAAATAAAGTATCTGGAAATATCCTTTGTGAGAACTGCCCCAGATTTCTTGAACATAAGCTCTCTAAGACACTGGATTGGACAAAGTCTAAATGAACACTGAAACAAAGATCTCCCGCTCTCAAGCACATGCTCAAACATGCTGCTACATTAGAAACACCCTACTGAAAATATTTAAGGAAGAAGAACTGCCAAAATTTGAGTCCAACATTTCTGGAGACAGAAATGTGCAATGGGCATGATGGCCAGAAGAATTCCCCCAAACATTTTGGCAATGAATCTTAACCCAAATCTTCAAGAAGGATCTCAAGATAAGAAATGCTGCCCTAATAACAGTTCTAAGCATGTTAAAGCCACTTGGGATCATGTTTTTTTGTGCTGGGAACACTCAACTACTAGGAAATAGAACTGCCTACTTACTATATACTCACCAAATAACCGTGGGCCAGTGGCAAGCAGATGACCTGGAAGTGAAGAGCTTTGTATCCAATTATATGTCACTGAATAATCCAGTCAGAGTAGCCACTTATTTTATTACAGCTGTAAACCACAAAAACCTAAGACAAATAATGTCGCACTTTATGCAGAATAATAAATAATGCTTTATATTTTGGTATAACCTTTAGCCCTGAAAGATTCCAAAGCAACGTGCAGACCAGCCATAAAAAGTCATGTGGTGCAGTCACCCCTGACATGGGAGATCACAACCAGCCAACAAACAGCACAGAAGTGCAAAGGGGAGATGTTGACTAAGGACAGAAGTAAACAGCTGCAATTAGGTAAAAACCATCATGTAATCTTTAATGTTCACGCCTAACGAACAGGAGGTTCCCTTCCCCCACTGATATTCTAATTACTCTAATGTATAATTAGAATGTGCTGGTTAAAATGTGAAGGCACTGCTATTTTTAGAATTGCTTGAAGAAGCTTTGCCATCCGTCTACCCTAAGTATTTTGACCCCAGATCTCAGATATCTTAATCTTTAGTGCAAAACCCTACAGGCTTTATCTTGGACACAGTGAAAACTTTATCACATATAGCTGATCTCAAATCTTATAACAGGAAAAAGGATCTGGTTTTGATGTTCTTTCCCCATTGTGCTTCTAACAGATAGAAAAGTAAGCTAAAATTGCAAAATCTGGATTAAAATACAAATCTCATTTGCCATAATTATATATGTGCTGTGAAGTACAGTATGGTAAGCACTGAATAATAGAGTACAGCTCTAAACTAAATTTCAGCTCTAAACCAAATTTTATTCTTCCTCTATACTGTCATATCCATGCATTTTCATTAGCCCTTTATTTGTTAGCTCTTTATTTTAAAATGTGAATAATTGATTAATAATTAATATTCTAATGCAATTTTTTTTTAAATAGGTAAATATCTGGAACTCAGTTCCAACTGGGAAATAAGAGTGTTGGGACTCAGATCACCGTCATTACAGCAGGACAGTTTCACAGTGCTCTCTGATAAACACATAAACAAGATAGCTCGTTTTTAAAGATACACCCTCCCTTGTTAGTAAACTAGCTGATAGTACAATATTTCCTCCATGAAAATGAACAGCTATTACTGGCCACTAAGAAATGTTTTCTGGACTCTTGCTGGACAGACTGACTTAAATTTTGGTGTTCCATGAAATGCAAGTAACCAAGTAGTTCTGTTGATCCTGGCTTATCCTCAGACACAGGGTTTACACCATTCAATCACTCTCAGGATGCTGAGAATCCATGATCCAAGTGGTACCATTTTTAACTCAATTTTATCCAAAAATCTGAATTTAATGTACATCCAGCATATTGACACCTAAACCCCAGTCTCTTCCAGTACAAATTAGAATTTTTTAATGTTTCTTAAAAACCAAAGAAGTCTGCAGTACAGAGACTGAGATGCAGCCACAACTAAGGGCCAGTCTGCAATTAATTCCCTATTTGCAGTGACTCCTATTGAAACATAATGTAATGTAAAGTTTCCAATATAACAAGTCAGCCATAAGAATTAAAACTCTGTTGTTGGTAACATAAAGCTCTCACATGAGTAGATATTTTAAACATTTTAAAAGGGAATAACTATTGTATTTTTATTTTATTTTTTTTTTATTTTGTAATGTGAGTTAAACAGGAAATCCCCTTTCAGTTTCCTTTATAGTGACTTCTTCAGCCACAGATTCATTATCTGATAGATCTTTTCTGAAATCAAGTGAGGTCCATCTGTACTTACTTATGTTTTTAGGATTTACATACTGTTTAGTCTTCCAATGATTTTCTTTAGGAAAAGTATGGCTATTTATTAACTCTAAACATACTAAAACCAAACAGATCTCTCACAGACACTCAGACAAATGCTTTCAGGACTCTGAAAAGAAAGCATCTGTATTTTACTGACATTAGAGTCAGAATCAAACCACTAGTTTCACTGTAATGATAAATGAAAGAGAAATAATTTCTAACTTCACTTTCACATTCTGTGGTGCAGGATGATGCTTTACTTTCAATGCCAGTTTCTATGAATCAAAACATAGATCTTTTCCATTCTTGCATTAAAAAAACATAAACAAAAACAAACAAACTCCAGAATAATAAAAATATCTCTACAAAACATGCATGTACACTGAAATACACAGACAGTAAGTACACATTCCACACAAACTGTTTTTACTAGATTTACAGAGTCTTCTGCTTGGACACCCTCTAACACCTGCTTGTTCCTACTGCTGTACAAACTCAAATGGTTATGCTTTTCCTTAGTGACTGCAACCCATGTCAATGAGGCACTTTTGTAAATTCTGTATTGGAAAAAGTGCACCCTGTTGAAAAATAATCCACAATTCAGTTTATATAAAAACAAACAACAAACAAACTAGACTTTTAAGTAGTATAAATTAAAAAAAAAAATATTTATTGTGGAAACCGGGTAAACCAATTAAAACAATGATGACTAACTCATCTGGGAACCTGCAGAATTCACTCACAGCCCAAGATGTAACACAAGTGAACACTTCTGTGCTTATAACTTAACAGTTTTGATACAAGAGAAGCAGCACTTTGATCAGTTTCTCCTCTTAGCTGGGATCTGTCCCATGAGTTTTTAACCTTCCAAATCCTGAGCTTTCACTGTTTTTCCCATCTGCCCAAAACTTTCCCATCCTTTCCTCCTTCTAAGTAGCATGAATTTAATTTCTTAGGATTTAGAAATTTTCTACTGTCTTTATCCCTTACGTTCAAGCTTTTGTGTGTTAATTATTCTGCACCGAGATGCCAATCTGAATTTAGCTTGAAAACACTTCAGGGCTTATATATTCTTGTAATTGCTTCACAACCGGAACATATGTCTCACCACCCTGCACGTCAATAGTTGCAACATCGTTTTCTCTGGCTTTTACCAATGTAATTGTACCTCTTTCATATCTGTCCAGACTCCTGCTGCAAGGACCTTTTTCCCAACGCTTTGTGTTGAATATGCCAACTCTCTCTATCCCTTAATCAGCGCAGTTTTCCTCCTGAAGTTACTGTGTTTCAAGACCCTTGGTAACCAACCTCACCCCATCTTCCCTGGCATGTTTTCATCAGTATTAAAAGTTAGCTCCAGGTCAATCCAACATGCCGGTCTAATACCACCCAATGCCTCTGGAAAGCCGTCTTCCCGATGCAGTGTTATTTAAGAGTACTGGTTCCTAGGAAATTAGCAGATCACCACAAAAGCTTGCTGCCACTCCATGACCACTTACCTCAATCCGTGAGCCCTCCTCCTACATAGCCATTTCCAGATGATGAGCCTACTAGCTTCTTCTGCTTCTAGAAATTTTTATTAGTCCCTTCAGGCACAGCCTTGCATTTTTTAATACTGAATTTCATTCCATTGCCATTACTTCGGCACTCAAAGCTCACCGAGGATTTTTGGTTGGTTTTTCTTTTTTGTTTTCTTTTGCATGATATCCAGGTCCTTCCCTGTACTGCCAGTGTCTCCAAACCCTGCATCACCAGCAGTACTTGTTATACGTGCATTGCCATCATTAATGAAAACACTAATCAAAATGAGAACTATACTGAACATTGTGTAGCCCCACAAGCAGCCTCCTCCAACTTGGCACTTTCCCTTTCAACACCACCCAGTTCTCTTCCCTCCAGCAAACTTCATTTTTAAGCATGTTGAATGAAATGTAGCTGTCCTATTCCCTAGGACAGACTCTTCCACATTAGCTGTAGTTGTCGAGCAGTCTGCAGCTGTCAGCAGCTTTTACTGAGTGGGAATTTGTCAGAGGGAATAACAGTGCATGACAAAGTTTACCCTTATTTACTGATTCACTCTCAGCCCTGCCTGAAATTTCTCTTGGCTGACAGAGTGGAATAAGCAACTTTTTGGAAAGTTTTAAAGAGGAAAAGTGTTTTAACTACGATGGAGATAAGTAGTATTAATACTACTAGAATATTTGAGCAACATTTCAGATGTCTGCTGACTCTCAGCACTTTTACAAGAGGAATTTTACATCTGTGCTCCACAGACCTAAGAAGCCCCCTGTGTCACTGTGTGCCATTTTGCTCCAGTTACGCTTGTTATTAGGCAGTATCATTATGTACAATTTTCGATGTTCCTAAAAGGGATTTCAAGAATGTCACAGGAAAAAATGAATGGTTTGTTTACTTGATTAATGCTGTGATCTGTGATTACAAATCTGTCTACTGTTGCTTTCACAGGAAATTATTTCAAGAACTTCACTTCTGGGTGTTGCTTAACATCCAGTACTGACTCCACTATAAACTCATACGCATGATTTATCTGGTGGCCAGCATGTGTGGGAGGAAAGATCTAGGAGTCTGACAAAAGTCTTCACTCCCTCTAACTTTCAGGCCATCAGATGTAGAAATCTAGACCATTACACTCCCAAGCCTGTTTATAAATCCTCAGCCAATACAAACAATTAATATTAAGTGAGTGCAAAATGAAAGTGATTAGGCACATCTTTAAAAAAAATTATATGCACATATTTTACTAGCTTTAAATGTTAAACCAGCTGATTACATCATACCAACACAGTAAAAATTACTCCAAGGTAACCTAGGAAACTGTTTTTATTAAACAACTGAGTCCCTTCACTTAATCTCAATTCACACAGAAAGCAAGTTTAGCTGAATCTCCCTTCACAGCAATCCCATGCCATTTGTTCAGACTAGCTGGGATGCTCTTGCCGTGAGTTCGTAGGGCAAAGCTCTCTGAAGACCGCAGCAAGGCTTTCTCAGATGAGGGGCCCTTGTCTGTTGGATGTGCTATTCTTGGTGGCTTGCCAGCAGACCCAAATTTGGCAAGGTTCAGAGCATAAGCTACAGTCTGTTTGTTTGATTATCATGAATGTTTTTATTTTTATTGGTCAGTTAATATGTTTTCACATTCCTTTGTTTTTATTTCACTTTGATTGTCCATGTTGGCTATTTTGTGTCTTCAGCCTAAAGAGATGTAAAAAATGGGCAGCCTTCACAATCACCACCTAACTTGTACCCAGGACAGCTCGTAAGATTCTTGGTCCTCTGTATTTTGGCAGTCAAGTCATAAAATCTCTTTTCAGTTGCACCTCATTCCTTAGTTGGTCAGCATTTCCAGTGTTCAAACAAAATGGTGTTAGATACTTTCAAGTGCTGTTAAAAGAAATGGAAGCTGCAGGTACCCAAAAGCAGCTTCCGGGATTTAGTCAGTTGGGAGCCAATCTGGCAAACACAAAGCAAAACCATAATTAATTCTAGGTTGTGACTGGTGGGATTTCACCTGCCTCACTGCTGTGCTCATAATACACGTATATACCACAAATGCACACCTAGATAACAGATATTATCATACAGCAAGTATTATGCATATATAATAAATGTGACTATGTAAAAAGATAAAGCTGCCTTAAAAGAGTATTGCAGGATGAATGACACGAAAACTTATGTTGACTGTTGTATCATCATTTTCATTCTAGCTCCCTTTTTCAGATACTTTAAAAAACTTCCAAAACTTTCCCTTTTTAGGCTGAAATACTGCAGGCCTGGTCTTTGCCAGATAATGAATATTTTAAAAAATATTTCCCTAAACTATTTTGTCTGTCATTTATAAGGACAGCAAAAAGTGTAAAAAGTTGTACAGTCAGAAACCCTGGGAACTAAGTTGAACTTTGCCAAGAAAACGGCGCACTAAAAAAATGCTTCAGAAGGCATTGAAAAAAATTAGATTTTATTTGGTAAAGCCCTTCAAAGTTTTGTTTTGTTTAGGCCAGTTATGTTTTCCCCAAGTTTTTTCGCTCAGCTTTAAATCATGTACCTAAGAAATACAACTCTATTTTTCATTTCAGCTAACCTGGCTTCTATAAAAAATTTATAGAAAGAAAATGGTCTGTAAAGTGCAGAGTGCTAGTGAATTTAGAAACAAGCACAGATGAAAGACCGACTGATATACTGCCTGGAACACAGATCTGCTCCTTCACAAGAAATGTTTTATATAAGAACGTTCTGTTTTGTCTTCTTCACACATATATTTGATCTAATCTGTTGGCTCTCCTGGTCTACAGTACCAATTTTATTCTTCCTGTTCTCACTTATTCAGCCTACTCTAGGCTACATTTGTGACCTCCCTAGTCCTTCTGCTCCCTTCCACTACATCACTTCCCTTGCAATAAGGCTCCTTGAAGTCTCATTCTTCTTTTTCCTGAGCAAAACCTCCCAACTCAGTTCACCAAGCCACTGCTCTGCTTTTTTTCAAATCCCACCCAACTCACGTCCCTCATATTGCCTATCTGTATTGAGCTAATAAGCAGCAAAACCAGCACAAGGAAACATCTGAGTTAACTTCTCTGCCTAAACATATTTCCATTGAGCTAAGCTTTCTTTCCTGCCTACGAATCTGCTCTGGCTCAGTAGCCTTGTCTCTCGCTCAGTAGTCTTGCAAACCAAATTATCTCATTTGGAAGCAGTTAGGCCCACTGTACCTTTACAAACTGCTTTAAAAAAAAACCCTTATTTTCAGTATGCAACAGGTGACGTGGGCAGCAGGCAGAAAATGGACTGAAGGGTCATAGAATGGATGTAAATGGAATAAAATAATAAGGATCTTGTTTTCATCAGAATAGTTTCAATAACTGAGGAAATTCATACATTTTACAGTCTAAATTGTTGCTAAAAATGTTTTTCAAACATTTACCACAAGGTGCCAGCAGTTCTTTAATGCTTTTTTATTTTCAATTCCTGCTATATACAGTCAAAGCAAGGGTACAACAAGGCAAAGACTTCAGACAGGGAGGTCATAAGGTGTATTATTGCCAGGATCAGAGACTGTTCATAGAAAACAAGACATATACTAGTACTAGTACATATACTTGCATCTTTAAAAGAAAAGAAAATATGAAGGCCAGGTTTAGTAATCCGTACAGAGGTGCAAAGCGTACTAGTTTGTCGTTGTTTGGGGTTTATCTGTACTTTTAAAACCAGACCAACTGTAATAGTTGAGCCTATAGTGAGGATACTCAGCTATCAATGTCTATTTTACTTAGCTCTTATCCCCATTCAAAAGTTAGAGGGAGCAAATACCTCATACAATATAGCAGCATCCACTCTCCTCAGAGTGTAATAATATTGCCTGTATAATATTATACTCTTCAGAGTATAGTAAAAACTGCCTCCTAATATTGTCAGACTTGTACAGTAGTACTGTAAGCTACTTATTGGAAGAGGGGGGTGTCTTACCTAGAATGAGGAAATTAGGTGTGTTAATGCAAAGTCGCCTACCATTTGTGAATTTATTAGTAATAAAATATCAATAAGTACTTGCTGCATTCGAGGAATTCCAATTAATGTTAGCGGCACAGTGTTTATCCTAGTGCTCACTTCTATTAGATTTAAACAACCATCTTGGTGAAGATTTACTACTATTTAAGTATCAAAGCCAGACTTTCAATGGTGAAATCAGAACAGTTCAGAACTGAAACAGTTAATTCTCTTAAGAAAGGCTGCCTTCCCAGTCTGTTTTATTACATTTTCAATGATACAGCTATACGTGAATGGCTATTATAAAAATTACCTGAAAGTATACATACATGTTATACACACTCCATTAAGTCTTAATATTTAATACATATGCAGCTCTTTCCACTCAAAAAGGCTCACAAAGCAATTTACAAACAATATATGCAGAACTAACTTGAGACATATAATGCAATATGGTCTCCCTTCTTAGAGATACATGACTAAACATCCCCAATGAGTAATATGGCTAGCAGCCATAACAGCCTCAGGCTGTGATCTGCTCTGCTCTCATAAGCTAAACAGGGTTGGTCCTGGCCAAATGCATTTGGGAGCCCTCCAAGGAAATCCCAGGGTGCTTCAGGAAGCAGAGCTGGTGATTCAGTAGGTGGCACACTTCCCCTGGAATCAGCTCTGAACCAACCACTCCAACGGAAACCTTGGTAGGTGCAACACAATTAACCAAATGGGATTTCAGGCTGGATTCCTCAGCTGAGACCAGTCATTTGTCACACTGTCATGATTTATTAGTGATGCTATGGATTCTGCAATTAAAAACAAAGGTGTCGTTGCTGCTGAGAAATCCTCTCTGCAGAGTTCCTTTAGTTTGGAGAATTTGAAAGAATTTATTTCTAGTTTTTTTCAGTTGCAAACATTCTGTTTCAAATGGGAACTATCTGTAAGTGTTGCTGGGCTTCTTGGTCCTCAGCAAGAGCAAGTGAATTTTATTTCCAGCCCACATTTTAAAACATAGGTTTATGAATCCTTTCCTTTGCTTCAGTATGTCACATCTGAAGTAGGACATCCACTTTTAGGGATTGTTCCTAGCTAAAGGGGGGTCAGGCAGAGGAGAAACCTTTGGACAGCTAGAGAAAGTCTAGAAGAGGACTAAGGACAGACTGAGCAATCTGGTTACTCTACAGAAGACAAGACAGAGGATGGATGTAATGAATTTTCAAATACACAAGAGGCTGCTGATGACAGAAAACACAAATAATATCTTTCTCTGTATCTATATTAAGTAGAATCAAGAATAAAATAAACTTTTACTTTTGCATCAGGGAGGGTTTGGGTTAGCCTGAAAGAAAACCTTGTCTCAAAGTGAGTACAGTTAAACACAGCAATAGGATGTGTGCTCTGCATTTCTGGAGGTTGTCAAAAACACATTAGAGATATTTCTGTCAGAAATGATGTAGATGTTACTTAATCCTACTTTGGGCAGAGCATTGGATGAACACTTGAAGTCCCCTCCAGCCATATAGCTCAATGATTCCATAATTTTTATGAAAGCAAAAGATTTATAGCTTGGGCATTACAAATTTCTTCCTATTTATATTAACTTTAAAATAATAATTCCACCCCACCAAAAAAAAAAAGCCTAGAACACACCACGGTTTCAGGGGGATGACAGCAAAAATTACCCATTCTTAAGAGTTTTTAGCAAAATGGGTCATGTGATCTTGTTCTTTTGGGGTTTTTTGCATTTTTTTACATAGACACAACCTGAGTTTCTCATTTTTCTTTCCTCAAAAAGTCACAGAGAAGAGCTGAGTTTCACATCTAAGTCAATGAACAACGGAGAATCTACTAATGTTTGGGGAAGTGTCAGATCATTTTTTATTTAAAGAAGAAAAGGGGGAAGGTAGAGGAAATGAGAAGAAGGAAGACATTCCTTGAAACTTAGGTACGATCTCAAGAAACACACCAACTTTTCCTGGAGGTTTCCTCATCAGTTGGGTACATGTTAAGATGCTGAGTTCAGGGCAGTTTGGATCTTCCTGCTGAAGATACAAAACACTACTAAAGTCCAGCTTAAAGTACATTGAAACTACCCTTTCTTTCTCTGTTGATGCTTTTTTTTTTCCTTTTGCACAAAGACAAGAAAGTAAAAAGCTACTTAGTAACTTGGATGATACGGGGGGGAAAAAAGTTTTTGCCAAGTTACTTTGTAGGGAAGGCCATGTGTGTAGATCGTTGTCACATAGGAAGGAGAAGAAGAGGCAGCATATAAATATAATAAGAAAGGTTTAACACGGCCTGAGCAGTATGGCCATGTGGCCTTAAGAAAAAACATGGTCTTGGGTCAGGATTCAGAGTGCAGTGGTCTGGGGCTGCAGAGGGGAAGACATCCTTGGTCCTTTGATTGCTCCCCATGCTCATGAGAAAAGGATCTGATTTCCTTCAACAAATATATACACCTCAAAATATTCCTGATCCCTTCAACAAGTCGTTTTCTAGTTCAGAACTACAATACAGCCCCTCTGGTTTTGCTTGGCGACCCAGGCTAAAGTAGAAAAAAAACCACTGAATGTCAGTAAATTAATTTTTTATTGAACCTTAAAATGAGTTTTTCCTATGATTTAGGAAAACAGATAATGCAGAGAGTGTTGGGGATGTCGGCAAGATAGGACAACATGTATGTGCTAATTCCCTTTGTTAGTGTGTGGCACATAATCAGTTTTGTTAGAAAAATAGCCTCACAAGAGGAGGCATAGTTTATTTTTCAGTGAATGGCTCTTAACTGAGATTTACAGTTTAGACAGATTACAAGCTTTACTTTCTCCACAGAATGAAACAAAGAATGGAGCCCTTCTAAACAAAATATTCAAACAATTCAAAAGTCTAAAGAAAGGAAAGTCTCTCTTCTTGGCTAGACAGTTTTGATACCTTAATGGCTGTAACATTTTAACAGCTGTGGGAAAACTGACATTAAAAAAATACTCAGCCCAGAAACATGGTCTGTGTACAACATCTTTGAGCTCTTACATTTTATTAGCAATTTGGATTCATTACTGTTTTAAGGAGGAAGGAAGGGAGGTAGATGTTCCTGAGAGCTGTTTCTCTAAATGTATTAACCAGAGATTTCCAAGCACGATTTAATATAGCACAACTCAATCCTCAAAAACTGGCTAATGGGTGAGATGTCACCATTTATCCCTTCATTGAAATTCATGCTCTAACACAGGAGGTCAAAGCAGATATTTGAGTGATCTTCCTTATGAAAATGAGGTAACCTTCTTTCATCCCAAAGCTTGCTCTGATTTTTCTCCCCCCTCCCTTCCAGCCCGATGCTAGGCAGCAGCTCATGAGTACCACACTGTCACCTTCCTTTTGAATTATAATGCTCTGAAAGAGCACTGTAGTATTTAATAGCCTGAGATCACAAGCTCTCCTGACACAATACTTAACCAGGTTCTGCCTTTCTTTCGGTGTGCTCATTATTTGCACATGGTCTGTGACATCCAGGGAGAATATGTTATCACACAAGTCCTCTCTTCTCTTGCTGTTTGCTCTTCCATTGTATTTATCTCCCTTACCTGACAGGTTCTCTACTATGCTGTCAATTTTGTCAAACAAACAAACAAACAAACAAAAAAACCACCAAAAAACCAAAACCAGGGAGGCAGGCCCTATTCACTAATCTTTAAGGAATCCTAAGGTGCCCTTTAGGATTTAAAACAAACACTGAAGTCTGAAAATGGCATGCTCTGAAGTTCAACAGCTACCTCCTGATTATCCCGTTAGAAATCTCTCAAACTCTGTGTTCAAATTTCATCAGTCTCAACTCGTCAGACCTCAGGGTGGAGAAATGGACATGATGAGTGTTCAGAAATATTGCACAGAGAGACACTGAGAGAATGTCTTGTGGTAAGAGAGTTTTAGGGAGTAGTTCTGCTTAATTACAGCCATATTGAAGCTATGCTTTTGGGAGGGATATAAATAAGGTAGTTAAGAAGCTGAGACACCAAATGCATGTCTTTTGTCCTTATAGACTCTGACATCCCAATTTTGTTACACTTATTGTAACTTGTTGTTTTATTTTTAACACCTAGATTTCTCCCCCAGCTTTTTCCTTCATTAGGATAGGACTAAACAGCAAAATGTTATTTTATTATTTGAATATATTATAAATTCCTTTTTTCCTTAGAAGGAAGGCCAGAAATTATTCTTTTAATAAGTCAGACAACTAACACAGAAAAATATTCTCCTTTAAATATCCTCTTGTGCTAATCAGAACCTTCAGGGAGGACCACAGCTCTGGATCAAGCTGCATTGGTGATGCCCTGAGCGGGACAGTCCTTAAAACACCAAACAGGCTTAGGAGATAGTCCACATCCTCTCAGGAGAGGAACATGTTCTCAGTGCAGCAACTTGTATCAGTCAACAAACTCACTTATTTTTCAGAATATAAATGTCAGCTCCTGCGTCAATGATAGTTTAGATTAGTTTAGGTTGTTACAATCAGCTTCTTTCAGAATTATTTTCAGTAGAACTGTCTGCAGTGTTAAATTTCTAATGATGCTAGATGCTTAAATACCTGAAATGGTGATCTCTTTATACCAGGGTGAAGTTCTGCAACTAGTCAATAAACCAGGTCTTCCTGCATTTATCCACATCATCTTTTTTTGTGTGTGCATGCCCACAATCCCTAAGACAAATGTGTTTGGTAGTTGAGAAATGTTTGCTCCTTTGGCTTCAACAACTATCTCCAAATTAGGCAAAGGATGTAAGATCAGACATATGGACTGTTATTTTAAATCTTCCACTTCAGCATAGAATCAGTAGGAAAAAGTGCTTCACAGCAGCCTTCCCCATGAACCTCCTTCATGCACCTGACTAGCATCTGCTTCAGTACCCTACAGAGCAAAGAAACTGATGGCTTCAAAAGGGCATTGAACTTGCAGCCCCTCACAGAACACTCTTTCCCTGCTATCAGCCCAGCAGAGTGACTTTACAAAGTCTGTTTCCCCTCCTTCAATACTAAAACATTTTATCCTTCAATAATAGCCAGAGAGACCTTAAGTATCATGCTCAAATTGCCCTAATCTCACTCTGCTCTCACCCTTTAAAATCACTGCCAGTGGTTGGCCCCTGGCAACACAACAGCATTTTAACTCAAACTTCCATGCAATAAATAGCTCAGATTTCCTTTAAAAGGAACACATACATACAACAGACTAAGGGTGCACAGAAGTTTTATGCATCTAGCAGTTTTTACATATTCCACTGTTATTCATTTAAGGCTGACCAAGTGGTCCTCAGGGGATGGCATGCACAAGCATAACATTATAAGTGTTAATAGGAAACGGATCTGAACAAAGAATCGCATTTCCCCATTATATTGTGTTTCTACTTTAGTACATCATGTTAGTTTCCTTCACAGCTGGCTGGTTTGCTTGTTGTTTCAGAGACAATTATCATTTGCTCATAACTTTCTTTTTTTTCAGTGTATTTTATATGTATGTATAGGCATGTGGGATTCTTGCTTTGGTTTTAATATAAATGGCTTGTCTTACAAGGTGTTTTGAAAAGCTCATAACATAAAATAGGCAGCAATTCGAAAATTACCACAGAAAAATATGACCTGTGTAGCCACGACAGAGAGAAGAATAGAGTCAACTCAGCATAAAATGTGCCCAGAAATATAAATCAATTAGTTGGGTTTTGTATAACAAAATAATCAGAGAGGTGCAAGACAAACTCTTGCTTTTTTTATAAACCCAAACTCACTTCAGTAATATTCTGTTGTTTATGCACCCTTGAACTAATTTCTTCTCTCTCAACATGTACGCAATTTGTCCTGCAGAATAACTTTACCCTTCTAGCGGTGGGGGAAAAAAAATCCTCAAAATAAGCAGAAAGAACACCAGAACATGCACTTTGGGAACTGCCTTGTATAAAGTCGGACTAAATCTTATGAAGAGATATTTTTAAAGACACCAAAGCTATCAGGCAAGCATGCATGCCCCTGGTGCTCCTGTGGTTTTGAGGACAGTCACTTGTGCAAGCACTGATGGAGCCCACGCATGGGAATGCCACTGCCTGCTCCTTCTGCAAAGATGAGAGGGGAATCTTGCCAAAATTGCTTGCACGTGCATTAAATGGCTAACATGAATGTACAAGATCAACTGTATAGTGACAGATCAATGACTTTAATATATGATGTCTCAGTTAAAAAAAAAAAGAAAATAAACCAACATTTATTTTCTCAGCTCTAATGTTCTTGTACATGCTGCATTTTCAAGAAATAAGTACCACCCTTTCCCACTGCACTCTGCAGTGAAGTTACACCCAGAGCATGACGTGACTGCAGTTACTTACTCCCAAACATACACCATGTCAGTGCACAGCTTGGAAAAGAGAAAGGTCTTCCTTATTGTCAAAGATTGGCTAACTAACTAATACCACATTTGTAGCACCACATTTTCACAGAAGAAAGATTTATTTCAGCCTCTACAAAAGTTACACCAGCAACAACTCTCACGCTCTTCAAAGCGACATTCAGTCTCTCAACTCTGTTTCAGCTTCTTTAATGCTCTGTTAAGATCCAAGGTGTATACTTTACATGTTCCTTGCTCTTAAAGTTCTATTTCCTAAATGAGGCATGACTCCTTTCAGGATTACAGCTTGTAAAAATCACTTTAGGGTAAATTTCCCTTTTAAGGAAGCAGCTTAGCCACTCCTTTATCCTCGTAATATGTACATCCCATCCCTTTGGGCAAAAGTTCTCTTCAGCAGTGTTTCCCATTCCTCTCATGTGCCTATGAAAGAAATCCCAGCCACATCAATCAGCCTCATACAAGCAAAGACTAGGCAAAAACATTTGTTGTGCTTTCCTAGCATAGTATCAGGAAATAATACTAAGTCATCAGAAATAGATATTAAGCTAGAAAAAAAAGCATTTCATCTACACTGTCCACTAGAGACCATAAAGTCTGTCTCTTATCTCTGCAGGACCCATCCAATATTAATAACAGTGTGGGTAAGGGATGGCTAATAACATTTTACTAAATTTGGGGAGAGGGAGGGACCTTAAAAAACTAGAATGTTTGTACTTTCTCATTTTCAAATAAAAAGTTTGCTTTCCACAAAAACATCCTGATTTTTTTTCACCAGCCCAACAGGAAACTGACACTGCAATACTGTTGAGTGTTGAATGATAAGTCAGATATTTTCCACTGAAAGTTTTGGCTTGATTTTGTTCCTGAGCAAAATATATTTTTTAATAGAATAGACCCCATGGTTACACCACTCTGCTGAGACAGCCTGGTTGATACCACAGCTCAGATCCAGCTCAGGAAACTACACTCTGTGGCATAAGTTCTTCTAAAATTTCTATTAGCTCTTACTTGAGTAGCAATTACCTGTCATGTATGCTACTTCAGAGCATTTGTGATGCTAATAGTGATCCTATTAGAGGGTTTGCAGCACCAAATTGCTCATATTTCAATGTCAGAGGGATCCTATATTAAGTATGCAAAGCTCAGCTGCAGTTTGAAAAGTGTTTAGAAACCTAAAGTATGTAATAGAAGTACATGGAAATTTGCACTCAAATCAGCCAAAGTAATTTTTTTCTTTTATCAAATCCCTTACACTAGCAAGTAATCTTTAGATTGGATGGTTTGATTATGGTGGGGATATTTTAAGACATATTTATTTTAAAAGAGCTGACATGAAGCTTGCTTCATTACTGGCGGAATGATTCTGGAGTTCACTATGACTTTAGTGAACCACAAAATGGAGAAAAAAGTGTTTTATGGACCTTTCTAAGTCCCTGAAACCTGACAGAGCAACTACCTATCTGCCTGCTACAAAAGACGTTCAAGCTGACGTGGTTACTTTCAGCAGCTCGAGACACTTCATTTTCTAAAGAATAAGTAGCCAAGGAGCAAGAGGTGAGTGGAAAGAGGTGGCAGTCAATATTCTTCCTCTTTTCCATTATGTAGTCAGCTAAAGGACCAGGTAAAATAATTAAAGAGATGATACAGTATGCAGTGCATCACTTAATATTCTGGCAGTTAAACCTGGACTATACGAACGATGAGTTAAGCCCAGGAATATTGCCCAAGTGACTTTGTCCCATCCTTAACTGCAAACTGTACAATATTCTCACTGAAGCCACATGACCCTGAATTTACCTATAAAAACAATCGTCACAGTAGAAAATTTAAAAGACAGTGGCAAATCAGTTAGGAAAGAATACTTTGAGAAAATGAGTTAAGTTTTTGGGTATTTATCACCACAGTTAATTAGCTTTCCTTTTTGGAGGAATCATAAGAAAGGAAGTTAGGCACCAGCTTCTTCAGAAACAAAAAAATCCGAGAGATAAAATTCAGAGATCCTTAATTTTCTGTGTAAGTTGTATTGACTGAAGTCACTGGTGAGACTTTTAGACAGAATTGTGAAGTTTCATTATAAGATTTGGTAGCTTCACACCCTAGGCATTATAGAACCTAAATCCTTTCTGAAAGTCCTCTGAACTTCATACATTCCTCAGATTCAGCATTACAAATTCTCTAAAAGATTCTCACCTTACAGGATGTAACATGAGCTAAACTGAGCATAAAATCTCATTCATACATTTTCAACAAGCCTCAGTACCTGCTTTAAAAATTCTGCCCAGATCTTTGGTAACTGTTCTCAGGTGCTTTGCAAAGTAGCAAGGACATTTTAGGAGAAAAGCTGTAGGGGAGAAATGCGATTACAAACCCTCCATGCCATACTCAGTAAATTTTCAGATTTGAGTTTTTAAAAATTATATATTTTTAAGGCAAAAAGACCCAAACAAAGGTATTTTAATGATGTGCCTGTGTTTCAATATTGACAGTTATCTCCAGTTTTATGATATGCCAACAGGACCGATATCCAAACCTACTTTCCCTACAAGCATCTCTCTAGTTCCCCAAAGCAGTAATTGCATTCACCTCCTTAACACATTGCCTTTTCTTACCCATACACCTCAGAAAGAAGCAATACTTTCACATGATGCCCAAGGACAAATCATGCAGATTACCTTTTTCCAAAAGCATCTCCTGTGACAATCCTCATCAGAACTATAAAATACATAAACACCACCACATGTTAATAATGTATGTTAATTATTTCCAGTGAGTTCTGTTAGTTTTATGTCAGGCACTGCTTACGTTATAGGGTCTTTAAGATAGGGGCCATCTACATCATGTGTTTTCTACTTCACTGTGCCCTCATGGTATTTTAGTACATTAGCATTATTTATACTAAAAATTTGCTAACCAGAACTGCCCTGCCTTAAGAGACAGTGAGCCTAATTGGTGCCTAATTCTGACGTTTTAATTTTACACAGAAAAGTAATGACTATTTCGTGAATATATGCATACCCTGAAGAAAAACACAGGCATACCAGAATTTAATTTGCTCTTGACTATCAGTCCCTACAGTTGATTTTCCCATACTTGTGGCTGCTATCTGTGCCCCTTTTACCTCCAGTTGCAAGACAGCTGTCAGCTTCTTCCCCAACCCCAGAACTGAGACTCGATATGGCCTTTACATTACCTCTTGTTTTAATCAGCTTGGAGCCTGAGAAACCCAGCCTAAGTCCTCCTGGGAGCACTGTGAGCTGCTTGTGGGCCAGTGTGCTAGACCTCATCTAGCTGTCTATCTGATACCGTCTTCTACATTTCTGTGTGAATCAGTGCAGACGTGCTCTTTTTGGTGCATGCCAGAGCCCTCCAGCACAGCTGTGAGATCTGAATGATCTTCCAGAAAGAAGCTATAGAGGGTTAAAAACTAAAAGATACGTTAAAGATATACACGCACGAGGTGTGGAGCAAAAAGTGATCAGTGCCCGGCATTTCAAGGGGGCACATTTGAGAAGTATTTCCAAAAGTATAGAAATTAGCAGCCACTGTTGTTCACGGCTGCAAAATGTTCTGGTGCAGTCTTTGAAATGGGCCTTACTTTTGGACTCGTAGAACATGAGATAATCAACACAGCTCAGTACAGGGAGGAATGCAGTTGGAAAACTGCCTGCAGAGAGAGAGACAAGTCAGAAGATTGGCATCACATTCTGTTATTTCACTAGCAGTAAGTACCAGCATTGCTCAAGCAGCACATGACATGGTCCTGTCCACATATGTTATTTTGCGCCTATTCATTAAAGAGGTGATCGGTGCAGGGTGAACAATGTCAGTAAGTGGCCAGTCTTCGCGAACGAAGATCTGGGAAAGGTGTTTTTACCTGGTCTCTCAGCGCCAAGGCCACAGGTTCAAATCCCGGTCCTGCTTCAGGGTCCCCCGGGTAGATGGAGCTCGTCA
>JAWWLV010000088.1:34144093-34190649 GCA_035041135.1 Platyrinchus mystaceus | reverse complement strand
TAGTGGATCAAGGGTTGGACTTGATGATCTCAGAGGTCCTTTCCAACCCATCTGATTCTATGAATCTATGATTCTATTTACGTGAACTAGCAGAAAAGAAGAAACATCAAAAACTCCATGGAGACTGATCCAGACATCAGGGCAAAACCACAAGAAAATCTATACAATATCTTCAGGATAGACATGGTCAAGCATAATCCTCAATATACTTACAAATTCTTGCAGTACTTGTGACCTAAACATAGCAAGTGGAATAAATTTGGTTTGCCAAGAGACCTTAATGGCTTACCTACACAGACACTTGAAATCACTCATGAACTTCAAAGTGCCTTAGCAGATAACTAAACATTCAAACTAAAATGTTTGCAGCTCATTTAAAATTTCATTTCTGGACCAAAAAAATCTGGCTTGCTGGTAAAACTGAACCACTGTTTAAAATTAAGATATTAAGATATTAAGATATTAAGATATTAAAATTAAGATATGTATTTTCCCATGTGGGCATAAAATATCTATAACTAAATGTTAAATCAATGCATCATGTTTCATTCTGAAAAAGGTGAGCTCAGGAACTCAAATTATTTTTACCACTGAAATCTTCTCTGCAGTGCTTCCCAGTGACAGAACAGAAGCAGTAGGCACCAACTGAAACACAGGATGTTCCCTCAGGGAATGCCTTTTCATTATGAGGGTGACTGAACACTGGCACAGACTGCCCACGGAAGTTGTGAATTTCTATCCTTGGGTCTATTCAAAACCCATCTGGACATAGTCCAGGGCCACTGGCTATAGGTGTCCCTGTTTGAGAAGGGGCTTGGACCAGATGATCTCCAGAAGTCACTTCCAGCCTCAGCTGTTTTGTGGTTCTGGGATTTTGTGAAGACACCTTATGTTCAAAAGCACAGTGTAAAAAACAGTCTCAGAAATGCAAGAAGGAATAGAAGGAAAAAAATGACATTATGTAAACTTGAAAAATAATCCTTTGGCTGCATTGCTCCATTTTATTGGAGAATTTTTGGAATATAATAACATAGACACTTCTTTCTTTTTCTTCACCAAGAACTGTTGATTGACCAAGTTTGGTACAGCACTGATAAGGTATGTTATGTACATTGCTCTTGGGTTTGATATGAGATTACTGCATGCTAAACCTACCTAAGTGTTAAACAAGTAGTATATTAAGGGATATGAATCTGCCATTCCCAAAAAATGAGAGTGAGATGCCATGAACATAATAAAGAATCATGGAATGGTTTAGGTTGGAAAGGACCTTGAAGATCTCCTGGTTCCAAACCCCTTGCCATGGAGAGGGACACTAGGGACATGGACAGGGACATGCAAGGTTACTCAGAGCCCCATTCAAACCAGTCTTGAACGCTTCCAGGGATGCAGCATCCACATCTTATCTAGACAGCCTGTTCCAGAGTCTCACCACCCTCAAAGTGAAGAATTTCTTCCTAATATCTGATGTAAAGCCATTATCCCTTGTCCTGTCAATACAGACCCTTGTAAAAGTCCTTCTCCAGATCTGTTGTGGGTCCCCTTTGGGTACTGGAAGGTGCTCTAAGGTCTCCCCAGAGCCTTCTCTTCTCCAGGCTCAATAAGTCCTCACTTACAAATAAAGATAGATAGTTTATGGAATAAACCTGCTATAGAATATCAAATTACTCTGGTAAAAATTACCTCAATAAATGGAACAGAAAGTAGCATCTATTCAATGGGAATACTTCAGTCCTTATTTTGTGTTTCAGTCTCTTCAGAAAACAGCAAACATAACCAGCCATAGCAAGGGCAACTCAGTAAAACCATGCTTCTAACACCCCATAGTCTATAGCTATTTAATAATTTGTTTAAATTCTGCAAATATAACATTGTCACAGTTCTGCAAAACTGTGCCAAGAAAAGCTGCATATGTGGGACAATGTAGGACTAGACTGTGGTCTGTTCTTGAGTGAATGACTATATAGTCCTTGCAGTGCCACTGGCATTTGGCTGACTCCATGGCATTCCAGATCAGTAAGCTAGACTGGCTGAAGCTAATTCTAGAAAAAAATAACTAGCTTTCATCTGCTTCAGCATGAAATGGCTCAGCAATTTTAACACTTGTTACCTACATCTGTGAATATTCTGGATAGAGAATGAAAATAAAGTGCCTGGGTTTTGTCAATCACAGTGCAAAAAGACAGATAAGTGGACTCTGAATGGGTGGTTATATTGGATAGTTTGCAGTGTTTTCTGTAGAAGATACAGTCATCATTACCAGCATTTGAGTAAGTAAGAATAATTTTGCAGGAGAGCACATTTATAGAAAGGATAGCAGAATTTCTCTCATTTCCAGTACTGTAGAGGAAGTGGATGTATTTCATGGCATATTCACATGCATTTCACTCTTCTCGGTAAACACGAGTAAGAGATTTTGATATTGCAATATATGCTGAAACAAATTATTATGATGCCTTTTAGGAATACATATGCACTATCTGTCAAATTTGCTTTCAGTTATTTCAGCACATTTTCAGTTTAGCACATTCAAACTGTGCTACTTGCTTTGCATTATCCTGTTGTGAAAAGATGAAGGAATGAAAAGCAGAAAAAAAAGATCCCATACTGTTAATTAAATCACAGTTCATAATTATTCAATTCACAGAAACAGTACTTCATACTCAGAAAATGAATACATATGACAGTGCATGGCAGAGGGAAATAAGCAAAATGTACTCCCTGGGTGGAGCAGAGGGGATACCCTGAGGAATGTGTTTTCATATAGATGAAACAAATTTGTGTATGCAAGGCACGGTACTTACACTGTGATTACTCAACCATTATCAATACAGAACATGCAAACTCATTAAGTGCATACACTAAGTACAGTTAAAATACAAATGTGTTCTTTTAAAAGCAATTCTAAAGGAACTTGAGCACTGGTCAGAACTTAAACTTACTGACAAGAGGTACTCTTTTTGTTGGCATGCAAATGTGCATCCCTTGGCATTTAAAAAACCTCAAACCAGCCATCTAAAATGCATTGTGTGTAATGGCCATGTATTAATACTAACGTACAAGGAGCATACTCCATACATAAAACAAATTCATAAAAGCAGCACTTACTTTTTGGCTTTTTACAAACGTAGCCTTTGTAGGAAGAGCAATAGATGTTATTCCAGTACCCGGAGTCTGCGTACATTTCAACACAGTGCTCGTTTTCTTGAGGAGATGGTTCTCCTACATTCCAGTTGACAAAATTCACTGCAGTGTTGTCTAGCC
This sequence comes from Platyrinchus mystaceus, assembly GCA_035041135.1. Classification (NCBI taxonomy): domain Eukaryota; kingdom Metazoa; phylum Chordata; class Aves; order Passeriformes; family Tyrannidae; genus Platyrinchus; species Platyrinchus mystaceus. The sequence continues at coordinate 34,187,385 of JAWWLV010000088.1, read as the reverse complement.
ACAGCCATTCTCCTAATTAAAAAATATGGGGGAAAAAAAAAATAGTAATTCCCATATTGACATCTTCACATTCTCCACATTTATTGCCTTCCTAAAAAATTTACCTGTTGCCACTATTGAAGACAGGCCACTAGATAATTTACATTCTTGTTCTGACACATGTTGCCCCTAAGTTTTTATGCAAATGATACAACATCAATTTTTTGAAAATGGCTTATGATGTTACAAAGGCAAGGCAGTTTAAAGAAGTATCTCCTACAATTTATTGCAATAGTGCGAGGTAAATTATTTACTCAATTTATAGAAACAACTGATATCAAAATATAACTTAGCTTCACCAGAATGCTCGTTATTTCAGTAATTTTTAGGGAGGTTTTGTGTTACTCTTTTCAAAGCCTACACTGAAGTCTTTCTAAGTCCAATTATATTCCATTTTCTTTTCAGTTTCTGCTCCTTTCCACAAGCTTTACACACACTATTTTCCTTTTTATAGATCTGCTTCAAAAATCTTGTGATCACTGTTGTTCAGCTATGCTGGGACTTTCTGTCTCTTCCTTCCTGTTCCTTTTTTCTTTCTTTCTTTTAATAGGGATATTTATTTAGAATAAATGTGCCCCTTGTGACTCCAAGTTGTACTCAAGCAAATTCTTAGACTCAGCATGAAAGCTGTATTCTGGTTTCTTACAAGATTCTACGTATTTTTTATTTGTTTGTTTGTTTTTAAATTCCTGCCACTCTTTGTGTCATGACATCTAGATACAATCTGAATACATATAGGAAGATATGAAATTTAGTTATGCAGTTATGCTGAAATCACTGTAATCGTTATCTAGCGATATAATGAAGAGCTAAAGCAGCTCTTGTGTTTAGGATTAGTCTAAGAACTGTATTGTTCTGCACTGCTCTGGAAGCACTTTAAAAAACCTGTTTTTTGTCAATTAACCACATGAGTAAACCTCAGCTTTTCTTTGTGTGTCATGCATATAAATCACTACTTTCAAATTCTTTCTTCTACTGAAAACTTTCACTTTTCCTGGTTAAGATTCCATTAATGTAACTGAATACTTGACTTCTCTCTAAGCAGTTTGTCATTGAAGTGCTTGAGCAGACAGTTGTTAAAATCCCCTCCAAAACTCAAGAAAACCGCACCTCAAGTCACCTGAACTATTCTGCAGCCCTGCCTCTGACAGTTATACTGAAAATTTTAGCCTGAACATTACAAGACTGAAGTAACTTAAGTGTACTGAAAAGACAGAAGTATCTATTTAATTGAATAGTAATTGTATTAATGAAAATGCAATAATCGGCAAATTTAAGATTTAATTAAAGCAGCCTGTTTTCTCTTCTGTGTTGCTTTACCCTCCTGTAAGTGAGGCAGAAAATAGAAAAACTTGTGATACGCAATTCCAAAGACACGAACAATTCCATCTTCAAAGTGAAGCTGTTCTGAGGGCCAGCTCTAACTAAAATAAGAGACTAGTCTTTCCAGGATGGTGATTCCAAAGACTAGCAGTGATGTTAGTCCTATTATTCTGTAGCTCAGAAAATGAAGTATTTCGATGAAAAGCACATGGGTCCAGGGCATCTTCATGTTTGAGAGAAACCATGGCTAACTCTCAATATGGTCCCGTCTGTACTCTGCTATATGCACCTTTGTGCCTTACGTTGTTATGAATTACTTTTCTTCCTATAAAATGAACTTTCTGTGCCTGGTCTTTCTGTTACATGTTATTGGTTATCACTTGACTGCAATTGGTCAGCTTCTCCTGTGAGGATAAAGTATTACCTTTTCTAATTTAACTATTTACGTATTACAGAAGTATAATGTGAAATTTTCAACACTTATGTCAAACAGCTTGTGGCAATTATTCACTAAACAAAAAGATGTCGAAATTCAAGAAATTACCATCCACATTTCTGTACATTCCTGTCCAAAATGTTGATGTTTTCCCTTCAAGGGGTTCAATGCTGTAGGTCAGAAAGTTGGCTTCAGCTGAATCTTCAACTGAGACCAAAGAGGCACCTGGGAGACATAGGGAAAGAAAAATCTCTTCGAGATGTCAGTTTCACATTGAAAAGCATTCTTATTGTCCTGTCAACATACAAGCTCATGAGAACCCAGGAATGAACCTGAGTATCAGCACAGAGGAAGAGTCTTCTTATCCAGCTCCAGGTGTCTGTATTTGACATGGGTTTCACTGGTAGGTTTATTATCAGCAAAGGCCTAGAGTGCAATTCACCTGATCTATGTCAAGATATACTTCCAGTGAAGATAAATCTATATTTTGTTCCACTGGCAAAGTGAACAAGATCTTTGCATAATCTAATGGGAGGTCAAGCACCAAAGTCACATTGCCACCAATGCTATCAGCAACAATGCTACAGACATATGAAGCCCAGAAAATGAAACTTGTATCCCTTTCCCAGAGAAAGAGGTTGGGAGAATGAAACTGTACAACAACCCTAGTTCACTAATAGATTATTCAGCCTAGAGAGCTATAGTTTTTATTACAGTGGCATAAAACTGCAATAATCAAGGGGGAAATTAGATCAAGAATAAAAAAGATGTAAAATTCCATTAAAATAAGCATTAATGACTGCTGTGAATGAGGCTGTCTACCTCCTATCACGGTCAAAGTATTTGTCAAAAAATTTTTCACTTTCATGATCTCCACTCCAGGCCACAAAACTCCTCATGTGTCTGGTCCCACACGCATGTCTTTCGTAGACCGCTATTTTCCATTACCTCCCAAATTAAGGCAATAATTGGATTCAACTTTCTTGTCCAACACTTGGACCATCCTTGAAATCACAAAAAACGCATAAGCATATCTTCAGCTTCCCACAGATAGGAAAAACAAGTCAGAAAGATGTGCTGGTTAAGTAGGATACTGACCTAGTCGAAGACATTCTAAAGATGCCTGGGCCCAATTTCTTGTAGATGAAGATTCAATGTAGTAGCAATGACCTCGGAAAGGGATCCAAGCCCTGTGCCCTTCTGATTCAGGGCACTTTCCTGGAAGCTGAGGGGGTTCGGTGGGAGCTTGGACTGTTCAAAAAAAAGTATAAAAAAATATATGACTACTCCCTAACATTCATTGCCTTTTGATTTTTGAGGGGTTTTTGTTTGCATGCTTACTCAATAGCAGACTAACAGGAAAATTATCTTTGAAAAATATATCTAACATTATTGTTGGCAAGTGAATAGCTATTCACAGTCCCACTAGCCCTCTCTTAGTACGTGTTTGCCCTCATTTTACAGCAGTCTTTCCATTCAGTCTAAGTAAATTTTAATGATTTCTATTTAACTGTTGAAATAAAACTCAGCATCTCTAAAGAGATACTGATTGCAATTACAATGGTCAGATTGAAGTTCTTACCATCGGATTTTTTGCAAACAGAGAAGTAACTTTCATTGCAGAATCCTGTCTTCCAGGCTCCAGAAATGTCTAGATAGACACAGCCTATTTTCTGCTTTGGCTCCCCTTCAGCCCATTTGGTATACTTCATCCTCCAGTTATCAATCCACTTATAACTTCCATCGGTCTAAGAACAAAACACATTAATTGGAACTATTTAACTCTAAGCATTAACCATTCTTTCATCAGTCAAATGTCTGTCTTTGTAGTACCTTGTGCCAGAAGGTTGGGGGTTTTTTTTAGAAATCAAAAGCAAATACAAATGGCTCCATCTTTGAAACTTTTGTTGTGACAAGCAGCTATTCGTTGAGAAATATAGCAGTGCAACAAATTATTTTCAGCAAAAGGAAATGCACAGTAGGTGACACTGAATTAGTTTTGAACTTAATACTTTTAATGTGGGACTAATAACAATTTCATTTAAAATAATTTGTAGGAGCAAAATTTGGATGACCGTTTCCCTACAAATTTCAAGGCACATAGATTAACTTTTCGTGCATTTAAAACTGTAATCTTTTCCCACCAAAGCTGGTGAACTCAGTGATTCATCCTGTTGATTAATGTTAGGGGAATCTTTTGGGTTTTAGGAAGTGGTGTGTTATGCTCACTCGTTTTTTTCGTCTGCTCAGCCAAATGGAGTGAATGTGGGACAAGTGTCTGTGCCAAGAAGAAAATGTGTTGTATTTTAACATACGGAAAGTATCAAAATATCAAAGAACTGGGAGAGGGGAGACAAATAAAATTAAACTAGATAAACTAATTAATTATTTGGCTAACTATCCTCCAAAATGTTTAAATAGTCATAGTAAGAGCACCTTATTACATTTCTGAAAATTAAGTATTTTATTTAGAATAAATGCTTTCCTGTGTACATTTTAAAACATGTGGACTTTTATATCAAATAGACCATATATACAAAGAGATATTTCAAGATCATAGCCTAAAATATCTTATTTGGAAGTGCACAGAGTAGAATATCACAGGAAAAAGCATGGAAAGCATGTGTAATATATACAATTTAATCAGATTAATAGAAGAGGATGAATTCTGACCTATAAATCTGACAGCAAACACAATTATTTAGGACCAGTATGTAAACAATTAGTTTAATGTTCTTACCACATTACTGTTAAGACCAATCCACATAGGCACCCCATATTTTAATATCTTCAGCCAGAGGAACGAATGACTGTAGGGGTCTAAGATGCTGGAAAGGTCAAACTGATTACGTTTGCAGGTTTTTTGAGCATCCTCCCATGTCATTTTGGTGTGGATGAACATATAACTGCTGTTACCATAATGGACAAGGTTGGATGGGGATGAGCTTGTAGAAGGCAGAAACTCAGCATCTGTAAAATAAAGGATAAAAAAAAAAAACATTTACTTGTTCAAAAGAGGATTATGATTTCAGTGTGGTTGCAAATAGAATTAAACAAAGACCTTTCTTCTTGGTTTCATATTCCCAGACTTATAATCAGCATGGGTTAGATGCACTGTTCTTTAAGCCAGCAGTAGTAGTAAAAATCAATTAAAGCTCTAGAAAGAAAAAGAGCTGCTTAAAGCAACCACTTAAAAGCAGTTGAGGAGCATTCTGTATAGTCCTCAAGAATAGGATTGCTGAAATGATTTAGGATTAGTTCATAATTTCTTTAAAGAAAAACATTTTTCATCAAACAAAATGTTTTGAAGAAACTGTGTTGTTTTCCAGGGATTTTTTTTTCCCAAAAAAATTAAAAGCTTCAATCATATACTTAGGGGTTTTCAGTGCTTTATAATCTTTATAATCTCTTTTTTTTTTTTTGAAGGTGGTTTCCCTCAAGTTCAGTGCAGATGAGTTACAGTGTCACTCCAGACAGTTCATGCTACGTGTACAAACCAGTATTTTCCAAAACGTGTTTTGAAAGGCAGTATATTCAGAAAATGAAAAAGTCATGGAACAAAAGTCATACCAAGGGTCATACTAAACAGAAAGATGCAGATTCAAATTCCAGCTCAGGAAGATAGCAACACAGCAGTTGCTGGGAAGGGTCAGGTGAGAGCAGTGACTAACTGGACCTCTGACACATATGACCCTCGTGTTCCTGCCTGAAGAACAACTTGTGCATTTGTCTTTATTGGAAGTGAAATGATGTTGAAATTCAGACATCTAAGCAATTCCCTGAAAAAAATATAAGATGTGTCTGTGTTTTAACTAAAATGACAAGTACCTGCATCAATTTGGCATATATATCCTCTGCTGTTATCACAATTCAGATCAGCCCACTTTCCTGCCTCCTTAATAGGATTGTTTCTCATGACGACACAATCAGCCTTGAAGCAAAAAGATATAAAATCAGTTACAAATAGCTAGAAAAAGCAAGTACAAAACTTTTGTCTCCCTTTTACATCTTCAGACACAAATAATACTGTAATTTTACTTTCATATCTTTGTAACACCTAAGAGCATAAGTTTTATGATGTGGAAGTTCTATTCCTCTTACACTTCACAGATTGCTTAATGTTGCTTTCTCTTGCACAACATTGGGGTGAGTAAGCAGACCAGAGGAACTGCAGTATTCTCAATCTCCAGGCATATAACATGGAGAGGAGTCACAAATAATTTGAAGAGAAATGAGATCAATTATTATAGAAAAGACCCTCAATGAACAATGCATCATTTCAGACCTACCAGCCTCTTTGAATTTATTGTTGCAAGCTGTAATAGTACACACAGCAGTTAGAACTGCTCCTACCCAAAGGCAACCATTTATTTGTCAGTACCACACTCACAAGGACATTTCAGCTTCTCTGACATGGACACGATAGCTAGAACCAAGGTTAGCACACATTAAACGCTGATGAATGCAAAAGCTTGCATGGGTACAAATGGTTTTATGCAATGAAGCATCCATATTTATTTTATTCTATTTACTTTTTAGCTTTTTTTTCTGTCCAGGAGGAGATGCACAGATAAATACTGCACTTGCAAGTGAAAAGCATTGAGATTTAAATCTTTCAAACTGAACAGTGGCATAGTATTTTGTTAACTATAATAACACTTTGTGCTAAGATCAAGTAAACTTAAAAATAAATCTGAAATTTGTAAAATGGGGACTTTAAAAGTTTTCATGTAAGACTTCATAGAAATCCTACTACTTTACATAAAAAGAGAAAAACATGCATTGTTCTTTTCAGAAGTGACATTTTAAAGATATTTTATTTTAAACTCCAAATTCTCCCTAATTTTCTCCCTACTTTAGAGATAAGAAGTTCCCAGGTGATACTTTCAAAAACAGGAAAAGGACATTATACATCAAAATAAGATTTCTACATTGAAAATGGTAGTCAAGAGGAATAGAGGTAGTACTGTAATGTGCTGTAGTTCCAGAGTAGAGAACTATCTAAACATGTAAGATCAGAGAGAGGAACTCTGTGACCTATCAGATTGGTCTGTTTGACAGGGAAATAGGGGAAGTGACTTTCTAGTGGTTTTGGTTTCCTTTTTTTTTCTTGTAACAACTGAATGGCTGTCTTTTTATAGACTCGTGCCCTTTCTGCAAATGTGACTGACAGAATGTGCCTATTTGCTTCTATCTAAGATGCCCCTCTTTGAGAGAAAAGTCTGTAAATGCCTCCTTGCAAGTTACACACCGAGAAACCTTCAAAGTTTAGACACGAGTGTAGCCTTCACGGACACAGAGAACTGAAAAGTGAAGCAAGTCTTGTATGAGTACTCCACGGATCCTGCCACCAGCTAATACAGCAACTGCACAAGGGCTCAAAACCACCCACTCTACTTGGATTTATATCTGACATGCATAAAAGTATGAAAGTAATGAGACAAGCAGGAACATGTTTGAAATCACAAAAAATGCATAAATGTAATCTGAAGCAAGGTGGGTGTTGGCCTCTTCTCCCTAGTAACAAGTGATAGGACAAGAGGAAATGGCTCAAGTTGTGCACAGCTAGATTGGATATTAGGAAAAATTTCATTATCAAAGCAGTCGTCAAGCACTGGAGCAGGCTTCCCAGGGAAAAGTGGTTGAGTCACCATCCCTGGAGGTATTTAAAAGATGTGTATATGTGGCACTTAAAGACATTGTTTTGTGGTGGGCTTGGCAGTGCTGGATTAACAGTTGGACTCAATGACTTCAGAAGTTTTAACAAACCTAAGTGATTCTATGATTCTATGAAATCAAATTTCAGTGAACAGTTTGTAATTGTTATTTACCTGGCCATCATATGAGTATAAATCTCCCTGTCCTGATGGGAAGCCTTTGGCCCAGTTTGTAAAGTAAACTCCTGTTCCATCTGTCCAGAGGAACCTCATTTCATGATTTATATCATTTAATCCAATCCATGTATCCATATCAAAATCTTTCATATGAAAGGTGAGGAAAGCTAGAATTAAAAAAAAAGGCGAAGAAAAAGAGGAATAATTTTAATGAAGGACAATTCAAATATTTGGCCTCAGTGAGATTAATGATATTAAATACTTTTTCTGAAATACACAACATGCCATTGTTGACATCACAAGCAGGTAAGATGAAAAGGAAAAGAGATATATTACTGTGGCTTTTGGGCAAAATACTTCAGCTAAGTATCTCACCTGGAACTGCGACAAATCCCAAAAGCATGACAGAAGTGTTTTTTGTAATGTTACAAGGCAATGAACAAGGTAATGTTACAATTACAATTGAATCCTGTTCCCACAACTGACTTAGAAATATACAGCCATGGGAATCACATAGATTTGTTATAATCCCACCAGAGTGGTTGCCCTGCAATGACACCAAACAGCACCACTGAGCACCTCCAGTTGTGTATCTGCCCGAGTAGTGCTGTTTCCTCCTTCCCTGGATGCCTGGGCAATAGCCTGCACTGCCTTAGCAGGGAACAGAATCACAAATTAGATGCTTCAGATGAGTGTCAACAAAACAAGCAAATAAATTACCACAGCTTTGCACAGGAGGGTGCTTATGTCTATTCGCTTACATGGCTAGCTCACAAATAGAGTAGGCTAAGTCAGCTGGCATTCATCAACCCACTAATCCACAACACACCAAACGTGATAAACTGAATATATCATGGCTTTTGCCAACTGCTACAGTCCTTGTTATGAGGTTTTTTCCCTCTGCAAGGAATAGATCAATTTCTGTCTGCTCTGTTAATTGTTCAGTATTTTTAAATGTAAGCAACTTACTCTTCCAGGAATGAAACCTGTAGATTTCTTTGCCATTGCTGTTCTGCCAGAAACTGTAACAGGAACTCAAGCCTTTATACCTTCACTTCCAGCAATGACAATAGTTTTGTGCTAATATCTTTATTGCTCATTTCTCTTTTACCTAGAATTCAAGTTCTGTGCATGAACTAACCACTTGAAATCTGTACTGCTGAAATTATGTTGGATAAGAATTTAAGTATGTTTGAAAAATGAAAGTTTGATTCTTCCTGTCTTCATAAGTGGAAAACATAAGTAGCACTAAGTTCATGACAGACATTTAAATTTAAACTGTTTAATTGCTCAGATTACAACACAGACTTATTTTACAGTAGTTGATTTTTAGTATGCTCTTTTGAGTTCACAAACAGTATGTGTTGTCCAACACCTCTTTCTTATTACTGCAGTATAAAAGAGTATTTTTTTAAAAAAAGGGATTTATTGACATCTATTAAGGTATTCCCATTTTTAGTTTGAACATGTGCCATGTTTATTCAAGCATCATGTAACTTCCCTCTGCTCATTTCCCTGAGGCATGGATGCAGCTCCCATTTTCATTAAAATAGCTCCTCTAGTGAAAAAAGTGGCACATCTATGTCCTGAGTTCTGGGTAGGTGTATGAGCAGTCAAACCTGTTCCAAGTGCCCAGAGAAAAATCCTGATTTAAAGGTGTTCTGCTTGATTTAACAGGAAAGCCATGCAGTGAGTTAATGCCACCTAGTGAAACCACATTGTTAGGAATGGAAATTGCTAGGTCTAGTTGGCATCATGTGTAAGCAGAAAAAACCCCACTACTTTCACTGCCAAGACAATACACACACACATACACACATATATATATACATATGTATATATATAAAAGCCTGCATTAAAATTTGGTAGATTTGGGTGAAGACTTCATTGCAAATTTCTAAAAATTATGTGTTTAAAATTAAAAATTATGTGTTTTGGAACAGAAATCAGATGTGCAATCATTATTCAGACCAGTTCATATTCACGCAAATACAACAGCCAACCTGTAAAGATTAAATATCATGTCATTTAGTTGCTACAAAACTGTACACAGTACCTTGCACTTGTTCATTAGGGATAGTGGCCAGGTTTCCTCCTAAATTCATGCAAGCTGTCCGTGCAGCATGCCAAGTGACACGTTCCTCTTCTGTAGATCCAAATATTTTGTAACACTAAAATATGAACAAATTCTTTGTATATTATCTTTATTCCAATATCCCTCACAATTGAAAACCACTGCTTTAAACACAGCAGGATGGAGAAAAAGCAGTAAAGAAATCCATTTATCTGGAAAAAACATATTCAGCCTAAAATAAGCTTTTTGTGTTGGTCTTGGTTCTATATAAAATTAGAGGTCTCAATAAAGTCTTTTGCTCAACAAGACACACACTAGATTTGATCTGAAATCCCCAGAAAATAAGTAGAACTTGACTTTTTCATAAGCAGTCAGCTAATAGTACTCTTATGCATGACTGATATTAGTCTGCCTGATTATTAATTTGACTCTACAAAGCATAGCATGTAAGTAAAGGTAAGGAAGACAAAATGTAGTCAATAAAAAACATTATCATTTGGTTAAAAAACATCAAGATCAAGGCATCAATACTTCAGGAATTCTAGCTAAGCTCTTTAGGAAATGCATATCAAAAGATTTGAAGAGCTGACTAGAGAACGTCTTTCATTGACTGCAACTGAATATCCTTCGTTAGAAGCATCGAAAAAGCACCTTTCCTGCAAAACAGTGGATGGGCAAAGAAAGAAAAGCATGTGTCAACAAGCTCTCTGCAAATAATAATATTTTACTCTAGTAGGAAACAATACCATGAAATAATTCCCTTCTTTTCTATTTAATGTTTTGCCAAATATTCAGCATGCAGTGTATTTGTTATGGTACCTTATTATGAAAGGAAAGCCAAGTTGGATGACATCCTCTTGGAGTTGAAAATGTTGTTGGAGGAACAGTTGAATTAATGGAACTGTTGTGCCTTTCACATATGTAGGGATTTGGATAACCACAGTTTATATCATTCCAATATCCTGAGGGCAAGATAAATGGGGAACTGTATGACACCACACAGCTGGTTAAATGGAAATCAATTTGACTGATTCTCACACAAAGTGCTTTTAGTTGAAAGATAAGATCAAATCTGAATCTCTCAGTTTGTTATCATTCAATATTAGTGTCTAGGAAGAATATGTCATTTTATACCCTCTGTAATTACAGAATGTTAAAAGCTTTGTAGAATGAGGTTCTACAAATATAAATTTTATAAGGCCCATTAGGTCCGTTTTAATAAAAAATATAAAACAGTAATCACAACTGCAGACCTCTATCAGACCTTCACCATGCCAGGCTTAATGTAAGTACAAGAGTGCAAGACTAAGTCCTGAAAGTAATACTATGGTGTGCTGCTATAACTTATTGCAGAAGAGCAAAAAAAAGAAAGGGGGGGGGAGGAAGAGGTTCCTCTCAAATGAAAACAAAATGTTGTGACACAAACACACAAATAATGAATTTCATCAAAAAACATACGAAACTCACCTAAATTCTTATACATAACTACACAGTTTTCATCATTGTTTGCGAAGTTAGGTTCATGTGGTGCCCATGCCAAATAATTCACTGGAGTGCCATCCATCCACCTTAAGAAAAACAATCCAACAAAACACTTCTTTAACACACAAATAGAATTGCTCCCATGTTACAAAAAGTAATTTGTTCAGTTTAAAGTGTACAAGGTTTTTTGACCAACTTGCCTCTTTGCTAATTCCACTAAACCCACTCTGCACAAAGACGTAGGTGTGTGTGTTTTGCTCACTCTGCATTTAAGGAATATGCTGACACTGTTACAACTGATAGGACAATACTCAAAAAAACCATCTGGGCCAACACCATTTCAGCATGAGAAAGCCCAGATGCTCACCACATCCCGCAAGGCATATATTCCCTGTGCCTATTGTAGAGATAAAAGTTATTATCTGTAACACCAGTGAAGTGTTCGACCATTCCCCCATGCAGGGCAAAAGGGCATGACAAACCACCTATGGGGAAATTCCTGTGACAATGTCCTCACCTCAAGGTAAAATACAAACATTGAAAAAGCTGTACATCTCTGCAGATTAGACAGTGAAGATGAAAATCATAGCCAGGCAAATTATTAGGAGACATATTTCTGTTGGTCTGCAAGTGACAGAGGTGCCCAGGTTCATCTTTCAGGCACATACACAAACTACTTAAAAGACTATCACCTGAGGGCCCCTACAAAATCAATGGAAAGGCAGAGATTCCTCATTTTTTAGAGGGTGACCTGGCTCACCTAACATCCTAATTATGCTCTGGAGATTCCTCATTGTCACTGTGACTATAAGAAAAACCAAAACTACTAGGCATCTATCCAGGCATTTCAAAACACAGGCTGAACTGAATCCAGGCCTGAATAAACATCACATGTAAAAATCAATGTGCTGTTGCACAGTGACATTCAAAAAGGCTTGTAGAAAGCCTGCTGGTCCTCAGCAGGTTTTGTTCCAGAAAAAGAAAATTTTTGTTACAGAAAAAGAAAATAAATTGCGTTTATTCCTTTATTGCAGTCTGTTGTCAACAGTTAAGGATGGGCGAAAGGAACGTTTTTAGCTGCCAGAAGTCTTATGTATTTACAGTTAGGGCATCTATTTATATTTTCAATATAAACCACAGAATAAAGGAAACTAGAATTCCTGAATAAAAATTCAAAATACATTAACTGCTGTGTAATTTTTCTGCTAGCTTTGGGTGAATTCTATTTAGGAAACATGCAGCATTTCTCCTGGATAATCTAGAGCTAAATTAACATGTAATTATACCTCTTGAGAAAACAATAATGTTTAAATTAAGACTCAAAACTTAGATCATACCTACCTTGTACGTTGGTCAATACTCAGTTGTAAACCAATGAAATATGCATCTTTTCTGCCATTTTTCAGTATCTAGAATGCAAAGATTAAAAATGTATAAATGTCCTCTTTTGTCATAGAAATCTATTATGTTAATAATTAGTAATATACCTCTGACTTACAAAGGATATAAGCTGCTATATTCTCTAGCTACAGCATTTAAGTTAAAGGAGCTCATAGCTGACAGTCCACACTTCACCACTGGCCAAAAGGTATGGTCATTGTATCAACACTTCTCACAATTCTACTTGAAAGCCACTGAAATCAGCACATCTTGCACAGTCTCTGCAGTGGAAATCATCTGACAAATTTCTTTTAAGGGACAAGCCTTCCGAAATTTGGATGTAAGTTGATATAGGCCCTTGTGTTGTCTCTCTGTCACTCTTCGGTGAGCTCAGGAAATGTTCTATGTAGCTTGAATGACTTTTAAGCACATTTCTGATTAAAAAGAAGTTGGCTTCAAGACAGTATAATAGGCAACCAGCTCAAGAGATATAGGAAATACAATTTCAAAGATCTTTCTCATAGCATAATCAATGCCCCATTTTGTTCTTTCTACACAATTATATTCTCCCAACAAGAAGAAGACAGCAAAGGAGCAAACTCGAGGACCAAAAAGAGGCTGCTGCATAGACTATATCCCAGATATACAGACAAGATCTAAAGTCAATGTTCTGAGTGTTGAATGTAAGTCAATTGCTGCTTTGATTCACTACTTACACTATCTTGTGTTTATCTGTTAATAAACTTTACCCTAGTTAACTCACCCACCTTATAGAATCATAGCTCACCAGGGCAATACTTTTTGCTAAAATATGATCCCTTAAAAGTATTAGTATTTACCTCAGCACATTAAGAGCTGCAGTAGATATAACATGGTGTAATCACCACACTGAATAGGGAAAGCAGATGATGATTTATTTAATGCTTACTGTGCTCATTTCTATACAAAAAAAACCAAAACAAAACTGTCCTCATCTCAGCTATGAAAAATTTGAATTGAGTTTGTTCTTCATACTAATCTGATTTAGTGTTACTGCAATTTCACTATCAAAACTTGTAGGGAGAACACGATAGTGAAGTGCATTTCTGCCCATGCTCACTTGTTTTGGATGGTTTATTCCGTAATAGTAATGATTTTTCTTACATATCGCCAGAGGAACTTTCTTTCACTTTCAGTCTCAATGACAGCAAGGTCTCCAAAGCTCTTTTTGCAGAACTCCCGACCTTTTTCCATAGGAACAGTCTCATTGCTGAAGTAGTATTGCCTGTCTTCATGTAAAATCCATCCATCCTCAGTAGTCTGGTATTCTGTAAGATAATTGCCAAGCTAACTATATTGTTCCTGAGATACAAGACATACTCCTTAGTAAAATTTTTAAAGTTCTTTTAAACACACACACACACAAATAGCAATACCAGTAACACCTACTGGGTGAAGGAGATTCTGTTGGTTCAGGCTTTACACTTGCCCCTGAAAGAAAAGAAATATTTATTATGGTTGTACACTTCCTGCTGTAAGAGAAAATACTTACAATGACAGATAGGCATGTTCCAATACATTCAATTGATTTTTTTGGTTAGCAATGCATTTAACACCAAAAAGTAAAGGAACTAAATAGCCTAAATCTCTTATTTTTATACACTAATCAATTTTAAATACATAATCTTGTTCCCTGAGGTTATTCATTATGTGCAAGGTATTATAAATATCTTGAACTTTACCTGAAACAAATATTTTTTTTTTATTCGCTTCATGCAGTAAACCTTATGTCCCAAAGCATTTACTCTGTTAAGATAGTTGTATCTCCTGACTGCTGTTTTCTTATAAACTGTGGTAGACGCACTGCTAGGGCAACTCAGGATTTCCCTGAATTATAAACTTTATCTCAATGTATTCAGTAAATAAAAAGCATCCAAACCCACATCTCAAGAGAATGTAGCAATTAAATACATATATAAAAAATATCATATTTTAATTTAAATATGATTTAATTATTTTATAATTTATATTATTTAATTGTATATTATATTTTACTGCATTCTTGGGAAGGGGAAGCAAAATGAAGATGCTGCACTAGATTATTGACAATATAATATTAATCTAAAATATAAAATATATAAAATATATAAAATATAAAATATAAAATATAAAATATAAAATATAAAATATCGAGTATGTGAAGTGATTTGCGAACTATTTTCTAATAAATTGAAACTCAACTAAGGAAAAAAATTCCATAATTGTTGGAGAAGGCATGAGCTTCTCTAAATGAAATATCAAATGTGAATGTGAATATTCAAAGTAACATTCCTTATTTTTGAAGTATCACATTACCCTTTCTGAATTCATAAAGTTCACTGAACAGTCCCAGCAGGGCACCAAAGGCTCTCCATCTTTAAATGCCTCAAAGACATGAAAATCCTTATACCACTTTGATATTTCACATTCCACAAAAGAGCATTCTTATAAAGAGAATTTATAAGAGAATCTTACGAAAATTTCTTTGAAGTTTTTAATTTCTTAAAGTTAGGGGGAAAAAATCAATGGAGAATCTTTTTTGATTACACAGAAGTAAACTATACCTTTTCTTATCTGGCAAATCCACCCGTACAGATAATCACAGTGCCTGTCATTCCAACGCATGCTGGAATCGCCACTGATCTCTGTACAAAGTTCAATTCCTTGATAATTATTGGGTTCTCCAAAGCCCCAGTTTTCATACCTCACCTATGACAGAAAAGGCTTTGTGAAGATTATGTTATATGGAAATAAAATAATAGACAGAGGGAGGAAACAGCATCCAACCACAGACCTACAACTTGTTCCTACTGTCAGTTTGAAGACTTAGACAAGAGGAAAGCAGAGTCTCCCTGTGCAACTGCTAACATTTCAAACTTTTTTTCACATTGCAACTGGACTGCAGCTTCGATAACAGTTGTTTCTGTTCACACTTGGAAGAATACTGACATTTTTTTTGAGACCTAAATTCTGTAAAATTCATTTAATACCAATGATGGGGCATGCTGTATGTAGATATTAAATTAACTAAATATGCATTAAGAATAAGATAGTACGATAGTATTCAGACACGACAAAAATGTTGGCATTTTTCTCAGAAGAGTATTCCTGCTCTTCTAATTTTCCTGTGTAAAATCCAATTCCAATTTTCTGTATTGCAAATTTCCATCAATATATCTTGACCAGCCCTGCATGAAGTACACCCAGATCTCCAAAATCACTTTTGTTTCAACAGTTTTGTATCTTAGTTTAAAGTGCAATAAGTCACACCGGCATTAAAAAACTGCCTTCAGCTTCATGGCATGTAGGATATTTCAGATAATTAGCACAGAAAAGAAATACTAAAGATGGACTATTTTACTCAAAAAATCCTTGCATTTATAAGAACATCCTTTCAGTTTACATACATTTAGTCCTCCTATTGATTCAATGTATATTTTCTTATTAAAAAATCAGTATTTTAGCCAAAAGAATTAAGCCATCAAATTTCTATTCAGTAGCTTTCTGAAAGAGAGCACGATACAGTAGAGGGTTATGATTAAGCATAAAATTACACAGAAACACATATACCACACACAACTGAGAAGCTTAGGGGATGGAGAATAACAGCTGTGGAAAATTAAATTACTCACTGGAGATCCATCACTCCAAGCAAAGCCATCATCAGGATTCAAGTAATATAAACCAATCCAGAAAGTCTCGTGGTAATAAGTATTTTTCCTTAAAAAAAAACACATTACTCATAGTAATAAATGTCTCATTTATAAGAAGTTTAAACATAAACACAATACTAATCAGGGCATTACAATATTTTTAATAATCTATAATTTACAACAGTTAAGAGAGCTTCTCTAAAAATAGTCCTTAAGGCTGTTAGAAACAATAACAACCAGGGTGGAAATACATTAAAATGCAACTACTTCTAGCTGTTATTTTTATACATTTACTCAGACAGATTGAAATATGGATCAAGAAAATTACCAGATCCAATCCACCTCCTGTAAATCAAGTGGCTTAATACTTTTTCATAATTGTTTATTTCCTACTATTACTCCATTGATCAACTCTCCATTTTCTCTGTAAAGGCACTTAACAGTTTTCAAACAAAAAGTTACTTGCTGCAGGTGAATCATATTTAAAAAATAGCACCTAGAGCTAATTCTTGTCTGCAAGCAGACACACTTTACTGATTTATCTGACTATTCTGAGTCAGTTTGTGACAATGAAGCATCTGAGACTTCCTCCTTACTCAGCTGGGATTCTGGTATGGTCACAGCATTTGCAGGGCCACCATGTTTCACCATGTTTCAGGCTTGCTTCTGTTAGTCAGGGATGTACAAGATCATTGAGCCTCATCTATTCAGGTTCTACTGCAAGTGTTAGCTTTTTAGGAGTATTTAATCTCATTCAGAAATCTCACACCTGCTTTTTGTAGTTTAGGGTCTTATTAACTACTGCTTCTGCTTCCTGATTAGTTCATAAAACTGACCAAAAAACCTACATATTGTCCAGATTTATATTATTACTACTACCATATTTGTACCCTTATTTACATGAAAATAACTGGCATCTGTGTTAACTTTATAACATCCCCAACTCTGGAGTAAATAATTTTATTTCAGATGATAAATGTTGCCTCAAATAGGTATCTTCTCAGTCTCATTTCAACATTAGCTTTTGAGGTGATTGTCACTAGTCATACAACTCCTGGTACTTCATCAGCTCTGCTTTTTTTGCTACGTGTTTGATACAGACACAGATAATGAATCCAGACTGGTTTATACTGAAGTAAAAACATACAGTTAAAATTAAATATTTCAGAAAGGCAGATTAATGTGAATGGATGATCATACTAGAGATACTCACGCAATAGAACGCCATATCACATACTGCTCTTCTTTACCATTAATGGAGGCCAGATCTCCTCCTAGAGCTCGACAAAACTCTTGTGATTCAAGCCATGTTTTTCTTTGCTCTGCTCTTAAAAAAGGCTAAAGAGAGCACTTTGCAGTCAGACAAAATTGACCATATAGATCAAAAGATCAAGAAATATCAGCTACATGAAAACAATTAATTTACAATTACCTTGTTCTGTGGGGATTACAGAAACTCTGATTATAGGGTTTAGGAGTGTTCACCTCTGTGAAACACAGGCTTAGAATGACTGTCTTTAAGCCAAGTTAGCAAACTGCATTGCTGACAGAAATATCTACTGCAAGACAACAACTAGGAGAAAGGTACTTTTAATCTTAAAAGAATGGAAAAATAAGAACAGAAGTTCAAACCCAAAGTTTGGTTTTTAACAGAATAAACAAAAACATAAGCACTTCAGTAGAAAGGAAGAAGGCTTCTACATGTAATCCATAAATAAGATTATGAAACAATAGGACATATGTATACCAATTTTTATTGTGTGTATGTGCAGCAAATAGAAACTACCTTAATGAAGAAGTAATCAACATACTTACTTTGAAACAAAAGCTAATACGACTGTTTGTGTCCCAACCTTCTGGACATCGGGGAATAGGAGTTGTTGTAGGAACAGGCGGTTGTGTAACTCCTTCTGCCCACACTTTACATAGGAACTTTGCCTTTTCTTCACATTTTATTACATCCCATAATCCACCTGCAATTCCAGTCCTCATGGCAACGCAGCCTGGTTTTCTTCCTGGTTGTAAACAAGAATGCACAAAACCAACATAAGAATTTAGAAAACTTCATATTCTATTCTGAAAGAAATAAAGTCTTTGTACAGAGTCGAAAATGTTTTTGGTGTTAGAACAGGTCCACAGGAGGGTCACGAAAATCATCAGAGAGCTAGAACACGTCTCCTATGAAGAGAGGCTTAAGGAGTGGGGTTGTTCGGCCTGGAGAAGAGAAGGCTCCAGGGAGACATTAACATGGCTCCTCAGTATCTAATGGGGGTTTATAAGATGAAGAATGACTTCTTACCAGAGCCTGTAGTGACAGAACAAGGGGCAACCATTTTAAAATGAAAGAGGGTACGTTTAGATTGGGCATAATGAATGTGGTGAGACACTGGAATAGGTTGCCCAGAGTTGTGGATTCTCCATCCCTGGAAGTATCCAAGGCCAGGTTGAACAAGGCTTTGAGCAACCTAGTCTAGTGGAAGGTGTCCTTGACAGGGAGTGGGGACTAGGTGATTTTTAAATGTTCCTTCCAACACAAACCATTCTATGACTCTAATTAATGAAGGGAAAAAAAAAGACAAAAAAATAGGTGATTCAACCACATCTGAGATACAGAATTGTGCCTCACATCAAATCATGTCACCAATTAAATGCTCTCCCATCTTTATTTTGGTCCTCTTGTATTTCCCTACAGTCCCATTTCCTCTAGGACCAGAGGTGCTTCATGCATGCTGTTATCTCACACACCTCAGTGAGGAAATGTACCATGAGATAAGGCTGACCAGGCAGGATTTGTAAGCAGGGTGCAATATGCATGCCAGACATTGTTCTTCCTGAGTAGTACAGACACAGACTTTCCCAGAACAGTTGCAAATGAGAAACTTGATTTCAATTAAAAATTTCTTCCAAAGCTCATATTAAAAACTGATTTCAGCACTAAGCAGGAACTTAGCAACAACATTGGATTCTTGGAGAAAGCAACCACATGTATTTGAAAGCCATTTCAAATTATGTCATTAAGTCATTATGCCAGCAAGAGGGCTAAGAATGAAGCAAAAAAATTCAAATAGTGAGCAATGTATTATGGGCACTGGACTCCTTAAACAGTATAGAGCCATACCTACCAGGCATTTCAGAATTCCAGTGTGTAAATAAGACAGATTGACCATTAGTCCATTTGAATGTTCCCTTTTCTTCTACATCTGAAAGTCCAATCCAAAAGTATCTTTCTGTTCTCAGCCCAACCAGGCTAGTCAGATAGGCTTGCTCATATCTGTTAAAAAGAAAACAATTGTTAAATTAATAAAATTAATTTTTAAAAGTTGTAAAAGGCTTGGTTTTTTCTCAGAATTACTTCTGTACCTTTTTGAAAGCACAGCTTGGATGGATTTACTTGAGCAAAACATACAACAAAATCATTACATAATAGATATTTTGTCAGCTTCAATACCATTATTCTGCCTTCTCTTTGGATGTCCAGTGAAGAAGGTGGTATAATCATGGGCCATATGAAATTGGTGGGAATGAAGAAACCTGATATGGCTTATGTGTTATACCACTGTATTTTTTGAGTTTCTAGTACTCTTGTATTTTAAAAACTTCTTGCTTCAGACAAATCCAAAACTGGAAAAGGAATCTCAGCATTAATGAAAAAAGTATAGTAGTATGATACTAAATTATCAAACTAAGGAACACTGTAAATTAGATCCAATAATGATTCAACAGAAGTTATATTTGGGCAACAAACCTAATGCAGAGGCAAAGCCTGTCATAGTTCATTATGCTCTTTAAACAAACAGCTCTCAAGAAATCAAAGCAAATGAATGTTTCCCCTTAAAAAGGTGCAGTCTGAAGACCACATTAATGTCAAACCATTTTTATGGAAGCTGCAGTGCTACCTACATTTAGAGACTTGTCATTCGTGACAGCTGGAGCTTTCACACTAGAACATACCTATTTAGACTATATAGAAACAAATAAGGGAATGCATAAAACATCAAGTCATCTGCAAGGAAAACAAGCTTTCTTAACCCTTCTATTTTTCCAGTATTCCACATTCAGTAATGTGCACCAATTGTTCAGAAATTCAGCACATACTGAGCCCTGGCTGAATTGTGATGGATTATCAGGTACCAGGCACTTACATCATCATTTGGTTTCCCATTTAATTGTTTAAAATTAGTTCAATTTTGAGAAGACCAGATAGCTAAAAATTATATCCTCTTGCTCATTTGAACTACCTTTCGAACGGAATTCAGAGCCATGTCTCTTCATTTAATAATCAAAATTGGATTCTGTATCCCTCACTCAAGTAAGCCACTACAATTGAAGTAGAAAACAAAATTCTATTTTTTCCTGGGCATAACCATCTGTATCAATGCTGACTTCACAGCCATGACCTTCTTTTACTATAAATCGGATTTCTGGATTTGAATATACATGCAAAAACTGTGAGAAGTTCTGTATCTACAGATAGCTGTCCTCTTAAGCTAAATTTTTGTCCAGATCAGTTTTTATTTTGATATGCAGGTGATGTAATATGTTGAATTCTCATGTGATCCCCTCATACAAATAGTCTTTTACATACCTGTCTTCAATAGTTGCTAAAAAAGCCTGATGCCTTCCACAGGTTTGATTTGCTTGAGAAAATGATACAAATGTATTTCCAATGAAGTAACAATAAAAACCATGTCTTTTCCAGCCCTGTCAAAATAAATATGAAGTGATCACGTATGCTACAGTGAAAGCAAAGGAAAGGGGAAAGGAAACAAAGAAATGAAAACAACAAAGGAAAAAATGGATTCATAGCACTGTTAGCTAACCACTAGGCAAAGGAAAAATGGAACTGAAAAAATCAGAGTGGAAACAGGCAGGACCAAAGCTTTTTAAAATTTTGTTTCAAACAAGTTTTCACGTCTAATGAATCAGTACATTCTACTCACAAAGGCATGAAAGGCATTGCTGTGCACATCTTGTGCTCAGTATAGGATTGTAACTAGCACACAGGCATTGTGCAATCATGAGCATAATCTAGAGAAGCAAATTTAAGCTTGGCTTTTCAGAAAGGGAATGACACCTCAAACAAGTTTGTTTATTGTTAACTAATATTTACACTCTCTTCTAATGTTTTGTCTCTCAAATGTCATTTACTCAGGAACATGCTTTCAGAAGAGGAGTTTGCTATGACCAGCCAAAATTCACACAAATTTTCTTCTGATGGTTTTCAACTCCTCAGTCATGAGAGACCTTTTTTTAAGAGTATGCACATAGTTCTGTAGGCAAGAATAGCATCCATAAGCATTAGGAACCCTTTATCTTCTCCAACAGTTGAATGTTTGTAAGGATTCCAGATAGCCTTTTACAAATACTGGGAATAATCGTCAAAGACTGCCTCTGCAACTGTGCAGCAGAATTGGGAGAAAAGGCAGTTTCTCCAAGGAAGACAAAAACTCAGTACTATTTCCTATTACATAACAAATTACAGTAGTTTTTGTATGTGTTATGTCACCAGAAGGCGAGCATTGCCAAGTAAACAATAGATCTGCTGGCAGTTCAGAAGTAGCACAAGAGATTCATTTTACTTGGGAACTGCTAACAAATTCTCCAAAGTAGAGAACACTGCCACAGACCACAGCAAAGCCTTGAGAACAGTATCTAGACAAGGACTCTCTTCCTGCTGTGAATAATTTTATAGAAAATTACAGGCAGAGCAACCGCTGGTACAGCCAAACTCCTTAGGAAAACTTGAATGCCAACCAAGGAGAAATGGTCTGCTGCAGGGACAACAGGTTGGAGATTTGGTTTAAGTTCTGGAAAAAGAAAAGGAGTATCAAGAGCCAAATGACAGCCATTGACTAGGTTTGCTCATATGTATCATCTACGCCATCTGCCACAGAAATGAGGAGGCAAACTCTCAGGATGATGACAACACAAAACCCATTTTTCCTGTTTTACCTGTCACCTAGGTGACAGTTTCTCCTCTTTATCATTCCTAGTAGCCTATTCAAATTAGACAGATTTTTCTTCACTTACTCTCTGGCAGCCCATGTCAATGGTTTCCTCTTCTGAAGGACCATCTAACATGGGTTTCCTCTTACAGATGTAGCCAATTTTTTTTTCACAAGAATTGTCTGCCCAAAATCCATCCTGTACATAAGAACAGAACATCACAGTCAAGTGGGATTTAGTCTTCAAAAAAGGTGCTTTATGCTTTTAAGTATTTCGTTATTTTGATAGCTTTAAAAGAAGCAAAATCTACATTT
The DNA here is from genome assembly GCA_035041135.1 of Platyrinchus mystaceus. Taxonomy (NCBI): domain Eukaryota; kingdom Metazoa; phylum Chordata; class Aves; order Passeriformes; family Tyrannidae; genus Platyrinchus; species Platyrinchus mystaceus. The sequence goes on along the minus strand of JAWWLV010000088.1, from coordinate 34,164,886 downwards.
AGGCTCAGTTCTTAATTTCTGCCTCATTTCAGTCTCACTTCTGGAGCTGATTCACTACTGACTTGCAACTTTTTTTATTATTTACCCTTCTGAAAAATGAACCCTTGAAGATGACGGCAATATACCATCTTTACAAAGACTACAAAGCATGCAGGAGGAAAGGGAGATATCATCTCTCTCCACAGAAATACAGCTGAAACAGAAAAAAAAAAACAAAAACAAAAAAAAACCAGAAGACTACATTCCTTAGTTAATACTTATATAAAACTGTGGATGCAGAAAGTTTTTGTCAAAGTTAAGATTAACCCTGTTAGTCCTCATAGTAGAAACTCTCAGAAGAAAAAATGACATTCAGTGGGAGCTGTACAAAAAATAAGAAACTTCACATCATGTTCCTAATGTATTTTAAATAGATTTTGGTTGAACAGATGAACTAAGGTACCAGGAGAGGAAGAGAAACCCGTGTGCAAAACACTCTCTCCCCTGTGCCTTAAAGACTCCACTTTTGTAAAGGTAAAATCATAGCAGTTGGTGACAATTTCTTCCCCCCCCACCCCACCCCGAAATGTAAAATAATCATCATGGTAATATAGACACTTGTGCCACAATATGCTAAGTCCTCAAGAGCCTCAACAAACCCCACATGCAGTAAAGACTCTCCCAAAGCTCAACACTATTGCCTACAAGAACAACAAACCCTTGGGTGTTCAGATGGTGCTTCTGTCTGTCCTGTGCTGACTGAAAGATAAGTCCATTGGTGGCCATCTCATCCTCTCCTACCATGTCTACCAGGCTGGTAGGCACTTCAAATAACCTCCCAAAACTCTGACCTTCTCAGACTGAGAGAAATCAGCAAAACTTTCAAAACCTGTAGGCTTCTTCAACAGAGGAGAATCTACTCTGAAGCTTGGGGTCTCTAATTGCAGCAACGTCCTTTGCTGCCTTCCCACAACTGCGTCTTCACTGGGAAATTCATTTAGTAATTTCTAGAGCCTTCTTACCAAGTCTTATGAGTTGCCTTTTGCAAATATACCTCTCTTCCCTTACTTCCTCATCAACTAAACCCAAACACTTCCTTTAAAAAGAAGGTGGTGTCCTAGACAGGGGCAGACTTTGTTCCGTAAAAATAAGTGATGGTTTCAGATTTCTTCAGCCAAGGAGTGATCAATCAAAAGATATCAGGAATGGAAACATATGTACTTAGGTAGACAAACCTCAACAAAAAACAGGGAAGGTCAACTTATAGTTATGCATTGTTTGGTCAGCTGATGGCTAATTCCAAGAGATAATGACATAGTACAACTTCCATGGAATTTCTTAAGCCAAAACCTACATCATGGTTTCTGTATTCTTTTGAGTGTTGATGCAAGCAAAAGGATGACGGCTCTTCTAAAGCAGCAGAATGGAAGAACAGGCTGCTACTTTTATTTATAACTACAGCCATAAATATATCTAATGCTGGTGGAATTAAAAGGGCCCTTGAGGTTTTGATACATGTCTTAATATATATTCAGTGTTGGGAGGACCCCAAGATCCTTCTGTAGTGACTGGAACTGTGTTAGGTGAAGGAATAGAAGGCATGGTCTAACAGAGGATAGAGTCCTCCCTTCCCAAAGTCAAGGCCCAGCATCCTGAACCTGTATTTTCTGGTGGTTGTTGACCATAATATTAAGCATGCCAGCCTGCCATCGGAAACTCTGCTTCCGAGCAATGGTCCTGGGTTATCTGGCTGCACTGAATGCTGCACTTTTAGCATGGCACATAGACCATGACCAGTAAGCCCAAATTTTAACACTTTGACACTCCGGTCATTGAATTAATTAATTAATGCCTCTAACTTCCTCTCATACTTCCTGCACCAATGGGGAGCCCTGGTGGTCTAGTGGTTAAGATGCAGTGCTCTCACCGCTGCAACCCTGGTTCGATTCCGGTCCGGGTTCAGGGACAATCCCCCGGGCAGATGGAGCTCGTCAGGCCCTAAGGCCATCCATCTAAGAGAAGGTCACTCGAAACAAACCTACGTCCTGAGGACCTCACTGCCATTGTCCAAGCCTGCTTGGCCCGGCAGATGAACCTTAGGATTAAAGGGTGGGCTCAGTTCAGAGCAGGCTGTGTCTCACAATGTCAGTAGCAGCTGATTTAAAAGCATGAGAGAGTCGTAAGCTGGGCTTTTATACCTGCTCGGTAAATGGCCCGGAAATTATAGCTAGCAGTTGATCATTCTGCTCAATCACTGTTCAGTGTGCACAAACAAAGAGATTTACAAACATAATAAAGCAATAAAAATATCTCTCGGAATTTTTCAGTGAATGAGCCTGTGACTGCACTAACAGCTATGCCAGCATGTATCTAAACAGCCAGTTCAAGATGGCTGTTTGTGTCCACTATATTACACAAGAGACTGACCAGCTAGAATTTTGCAAAATGAATTATTCAAGGCAAAACTCAGAGCCTCAAATAACAACAAACTATCCCACCATCAGCATAACATGAGACAGACACACAGTCTGAACCATACCTCCAGATGTAAAGGGTCAAATAGTAGGAGGTATGCATTAAGGCTCTATTTTACATCATTTACATATAAATCTGGCAAACTGCATTTGAAGATTAGTGTTCCACTGATCATACAAGTCATTTATTCTGCAGGGTATGGAAAAAACCCTAGGCTGCCAACCAGGTTTCACGGCAATGACAGGGAATCCTTATAAAGGAAGAAATATGTGTCAGTACACAAAACACAAACATGAACTTCACCTGCACTGATAGCTGAAAAGCCATGTCATAAAATGACAGTAAAGGAATAGCTCAGATGTCAAAAAGAACTTGTGTTTAAAACTAAATATTTCAAGGTAAAATGCTATACTGATGCCAGACTTGTATTTCTTTGGGATTGGAGTTGATCTAAGTAGTTCTCACCATAGTCTTGGATTGAGTCTCTGCTGACTGTAACTCATAGAGTATGCTGAGTCAGTCTGATGCTATGCAGGTCAGGCTCTGTAAGCAACACAGTCCTGACAGTAAAGAGGTTAGTATGGACAACTCGCTCAACCTCCATGTGGCACATCCTACAGAGATGACAGGAGCTCAGCTATCCTGTTTAAAGTTACATCAACAACAGAGTGGATGTTCCCAGCTCACAGCTTACAGTCACAGCTAGACAACAGCTGCAAATAGAGGAAAAGCAAATCTTGTGGTCATCACAATTCATATCCTAGAAAGTCTAGTTCATTAGCCCAGATTTGATGGCCAGCTAAGTCCTAACAGTTATCTGCCTCAAGGAGATCACAGCATATGAAATTATGATTTCATCATGTTTCATTAGGTACTGCATTGCTGTGCAAGATCACATTTTTAGCTTAGTGGCCTCCTAGGAACTGCTCAGTGTTAACAATTCAGTCAGTAGTACTCTACCCTCTGAGTCAAAACTAGCTGAATGTCAATTGACTACATGTCAAATTCTTGTATTGGCAATAGGAGTTTTTTGGCAGGGCTATGCAAGATTATGTTTGAAGTCCACCCCACTTAAGTGGCAATTATTCACCACCATTTTTTATAAGACTTATGATTAGCCCTTTATTCTCAATATTAAGTACCAGTTAAGATAACTTTTTTCTCTTCACAGAATCCCTCTCTAGGTAAATTCAGTAGACTATTTTTCTTCCTCCCAGATTTTTAACTTGTTAATGTTGACTGGCCTATCATCTGCTGCTCCATGGAGTAGTCACACAAGGCTTGCTTGATAAAATACTATATAATTGAAAGGACTGAAAGTGAAGGGTGGGGAACAAAAGATGTTCCGCACATCAGATGGAGTAGACAGCCAAAACTTACACATGAAACAACCCACTGCTCTATGATGTTTGAATACCAGAGTGTCAGACTACTTTCCTGCAAGGCTCCTTTGATATTAAGCTAAGCTTACCTTGATGCAAACGAGAGCAGAGTGCTGGGAAAAAGGAGATATACCATTCTTTTCAGCCTCATGACCCGGGTCAGATCTTCAACCAACAACAGAACATCTGCTTTTACCTCTGCAGTTGGAAAAAGTAGCAGCGCCAACTACACACAACTGTCCTGGAGTGCAAAAGGAAGAAGTCTGACACTGACAATAAAAACAAAGAGTAAAACTGGGTAGGAACCATGCCATAATTCACCCTAAAATACACCTTTGTCAGGAGCAAAAACCTCCTCCTATAAGGAGTTCAATGCACAACCCAACTTGTATTAACATCACGTGTAGTTGGTTGGGTCAAACTCCCACCTGTTGCATATGCACTAGCACACACAGGCTCACTAGTTCCTCATTTCATTTCAAACACAGATGGAGCCCAATAGGCAGGGTTGAGGTAACTGCATACATAAATTATTTGTGCAATTGCACATACATTTATTTTGTATGCAGTTGCAAACTTTTTTTGATTTTAATTCAAACCAAAAATGAGAATTTTCCAGGAATTCGGTAAAATATCCCATCAAATAAGTTCTTTTTAAAATAAAAATTCTTTTGTCTCCACAGCTTATTTTTTGGATACTGATCAGCATTTGCTGGCAAAGTCACATAACTTTCTAAATAAGCATGTTTTCTGCAGATCATAAATAATGAGAAGGGACATGATTGCTCAAAGCCTTTTAAATACATGTGTCTGTAAGAGGAGCAGAACAAGGAAATTTTTTTTTCTTATGATAAACTGAGTTGGAATCACAGACTAAAGCAAAGTAATAAAAAAAGGATGTGAAAGATGCCAACTAAATGCAAAACTCAAATCCTTATTCTCTTCAAACTTCACTCTGTAACTCCATAACTGTGATGATCTGATTAACAGAATCTACAGTAACTGAATGAAGAAAGTAGCTAAAAGAAAAGTCTACTCTGAAAAATTAACCCAAATATTTCAGTAAAATCACTGTGAAGTAAAATCAAAAATTGCAGTCACATTCCACTTAGACTTTTTAAATGAGAAGAAGAAATGCTTTCAGATAAGCATCACACGGGATTATAACGGATGATCAAAAATATGTCATGTGAGAGTTTAAAAGACAACTGGTAATAGGGGAAATGAGCCATATACAGATGTCTTACCTAGATAAGCAGGCATGCCAATATAGGCCCACTATATAAACATTGAGACCGACCATATAAAAATAGAGTTAAACATTTGCATGCCTTCATTTTAGAATCCTTTGCTTCATGAATACCACCTCCAATCTGTTTTTGTCTTACTTCATTTTAACAGTAAAAAAGCTGGCCTTTTTCCTTCCTTTTTCTACAGATTTCTACTGCATCTGTAGATACAGTTCATCTTGTTTGCATATTTGTCCATTGATTTTCTAAGCACATACATAATTTTGATTTTTTTTCCCAGTTTAGATTAGTAGTAGAAATACATTATAAAATGAATGGAGAAAAACAAACAAACCCCCAAACCAAAATTAAAGTTTTGCAAGAGATGGATAACAATCTTGGAACAAGAAATTAGATATATAAAATAGTCAGCAGGCTACCTTTTTTTCACTTAAGAAAGACAATTTTTGCAGGTTAAATTAGCTGCTGGGTGGGTTTCCTACTGTTCCCTGAATTTAGTAGAAGTACTCTCAGAAGTGAAATAAAAAAAAAAATCATAAAATGAAATAGAAGTGCTGTGGTATTTGTGTAAAAAGTGTTTCTTCATTCACAAACTTTTACTGCCTATATAATTTCATGAAAAACAAAATGTCTAGTATCTTTTGTTTCCCTAATAATAAGGTAAAATAGTAATGAAAAAAATTCTTAATAGTGTCTTCATACACAGAGTGCCAATTATTTCCTGTTCTCATTTCTACTGTTAAAAATTAAAAGATGAAGTTTCAATACTTGGCGCTTTCAGAACACTGTGTGCTACTCAGTACTGAAGCAGATTTGAGGCAGATACTAAGGAGCATGTTTCATTCAGGTCCAGACTTGGACAATTTCATACCAGTTTATCATTACTCAAGGAAATATCATAACTAAGTTAGTAAATAAAGCAAAAAAATAGAAGAGCACAACAAGTACCACAACCTTTACCATTCTGTTAAGTATCAGTGCAAGTGAGTAATGGAAAAATCAGTGTGTCTCAAGATAATTGCTTGGCATGGGTAGAAAGATATCTATTGGAAAAGAAACTTATTTAACTTGCACAGGATGCCCCTCTTTTTTAGGCTTTGAGTTTAACACATGGCAGATGAGTTTGTATTGTGATAAGACTGTCACAGCTGGTCTTAAAAGATATTAGGGATCCAGGCACAAGATGGAAAGTGGGTCCATCTTGTGCCTGGATGAAAAAACCTTTAATTGTGAATTCTAACTTGAAAGAAAAAGTTAATTGAATGTGCTTTACTTTGTCCTCAAAGGTTAATGTTAATGGATTAATGCTTTTAAATCTATAGGCATGGAGATTCTCTGGGCCTCTTCAGCACGGTAAGCATGATGTCTTATAGCCACTATACCTCCTTCAAGGACTAGCTTGGCTGACATCCTTTGATATGACTACTGATTAGATCTTCCTTATGCATGTCCTCCAAAACAGCATCCTTCTTCCAACTGCTATTAGCCAAAGGCCTTGACCTGCTAAAAAAAAACACTGCTCCAGACCTGGATGGGCTACTTAAGACATCACAGGAGACAGATTTCAACATCTGACTATAAAGGATATCAAGAAAATAGAAGGTGAAAAAAAACTCCAAGAGCACATATCATTCTCAGCTACTTTGATTGTAAAAGCACACTTAAATCATGTCTTCTTCAAGCTTGAGCAGCTAGATTTCTGCTGGTCACTTAACAAACAAGAGCCTTTACCAGGAAACAATAGCATGTACTAACTCTCTTTTCTTTGGAAAGGGTAACATAATTTCCTATCTATAGGGTCTTAGACATTCCCAGAAGAGACAAGGCTTGATTCTTCCTTGCTTCAGTAAGCCAGCTATTTCAAGATAATAAAACAAACTCTCCAGTCTCCATGGTCTGTTTGGATGCAACAGCAAGTAGGCAGTCGGAGGAGTCTGTGGCAGGAAAGTCACCTTCCACACCCTCATTGAGCTGCTGGAGGAGATGGATTGCAAAACTACACAGAAGAAAAACAAGAGTAGAGTCCTCTCAAGCAAACAATTATTTGTTTGTTGAATTGCCCTCAGTTTGGTGCCCTGACTCCTTCCCAACAGGGTTTTCCAGCAGAAAAAATTTAACTCTGACAGGCAGCAGACAATTTCCTTACCTCTTTCAGCAGCACACAGGCTGCTTGCTCAGCCTGCACCATGACTTCCATGCTATTATCTCTACTTTCCTGTTGTTTAGGAAAACATCCAACAAATGCAAGGATAGGTCTGCACAGAATACAGCACTAATTTCCTTGAGTGAACTGACAACTGCTAACCCTGATAAGACAAGAGGTGATGGCTTTAAACAGAAAGAGAGTAGGTTTAGATTTGGCATTAGGAAGAAATTCTTTACTGTAAGGGTGGTGAGGCACTGGAACATGCATCCCAGAGAAGTTGTGGGTGGCCCACCTCTGGAAGTGTTCAAGGCTAGATTGAATAGGGCTTTGAGCAACCTGGTCTAGTGAAAGGTGTCCCTGGCCCTTGACAGGGGGGCTGGAACTAGGTGATCATTAAGGTCCCTTCCAACCCAAACCGTTCTATGATTCTATGAACCTGAGGGAAAGAACACAAAGTGAGGACCTTCACAGTTTAAAAAAAAAAACGTATCTGACCACCTCAGAGGCCAGCTACACTTTTCAGACAACACTTGCAATAGAAGAGATGTTTATTAGATTTACATTGCTGTTTATGGAGCAGCTTTCAGAGAGGAAACATTCTTCCTCTGGCACATATGGGACATGGTGGTGCACAGCATCTCCAGCTGCTGCCATCTCTGCATTCAAGGGGGAGACAAGGCAAGAGCATCTTGTTTGTCCCCACTTTTAAGGTAGCAATTGTGCCTGGCTCTCAAGGAGGACTGCATAAAGTCCAGGATCGCTCCTTACACCTCCCTCACCACCACACACCCTTGTAAGGCCAGATGAAGGTTGGCCCTTAACTGAGGATTAGCAGTGCTTAAAAATAGAAGTTGAGACATGCAAACAGACTGAGTTATAACTACTGAATTCCAGTGTGAAAAGAGTGTCAGCTGCCAATGCTGGAGTTTCGCTGTATGGGCAAGAAAGGTTTTGGAATGTCAATCCAAGTGCCATCTCCCATCATGGCACGTAGACGAACAGTCCTAGGAGCTTGGGGATATACTACTGCAAAGGACACTGCAGACTGCCATTTATAATGCTGCTGCATTACAGAATAAGATGGTGTTCAGCAATATTAGAGATGCACTAATAATCCTCCACGACAGCACACATTTAAATATTGTTGACACAGACAAAGAAGAAAACCATCAGAAAAACTTCATACAACTGTACCATAGCTGTAAATACTACCCAGAGAGTAATTGTTCATAGTTTTACTGACACACAGAAGTGTAGGATGCCTCTAAGGCAAATAATAAACCCAATTTTTACCTTATACTAACATAATCCCACTGGCTTCAGAGGAGTTCCACCAGGTGCACATTAGTGTGTTTATTATTACTTATATTATGGTGGTGTCTACAGGTCACAAACTATGAAGACATGAAAGAAGCATTCCCAACTCCTGACCTAAAACAAGAGAGACAACATCTGGCTCTCTGACCCTACCCTCAGGATTCAATAATCAAGAAGCCAGAGATCGAACTAGGAGCAGTGCCAGAAGTTAAAAATACTTAAAAAGCAAATAATCTCTTTACTCAATATGGATACTTATTTGGCTGCTTCTGAGGTTTTAGAAACAAGTGTACTGTGTCAATACATCATTTGAGATTTTTTGTTTTAATTTAAAATATTCTGTGATGGTAAAATTCACTTTGTTTCAAAATGAAAATAAACATTCCCCAGGATAGCAAAAATGCATCTGAAAATTGGTATCCTAGTCTGAGTTTCACTCTTATTAAAATTGGATGAATGGATATTTGTAGAAAATAAGCTCTACAAAATAATACTCCAAACAGAAGCAGCACAGGTAAGTTTATCAAGTAATTCTACTCTCTGTTCAAATCTTAGTAGGTAAGCTAACAAAAACCACTTATATTTAGGCTTCTGTCTTATAATTTAATGCAAAATTTCAGGTTCACCTTATTAAATATGGCAACAGACACACTTTGGTATGTTATCTGGACAACCAGAAGGGAAGTACTCTTTGATTTCACAATTTGCAACATCTTGGTCTCTGCAAGCGGCTTGCTCTAATAGTCTTTGATTTCTTACAATCTGTGGAAAAGACTTAACCCTCTGGTACTATTCTTTGAATGAAAACAAGGCAAGCTTTCTCCTCAATTCACATTTCTGGTGTCATACTGGAGAGATGGCCGCATCAAGAATTAATGTGAGGATGAGGATGGCAGCTGAAGTACTCTCCAAGGATTATAGTTGCATTTCAGGAGATGCTGTTGCAAGGGTTCTTGCAGTAAGTAAGTCCATGGAAAACTCTTGCCCTGCAATTATCCATGTCTTGCACAGCAATGCCAAATCAGAAAACAGGGAATGGCTGATCTAAAGTTTGTGGTCTCAACATGCTAGAAAAATTGGGATCTATTATGAACAGTATGCCTGAAGGCATCTTATGCCATAGACCAGAAAGGCGAAAAAGACAACACAAGTGACTATTAAGCACTGAAATGTATCTGCAGAAGGAGGGATAATTTTTTTTTTTACTCTACTAGTTCATATTGCCTTGGGGTGAATTCACAGCAGATTTCAAGGTCAGAGTGGCCAGTAGTTTAACAGATGACCTTAAAAGGTGCTATATATTTTAAGAAATGGCAGTGGCGATCCAACAGGTGCCAATAATGTTTTCTCCTTCACTCTGAGACCTTCCAAGGATCTCACTGATCTATTTCAATTGCCTCAGTGATATTTGTACACAGGAAGTATAATATCATAAAAGAGTCGCAGGGCTAAGCAACACAATTTCACCTCAGTTTGTCTTAGAAATATAATCACCTTCTGCTGAGGAATGGATTCCTAAGCTTTTCTAAGTTAACTTAAGACATGACCAGATATAAAGACTTTTAAATAAACCTCTCCAACAGGTACTCAAAGGAGTCCTGTGTTGACAGAGAGTCTTTCTTAAAAATGAGTCACAAAACATTTCTGAGCATCAAGAAAATGACTGAAAACAGCATTACAAAATTCTAAACTCTTTCTCAGACTTTACTCACCAAATTCACTAAGTCTTGTCTGAGTAGGGGTCTTCTAAGTAACCCTGTATAGTGTTTCAGTCCTGGGAAAGATGGTATGTAAATAACATTATTATGAAACTGCTCCTTCAAATCTGAACAGTTCACAAAAAGATTTAAGGGTAATTAGTTTGTCTCTGTGTCCAGCTAATCTCTTGGGAGAAATCCTAAGCAGTACAAAGCACAAGAGAGCATCTCCAGCATTTTCAACTTGAGAGCACTAAAGTCACATCTGATTAAAGTATCTAATTATTCAGTTAGGAGATCATTATTGTCAGGTTGCTGAACAAGGTGTTTGTTTCCATAATTGTTATACCTGTGAAACTGTCAAACCAAATTAAAAGTTTCAGATTCAGAAAAAGCCCTTTGTAAACCAAATAGTAAAGTAAAATTTCAGCTTGACCTATAAAAAATGAAATGAAATAAAAAACACAAGTCAGTAAATGCATGATTCTGTTGTGCCAAACTGTATGTTAGCATTAGTAACAGCTTCTCACTTTCTGGAGTTTTAATTATGACTCAGGGGACTGGGAAAAAAGAGAGGGCGGGAGAGAACGTAACCTTTAACAGCCTCACTGGTTGCTGTCCCTACCTTTACTGCTGTTGAACTAAAAATTTCCACAGGCTAAAATTCCTTACATTGCAAATAAAATAGTTTTTCCCTGTTTTTTATCAGCCTGGGTCCCACAAGGAACTGACAGCCGGTTTATGTCAATGAACAAGAGTAAGAGTTATTGTTTTCAGATATTCCATGTTCCCCACACACACACCCCACACCACAATCACCACCACCCTCCCTCCCCCCCCCCCCAAAAAAAAAATGGAGGAACTGAAAACAAATGTTACTAATAACAAACAGAAGTCCCCAAGGTTGGGGGTACTACTAAAGCAGTATTTGGGGGCATAACATATGGTACAAATAGGTTTGTGGAAGATGCTATTCCACTGTACTTCTTTATTGAAGTCATTCATCCATGTCACTGCTGCTAGACCTACCACTATGAATCTGAAGTGACATGACAAGACTGCCTAAACCTCCAATCTTTCTTGGAGTCAACCATCTAGGAAGGGAAAGAGCTGTGGATTTGGAGGCTGGATCTCAAGACAAAGCCCTTCTCTCTGCTATGACACAGTAATTCACAGAAGATCTGGAAGAAGATGTGGAAACTCACTTGAGCTTCATCCTGTCAGATACTTCAGCTAAGGTTCCCGGTACTTTCAGAAACCAGCTTCAAGCAAATCCAAAAATCCTAAACTGTTAGAAACTCTTGTACCAGGTTCTTACATCTCGGAGCAACTTCCTCTGCCTGATTTACTGATTTGGCACTACTGATCTTGTGATCACTGGGCCATTCTATTTAGTTTGTGGAAGAACAAAGTAAGAGAGTTCACAGAATTTCCTATATCTCTCAGCATCCATCATAGTGAGACCATATGATGATCTTCAAGTAGATACTTGGTCAATCACTGTTACATGACGCGTGCAATATAGTATGTGAGTATATGGAATATAATATATGGGAGCAACTGGGAATATATAAGCAACTGGGAACCCTTGAAGATATGTTCAGACCTTTTGGGACACAATTTAAAAGAGATTTTTCAACTAAAAACAGTTCAAATACTGAGTCTGGAATGTATGATTCTCACAGGCATGGCAGGGTTGCTATGTCATTGACCAAGCCCCGTTTCCAGCAGACACTAACACAACACAGTGAAGTAGATAATAAGTTAGGAAAATGACTTGTTAGAAGAAGGACTAGAACAGACCATAGAAATACATGAATTTTTTCTTCATGTTTACTGAAAACCCCTCATCATACCCTAGGGAGCTAGTTCAAGTTCAGCAAGAAAGGAAAAATCTCTGGTCGCTTCGCTTCTGAAGCATTTTAAAAAGACAAGATGTTTGAGCTGGTTTTGGCATTTAATAGTCTCCCAGGAGCTTGCTCTTGAACTCTGAAAAAACAACACTCTTGCTCTTTCCACCACACAATTTCTTTTCCTTGTCCTGCAGAGTGTGGCCATCATATCTCAAGCATTACAAGCTAAATCCAAATGGGAGACATATTCTTGATATAGAAATAGAGAATCTCATGAAGGATCACTGTAATATTATTAAGATTATTACTCGATCAACACTACTACTTTGAAAGGTGACCCAATTTATTCCTAAATTCCTGTCTCAGAGGACTAGGAGTTGAACAGCTTGTGAAAGTTTGAGGAGCCAGAGCAGAATGAGAGACGACATGATTACTGGGCATGGAGAATTTTTGGTAAAATTACTATTCATTCTCAAAGTATATAAGCTTTTATGTACCTTCAGCACCTTTACTTAAAATGCCCAGAACAAATTAAGGTTTTCACCATTTTTCTGTGGCATTCAGGCTATAGATTAAAATAATAAAACCTGCAGTTTTCAAAAAAAGAAAATAAGTTACACCTTATCAAAGTTTTTTAAATGCTGTAGAAAATTTCTTTATGCTCACAGCCCAGAATTCAAAAGATAAGAAAAGAAAGAGAGAGAGCTCTAGAAAACTCTGTTCATCAGTACTAGTGGAAAAGTTTTCAGTTAACTTCAGATCTGCTAGTATTATGGCCCTGAAATGAAATAATTTCTTTGTTTCTGCAGTGCTATATTTTTAGATGTATTGAACAATTGTGAAAACAATTTTGCAATATCCTTCCCCCTCTGAAAAATGTGTATGTTTGTTTCCCTATTTTTTTAAAGAGACAGTATTGAATGATATAATTTCAAAGGCAACCAATTTTAATTGAGAACAGAAAGACACAATTGTTGGGATGACAAAGTTTAATATGAACAGAAAGGTTTGCATTGCTCTAATGAAGAAAAAAAAATATATTTGCACACTATAGAAGCATAAGTTAGAAGTAATAAAATTGGGTATGGGAAAAAATCCTGAAGCTCTGCCCACAAATTCCAGTAAGCCCTGTGTAAGTGTGGTAGCATATCAATAGATTCACAAAATTTCATGTTGTAGGTGAATAAAACACATGGAAAAAATAAACAGACTATATAAACAAGGTAATATATTTCTGAGTTTTAGATTAAAAAACTTCTAACAAAGGTGATTTCTTCTTTTCCTGCTGTCTCAACATCATTTCTGTTAGCCAGCTGAACGGTCCTGTTTATTACCATATATCTGAGAGCAGCATGTTTCAGTGTAGAGGGGAAATGTCAGTCAGTGTGTGGCATTGTGGATCAAAGCCCTGTCTCAGTAGATGTACCTTCTCATCTCTTCTCATCAGGGCTTCCAATTTGAGATGGAACAGAAGGAACGTGAAGTTAGCTTCAAACAGATGTTGTAAAATGTCTGGTGGGAACAAGCTCCCCTCAGGAGCAGTCAGATTGCATGGAAGAGCATCTGTTAATTTTCATTTGAAAATCTCTACACTGGAGAATCAGAACATAGTAAAGGAAAAAAATTAATAACGGTAGTGGAAAAGGTGGAGAAAAGGAGGAAAAGGATTTTGGATATTACAGCGAGAGGTTTTTTTTTGGTGAACTGCCCATTTTTCCTAGTTTTGTTACAGTCAACATATAAGTATTTATATAAAAGCAAAGATATTATTCAATTTCAAAAAGGACAAATGGGTATAGCAAGTAAAAACATGGTCCAGAAGTAGTTACAAGGGTTTTTTCTGTGTCCCAAATTTAGAAAACTTTGATGTTTCTCAACTTATGTAAAATTCGTCTTCTACTTTCATTTACTAAACAAGGCTAAAATCCTATTTATATCAATAATAAGCACACGTTGACAAAATAAACATATGTGTTAAAGAAATGGCTTTTTGTAGTATGCCAGGAGTTGAGCCCACTCATTTTAAGATTTTTTTTCACAGCTATATTTCTCAGCAGGTATTTAGGTGTGGATTCCATCCATTAGATTCACACACAAGGGAACAATCTGATTCTAAATCAAAGATCCACGAACTTTGCTGCCACATGGGAGTGATTCCTTGTTTCTCTTAATCTTCATAAAACTATACAACTCATTTCTATCCCATCTTCCCATCCTCCTTGTTTAGGTGCTTAAATTTTTCTGTTGCCCACTGCTTTTGGTTGCTGATCTTTGTACAGTTTTGAAGAGGCTTTTCTAGTTACAAAGCAAGCATATGTGGTAGCACTTTAGGACACTGGAATCAACAGTCATCTCATGTCAGCTAAGAAAATAATCTGTAAGTCTGTTTTTCTTTGCCACTGGACTCTCTCTGCTCACATCGATGCCATTACTAATCAGCCCAAGGGGCACATGGATATTTGACTTTGTTCTCATAGAAGATCATATAAGTTGATACATACAGAAAGACAGATCTATGCATCTCAGTCAGCACAAAGAAATGGAGCAACTGAAGTTTTAATGACATAATGAGAAAGAAATCCCCCAGACAAGAGGAGAGAACAGTTTAGCTTTTCAGATGAAAAGCCTAAGCTATAAAATAAAATTCATTAAATTCCTTTCCTTCTTAGCAGTTACATTCTCAGTATAAGATAGCAGGGAGACCTAAGAAACCCATTTCTGAACATTCACGGTTTTGGGGATGGATAACCTAACTTCGTATAAACCAAATCCAAACTATTTTCCACCTGTGGAAGATCTTCTCTTCTCTTCCTCTTAATTTTAAAGGCCATTGTGCTGCATTGACCTTGGCTGAATGCCAAGTGCCCACCAAAGCCCCTCTGTCATTCGCCTCCTCAGGAGAGTACAGGGGAGAGAAGATATAACAAAAGGCTCATGGGTCAAGATAAGGACAGGGAGAGATCACTCACCAGTTACCATCACAGGCAAAACAGACTCAACCTGTGGAAAAAATACTCTGATTTATTGCCAATCAAGTCAGAGTAGGATGATGAGAAATAAAACCAAATCTTAAAACAACTCCCTTCCTCCTGGGCTCAACTTCACTCCCTGTTTCTCTACCTCTCCTCCTCCAACTGCACAGAAGAATGGGGAATGAGAATTGTGGTCAGTTCTCCCATGGGAGACAGTCCTCCATGAACTTCTCTGTGTGAGTCCTTCCCACAGGCTGCAGTTCTTCACAAACTGCTCCAGTGTGGGTCCCTTCCATGGAGTGCCGTCCTCAGGAACAGATTGTCCAGTGTGGATCCCCCACAGGGTCACAAGTCCTCCAGTGGGCTCGTCTCTCCATGGGTCCACAGCTTCTGCCAGAAGCCTGTTCCAACATGGCCTTCCCACAGGGTCAGAGCCTTCTTCAGGCAGCTTCTTCGCCTGCTCTGGCGTGGGGTCCTCCTTGGGTTGCAGGTGGATATCTGCTCCCACCATAGACCTCCATGGGCTGCAAGTCTCACCAGGGTCTTCACCACAGACTGCAGGGGAATCTCTGCTCTTGAAGCTGGAGCACCTTCTCCATCTCCTTCTTCACTGACCTTGGTGTCTGCAGAGTTGTTTCTCTCACATACTCTCACTCCTATCATCTCTGGACCCAACTGTTTCTGAACAATAACTATTTTTTCCATCCTAAATCTGTTATCCCATAGGTTCTACCACCATCACCGATGGGCTCAGGCCTGGCCAGTGGTGGGTCCATCTTGGACCCAGCTGGCATTGGCTCTGACAAAAGGGAAGCTTCTTGTACCTTCTCAGAGAAGCCACCGCTTTCACTGCCCCACTGCCCAAACCTGCACAAACCCCATATAGCCATTAATTTCAAATAATGGATTTCCCCAATTATTAATGGCCTCTATTGTGTAAAATATGAAAAAAAGAGGACACATAAACAGTGCGCCTCAGTTTGGTCTATACTAATCTTCGTTTTGTTGAGGCAATAATAATACCGCAATAAAATCAAAAGTAATTCAAAGTATGTTTGCCACAGGGTGCTTAGACTAGGCTGATACAATACCTTAAAGGTATGAAAAAAGCAGAAGCATACTGGGGCTGAAGGATGACAGTATGACTCCATAAACACAGCCATAGCACCTCTTTTCAGTCAAGAATTCAACCCAGCACTAACCAGACTGCTCAGCTGCAGACACCAATGTCCTGTCATTAGTCAACTTCAGGAAATATTCAGCATTTGTTACCCAATCTGCAAAGACAGGAAGTAGAGGAAATGGAAACACTGGGGGAGGGAGAAGGTTCTGCTCTTTAGTAGGTGATGGAAAACAGTGAGAACACTACTGCTCTGTTTGTTCAGTCTAGTCATCTAGGGACTTCTAGAGGAACAAAGATATTCAACTCCCTTTGTGAGAATAAACATTGCAGAGACAGAATTTGAAGACAAGTTTTGACCTGAGGACAACATAAAGGAAACTCCAAAGCCAGGAAGTGTAAGCTCTGTTGCTGTCTTCTTCCAAATATTAAATGGTTTAGACTCAGCTTGGCTTACAGGGAGGGATACAGATCTAAAGCCTGTCAAAGTAAGTGGAAAGACTCCCATTCACTTCAATAGGCTTTAGATCACAGCCAGAGTAATAAGACTCAACCACCAACCCCACCTCAAAAGCTGTCCACAGTTTGAAGATGTTAAAGGACTTTTTTCCTAACAAGTCCCAAAGCTTATTAGCAGTACTCTAGAAGTGCATCACAGACAGAAAAGGATCACAAATTTTATCAAATGGATCACTGCAAAGCACAAAGATAAATGTCATATGTTTAAAGTGCTAGCACACGGGTGGTAACTGAATTTTGGCCTTTGAAAAATACCACAGTCTAGGAAAGAAACCTTTAAAGAAATCATGATCTTTCTACTCTTGCCTCTCCTCCATTCCCATCTCCCACTGCCTACAGCCAAAAATACAGGCAACCTTGTAAATGCATTAACTTGTTTCATACTTCAAAGAGCTTTCTTTGGTTACTTCTCACATCATAGTGCATCTCCTTTCCATTGCCCTTGTTTAAATTTACTTATGTTGCTGGCTTATAACCCTGACCTCCTTTAAACCTCTGTGAAGTTCCCTACAACTCAAAAATTAGTATAATATGCGACAGGAGGACATGATGAATTGTGGGCAGGAAGGAAGGTGGTCACTACTGTATGAGTGGCATTGCAACAAGGAAGCTTTAGTCATCTGAAGGAGAAGCTGAATTGCTTGTTGGGGGATCTCAGTTCCCGTTTTCACTTGTGTGGAGGGAAGGAGGTGGTTGTGGTAGCACTGCTGGTGTGTGTGAGAAGCAGTGGTGATCAAGAAGGATCCCTGAATGTAGTTGCCCACAGAGCACACATCAGAAATTCTGTTTCCAGAATTTTAGCAAGCCTGGTCTGCAGAGGCAGCTTCTGCAATTTTAGTACAACTCAATGAAAGATGCAGGTGTTCGCCTCATATGGAAGTCAGGCCCTTAAATACAGATTTGGGAACCCTATGTGTTGCCATGCACACTTTTAAAATGATGCATCAGAATCTGGTAAAGAGATAAACCAGCTCCTCTCAGGCTCTGCTGTCAATTCAAATTCCACTTGGATCAGTAACAGCTGGACAGCAGACTGATAGCCTAATTTAAATGACTTCTCACAGAGGCAATGCTAATATAGGCATTAATTAGATTCTCTTGTGGGGATACACAAAAAGGCTAAAAGCCTGGAGAGAGCATTATCTCTTACAATTAGCTGAAAAGAGCATAGGGAGTTAACTATAGGGATAGCCTAAGGACAACCCTAATTTAGCCAAAATTCCTTCTGGGTTATCTGTGGAGCACGTGTTGTGTGATGTCCGAGTGCTTCATTCTCACCTCACTGACTGCTTGTCATCACGTGGCAGACCCCAGCAGGTCCTCAATCTGGTCATTAGGGTGCTTAATACCAAGACAAATAGAAGGCAATAGTCTCTGCAAGAGTCAGAGGGATTGCAAAAGGCTGGGATACAAGAGTGCAAATCCATATGTGCTCTCCTTCACATAACTAAAGAAAAATCTGTAAGCAAACTTATTGTAGGTGTTTTGTTCCCTTTCTCTTCTAAGGAAAACAGTTGCTTTCAAAAGTCATCTTTATCAGACTGTCCCTGCACTTCTGCTCATGAGAAAAAGGCATTGCTTGTTTTGTTTCCTTATTTCCCTTCCCTATTTCTTTCTTCAAAAAAAGAAGTGACAAACTGCTGCCTTTTATCATTCCTATTAAAAAAAAATACAAATTATTTACCAGTTAGAGCAAGCTCAGGCTATTTATCCCTGAGTGTCTCCCTGGTATTAAAAAAGTGTTCACGGATTAAGGCTGAAGCAATAGTTTCCACAAGAAGAGGTAAAATTAGATTGTCTTGCTGTTATCCTCTTAGCATATTGAGAATAACATTTTAAATCTAACAGTAACTTGTTAGAATAACAATTAATACACTGCAGGGATACAAGAACTTATCCTTACATTTTACTTTTGTAGTAACTCTCATTGTTAGTAAAACGGCCTAGGATAACAACTTTGTCAGAAGCAAACAGGTGCCTTCCAGAAAAACAATCCTACTAAATACTGTTATAGCATTCCTCACACCCTTCAACAGCATGACACTCTCAGCTAAAACAGAGAGAGCATCACAGGGTTGTACTCACAGTTAGGGATGGGTTTTTTTAATTAGATGTGTACACGTGTTTTCTCCCCAGTGGATCTACTGCACAGCATGGTATTTTCATTGCTTGTCTGGGATCCAGCAGACAAAAACATTCAGTCACGTATCAGCATCTGGACGGGGCTTGGCTGAAAGTTAGAGGCCTGCAGTAGGTATGTCCAGGGACTCTCTCCTTTCTTACACTAACAATATATTGTTACTTTGTCATGCATGCTAATATATTTTCATTATTAAGTTCTTCAAAAATGAAAAAAAAAAAAATATAAAAGGAATATGCCAGGTAGCAGTGATGATACATCAGTACAAACTCTCTGCAGTTTTTACTGTTCTTCCAATAAAACAAGAAATGTCAGGTTATACATATATATATATATATATATATATAAATAATTAACCACTTCTACCAGTTAGGGCTGAGCACAGAGTGCACCACCCTTCCATTTTTGAGGTAAAAAACAAAGGAAACCATCTTCAAAACTTCTAAATTCCAAGTGACAACTGTATGACAATGCGGAGTTTGATTTAAATACTTTCCCCCCTACACCCATTTCCAATCTTAGAAAAAAAAAATTCATAGAACAGATAAGAGCAAAACCTTTCCTGCCCAAAGAAATTACCTTGTATTTAGGAAGAAATGCAGCAAACAATAACTCAAATGCCTCACAGGACATGGAGTGCCTGCATTTGCCCATTTTTTCCTTAAACTGATCACAGAAAGTTTGCAGAAGGGTGAAACAGACATACAAATGGCATGAAACAACTGTCAGAGAGTCCTTATATTAAGGGTCAAGTTGAAAGGATATTTCCTCCAGCAGCATATTTCAGTTTGGAACCATCTCTTGATCAGAAACAAATGATCCCCATAGAATCTGTTTCTTTGAGAGTCTAAAAATAAACTAATCTATACTGTACTGACTGTACTGTAAAACAGTGAGTCAGATCAAGGAGTAGGAGCCAATTTTAGGCTATGAAGTAAACCATACGCTGATCTAAAGGCTATAGCTGGTAGATAGAACAGACAAGTTTTCTCAGTGTAATAATCTGGGGACATAAAGGAGAGGAAAGAAGGGCAGAGAAATCCTTCAGTGAGGGGAGGAAAATCAGCACCTCTGAGAAATGTCTTGCCCTTCTGTGATGAAAATGCAGCA
Source organism: Platyrinchus mystaceus (assembly GCA_035041135.1). Lineage (NCBI taxonomy): Eukaryota > Metazoa > Chordata > Aves > Passeriformes > Tyrannidae > Platyrinchus > Platyrinchus mystaceus. The sequence goes on along the minus strand of JAWWLV010000088.1, from coordinate 34,144,926 downwards.
AGAGTAGAAAAATATAACAATAATGAAAAATAAGAATAATAACTAATAAATTGAAAATTCTTTAAATTTGGTTAGAGCTGAAGATAAGGAGATAAACAGAAGAGATGCAGTGGCAAAAATTGTGACAAACAAGCACAGAGGTGCATGTATGAGGCAGGAGCCATGGGAGACACAGTGGAGATAATCTCTCCAATTCTGACGCCAGCCTACAGCTCCTTATCATCCTTTATTTTATTTTCTGGCTGTTAGACTGTGAAAGATTTCCCTCTCCTTAAATAATCCCTGTTCAAAGTGGGCAGTAATGTGTGCAAGCAGGATTTCAAGCACATGAAAAAAATTAGCAGAATATGTATAATCTGGTTCATGCTTGCAGAAACTCGCAACTTTTTACAGCTTTCTTGCAGTATCGTTCTTGTATAAGGAGCAGAAATCAGGCATTTCCATTTTACCACTTACACCATTATCAAGAAGCAATAGTTCTTCAGTTTTTTCAGGTTAATAGATGGAAATGAAATCCTGTGACACTTGGTAAGTCATTTCTGTTATCAAGGCACATATTTTTTCTACAAAAATGAAAAATGTATCTTTGCTTATCATGATTATGGTATTTATTTCTGTAACAGGAGACACCATGGTACACCAGAAAAGAGTGATTAGTGGAATGGCCTTTGATTAAAATGTGCTAGATCACTGGGTTCAGTTTGTGGAATCATGTGTACTTTTAAAATCCAGCTCCACAGAGATATTTTTCAGATTGTGTAACATGAACATCTGCAGTTTGTTCAGAGCAGACTGTGTCACAGTAGTTAATATGTTAGTATCTTAAAAATGAT
>JAWWLV010000088.1:34080711-34143993 GCA_035041135.1 Platyrinchus mystaceus | reverse complement strand
GTGTAACATGAACATCTGCAGTTTGTTCAGAGCAGACTGTGTCACAGTAGTTAATATGTTAGTATCTTAAAAATGATGTAACAGTGTGTTCACTTATAAGAAAAAAATCTAATTTCTCAATGAATTGGCAACCCCATGCAATATCACCACTTGGTCACATATATGACCTGTAGATTTAAGGTCAGGGTGTTTTTAAAAAACTAGAATATTATTATAAGATTATTGTCTGTAGTTGAAGAGCTATATACATGTATTTAGAAAGCCACAATGGGGGACAAAAGAGAGAGAGAAAACAAAAATCAGCTTAAAACATGAATTTGGTGCAAAGTCAGATACCTTCCTCTCCAATGCAGTTCTCAATCAGGCAGTGATTTCACTATATGGTATTTACAGCACAAAAGAAGTTTGCCAGAAGAACCACCTCTGTCCAACAGGCCAGCAGGATTTTGGTTTTATATAGTCTGAATGCTGCCAAGTGTGCTTAGGATAATTCAACATCTTTTTGTGCTGTTGTAAGCATAAATTTAGCCTGAGCTTAAGTGCAATTATAAAACAGGAAGTGTTGCATGCTTTGTTGAGAATTAAAGCCACAGGTGCCTACCATATTTACACTAACAATTATTAAAACTTTGAAGTTCTACAGAAAGGGACCTGAAAACTTTGACAACCTGTAAAATTTAATAAATAATTCTTCTCAGAGCACAAAATATTCCATAGACCAGATTTTCGTATATATTTAAGTACCTTTTATGAAGCCAAAATGCTGTACATGGGACATTAATATAACCGAAATTCCATCCCATAGGTGACTCCTAAAATTCTGCACAGAAGTCACCAATCACAAGTAAATGTTTGACTTCTTTGAACAGAAGTTTTGTGAGAAATATTTTTATTATATCAGGTGCAGATTGCCCTTCCTTGGTACATTTATTGATGCAAACTCTATTTATTAGAGAGTTATTTTTGCAAGAGAATTTTTAATTTAACTTTTGAAGTACGATGCTAAAAAGAAAATTTTATTTTTTGTTTTAACAGCTGTGGCATCCAACAGCCATCCAGAATGCAATTGACATTAGTTCTCTTGCACAGAGCAGAATGATTAAAAAAAAAAACCAACAGCTTTCCTGATCTAACTTGTTGAGAGCAAATATGAGATATGACTCTGGTAGCTGGCACTAAGATTTTGTTCACATCTGACATCCAATACATGCCAGATAAGTCCAGCAGTTTGGCTGATCTCCTTGTCTGACACCAAAGCAGAAGAGGGATTTGGATAATAGTTTATTGGCTTTGCTCACAGGAACAATACGTTCAGAATTCTCTCAACATCCTCAAGTTAAAGCATGTGTGAATTTTAATGCTTAACTTACGAAAAGGGTCTTTGAGCACTGGGTAGTGCAAATAAAAGAATACTAGAACTAAAAACCATTTTCTAAGGACCAGCTTCTCAGCACCTCTGATCTACAGGTGACAGAGATACTCTGATCTTCTGCCAACAGCAAACAAGGGGCTCCCTCAATATTTTCTGTCCTGATAAAACCCCTAGAGTTCAAATGGATTTTGGATGTCATCTCCAAGTCACACTAATGGAGACAACCCACAGCTCACACCTTCTCCATGCACAGGGTGGGCCCCCACAGCTCTTAGATTACAACTGATTGTCTCCAAAAGCCAACCCACAGGCTCCTGTCACCTGACTGCTAACTCAGACTCTGCAGCTCCCCAAGACTCCTGTGTTCAGGACAGTGATGTGCCACCACTCTGGTGACATAAAATAAATGGGTGAGACCTGTTGCAGTAACAGAACAGGATGGTACTTTCAACAGGCAACTATTAGCAGGAAGAACAGTACACCATGTAAGTGTTAGAAGGGTTAGCATGACAAGCTCCAGCTGAGTAGTGGCCATTTTCTGACCAAGTGCAATAGAAACCACAGAGCTGGTAATAGATATTTCCCATAGAAGAGAATGCAATGTTGGCAGGTGCCTGAGAGGAAAATCGCAGCAAAGTCCGTGTGAATGTTTTCTATGTCTTCTATTCAAGACAGGATGTAAGTATCCTCTCTTTCTCTACAAATGTATTGTCTTTTGTACATCATTCCCCAAAACTAGTAATTTCCATTTTCTTCAAAGAATTCTCCACAGATTGCAATTCAATAGTACAGGTATATATATAGAAAAGAGGGGGAAATATAAATGTCTACTTTTCATTTTTAGCTGGGACAGTTTCACTGTGTCAAGGGCAGCATGTAACTCTCCTTGACTGGTTGTAGGACTTAGAGCAACCACTAAAATGTGTGAATGTATTGTAACATTTAGGATGTCATAGGCCAGCTAGAATCACACCAAGTAAAATACTTGATTTTATTGCCTGGTACATTAAAAGCCATAATCTCCCACAAACACTTCAACGGTTTGGCACAGAAACAGAATTAAAAAAAAGTAGATTACACTTTCTTCTGGTATCCAGTGTCAATCTACCTAAAAATAAACCCTGTGCATCTCTATACAACAAGATGGTAGTAGGAATGAATGTGAACAAGGGGTTTCCGATGTCTACATCTATGGGATGCCTTTGTTGTACAAACATACTGATTTTATACAGCTCTTCCAATTGTTTCTTCTCTCCAGAGGATAAAGTAAAGCCCTGGAAATATATCTCAATACTACAGCCAGCTGCTTCAAGAATTCACATTTATGAAATCTCTGTAGAATGTCTGTCTAATTTTTAGAGAGAGATACTTTCATGGATATGAAGAAAATGGATACACAAACACAACTGGAAAGATATTATAGGTAGGCTGTAACTCAAGATTTGAATGTAGCATTCACTGCTCCCACATCCTGTCCTCTTCATATAAGCTCCCTCAGGAAAACATGCATAACTTCAAATGCAAAGTTTACAATTGGGCTTGATCTCTAGGATCCGGAACACTCTTGATTTGAACTCAGTCAAAAGCCAGTTGTGGGCCATCATAAAATTACTGCCCACCCAAGGAGAAATGTTACTGCACAGGCTGTGCATCAAACAATAAAATTAAGAAACACAATTTCTCCCCTTGGAAAATCCATCTTCCTAACATATCTACCCAGCTGTCATACATCAAAATTTCATAAAATATTAGTTTTCCTGCAACAGTCTACATTATACAACCTCTTAAACAGATTTCTCTCTCACCAAATCAGATTCTAATCTGATATGCAGATATCTCTTTCCTGTTAATGGTTACGTGCACTTCTTCAAACCCGTGTAGGAAAGTTAGCAGCACAAAAGGTTAACACTTCACATGCACCATGATAAGAGCATGGATCACTCCTGGGGAAAGAACACAGAGTTCAAAAAGGAATTATACTCTTTACCCTGTAATAACTCTGTGAGTAGAGATAAAAGAAAGCATCAACTGTACCTAACAGTGACCAGCAGAAGAAAACAGCACTAAATCTGGACCAGAGAGCCCCAGAGTGATAATCCACAAGTCAAGAGTATCCAGAAAGGGTGCAGGGCCAGGTTAGTGTCTTTTTTGCTCCTCAGGCACAGCTGAAAAGTCTTGACTAGGCAAAAGTACATGGTAAGCAGCATCATAATCATCACAACAGACCACTGGCAACCAGCATTGCTGGAATCCTGCAGAGCCCTCCCAGGCTTAGGTGGAAAGGAAATAGTTAAAAAAGATATCTTTAACGTATATTTCCTGAACTGCACTACAGGATCTTTAGGTATTGTCTATCCGGATTTTGGCAAAACCTATCTTGCTTTCCCTTGCTGATTTTGTGAAATAAGGGTTACAGCTCAGCGTGGGCAACAAGGAGAACACCATGGAGAATAGAGCTTGAAAAGAGAAACAATCAGTTAACACTAACTGCTGCTCAAAAAGTCTGCACAGAAGCCGTGCATACAGAGACCTTTCTGACTGCAGCATGTCTTTGCTCATTATTCACAAATATGGGGAAGTAATCAGTATTTGTAAAAATCCCATAAAAGGTGTCCATTTTTTTTTACTCCATAAATGAGTAATGACTTGATCATTTAGAACCCATGAGTCATAAGTTTTCTCTTGTAAATAGGATAAGATCAAATCCCATGGCAACATGTTCAGTCATATTTAAGACTTAATTGTGTATTTTTCCCCTTTCTTCCTCTGCCTTCCACCTTTGGAGTATTCTCTGCCTTATATTATTCTCTAATTTGTAAGAACTTGGTCTCATCTACAATATATCAAAACACAGACCCTGATTTTTTTAAATAAGGATGTTAGGGAAAAAAAAACCGCAATGAACCTCTTTTACTGTAGTCCACTCATTCAAAATGTTCATGGTCCTGCTGAATTTTTATGTAATAATGTTCCCAGTTGACACAGATAATGGGAACGATGACATATCAAATTTGTTTGGTGGGATTTTTTGCTGTTGCTGTTATTTCCCATCCCACCCCTGGCCCAAGGAAAAGGAGAATTGCCTGCAGGCTTTAATCATGATGCAGTACACACGGGCTGCTACTCAGATACTCTGTGTCTGGAAGGTAATAAAAAAAAAATCTTGAGAGAAAATATTTTGGATTTCATTGCTCCCTTGCTATGTCTGTGCTTTGGGGAAGAACAACCAACAGCCACATTTTTCAATGCCATTTGAGCAGGGTTGAACACACAAATCCCATTATTGTTAATGGGATTTGTGCACATAATTCTGAATACTTTGAACACTCTCCCATGAAGTTTCTTCCAACCCCTCAAGAAGCAGGAACAATTCTACGTTATTTAAACATAATCTCACTGACAGGTAATTTTGTGACACAAAATTTATTGCTGGCTTGTCCTTTGAGGGCATGTTTCACCATTAATGTTTCCTTTTAAAAACTTCAGCATACATTAAATGCTCATACCAAGCTTCCTGGTGTTTTCCTTGGAAAACCTTGCTTTCTGTGGTATTTCGCATTATCCAAATCCCTCTTTACTTCACCCTCCTCCTCTTCAAATACACAGGACACCCTTGAAAATGAAATATTTGATCTCCAAAGACCCTACTGGTCAAATATTCTTTTAAATAAACCCTTTACAGTATTCACCTATTACCTCAGACATTCATGTGGTATAAATTTTAAATAAACGTCTACCAGCTTGCAATTGATCAAGTGAGCTAGAGGCCATGAATTTAACATGACTGCTTCTGCAGGCTGCCTCTTACAACCTACCATTTGCCACTAGACTTCAAGGTGGTCATTAACAAAGCAGGCCACAGGCTGACGGTCCTACAGGCTAAAAGGCTATCTCAGATATCAAGAGACTCTGCTTTGGCTTTCAGCCCTTCTGTAACACAAGTGGCTTTAGCTCATCTGCATTTATGTCAGTGAGTCATTTGGAGATCTCAGACATACCTTTGAGATGGTGAATTGCTGAAACAGGTCATGCCATCAATTAACATGAAAAACAAGGTAATTTCCTACATGTGAACAGACAATTGTACTGGAAGGAGGAAATTAAAAACGCCATTATGTCACATGGCCCAGCAAGGCTGGAGCACAGCTATTGCACAGATAACAGTCATAACACATTAGAAACACACAAGCTAGGACTTGATCACGGATGCTTAGTGTGCATCATCATTACCTTAGAGGGAAGGATCTCGAGTTCTAATAGGAAAAGTATCTGATGAGATGAAAAGTTAAGAATAGGACCCACGTAGCTAACTTAAAATACTCGGGGTGTTCTCGTGGCCACAGTGCCAGGAAGGGTTTCAATGAATAAGGCTTGCACTGTCACTCTGCCAAGGACATCCAGCGTTACGCCGGGGTGAAATAACTGAAATCAGCAAGTGGGGTTGACATGATACTGTACGTAGTCTCTCCAAAAGATCTCCTTCTGTTGTTTCCAAGGCTTTTCACCCCTGTGGTTCCTAAGGAGAGGTTTTCTCAATTGCTATCAGGACTTTCAATTTAAAAAATATAAATTTTGCTTAAAGGATTGTTTTTAATAGCATTAAGACATTACCCCAGGGCGCAAACCATTTACTGGTTCAACACTGTTACCAATTGACAAAAAGGTGATCAGGTTAAGTATGCAGTGGTACAGGGAAGGACTTCACCTGCAGAGAGGACAGCTCAAAATACAGTATAGAAAAATGGGATTTCTCCTAGATCTTTTTCCAGGAAAGAGCAGAAAACAATACTCCCTTCAGTAGACCATAGTGAGAAAAAAATAGATCCATTTTCTGGAGTACAAGCAAGACTCCAATCAGTTTGAATGCCTCATTTCCCCACTGCCAGCCACTCTTAAAAAACAAATCTGACAGCTGAACTGAAAGTTCTGTCCATGTAGTTCTCTGACTTTTGCCCCCACCAGTGCAGGTTGCTTCTCTGCCTGAGCTGGAGGAAAACTCCAGTACATTTCTACTTCAATGTCTCTGCTTATCCTGCCCAAAGACCACTGGAGGGTTGGAGATATAGTCCTCACATAAAGTATGATACAGGCTGAAAAAACATGAACTAATGTAGGAGAAAAAGGTTGTTCAGGTTTGCTGCTGGGACTCACATTGCTGTTGATGGCTTGAGGAACAGCTGCAGCTTCTGATCCTCAGAAATGCCAGTATAAGCTTTGTAAGGCAAATCTCACACTGAGAATCAGAGTTAGATACAGGTTATCTTACTAGATTGAATTCAAGTGCAAATCTTCCACTCACATAAATTAAAACAAGGTTAAGTCCACAACTTATTAGAAAAACATAACACTGAATAAACAAGTAAAATACACTATATTTTATGACAAGGTGTTTTCTCCCTTGTAGGAAAAATTATTTCTGAATTCAAACACATCACAGTAATGTACGTTTCTGCAGTAAATACCATCTGAGGATCTTAAGTGTAGCCTGCTGGCAAACCTGCTTTCCAGAAATCATTGTCTTTCCCATCTAAAGGGAGTCTTAAAAGGCTGACTCCAGAAAATCACACAGTATTTCCATTCTTTCCATTCTGTATCATCTTGATCATCTCCATCATCACCACAACGCTATTAATGCATGCACACACACATGCAAAAGCACACCAACACACACACGTGCATAGAAATAACTAGGGCAATGGAAAATACACTCCGTTTTGCTCACTTATTCCATATACAGGCTAATTTCTAAACCACGGGGGAGCAAGTGTTCTATAAAGCACTCTTTTTCTACAGCTACATACCCTTGCTAATGAAGAGTTAGCAGCACAGCCATCACTATCAAAAGCACTAACTTTTAGATTAGTAGCAGTTGGCGACTTAGTCATTCATTTTTCATTTTAAGAAAACCTTTTTAAGACTGCACTCCTATTTTCAGTAGGACTAAAAATGCACTTCTCATGTTTTTATTTTATTTATTCTGCCCTCGGGATTTGGGTCCCTCTTTGCAAGCAATAAATTTTTCTTTAAATCTTTTTGGTAATAATATATTTTAAAATTAATCAGACGAGGGGAGCACAAACACAGGTCTCCTCTCCAAGTGTTTTGGCAAAGTATCACTGCTACATGGCATTTTTAATCAACTTCTGGTCACTAAGCAGAGTGCTAACAACCTCTGCAAAAGGGAAAGCCACATGTGTCAAAACATGGCTTTCACCCCTGCGCTTCGCACCACCCCCACCTTCCACACAGGGCTACCTCACCCTTGCCACAGTATAAATTAGTAAGGAGGAAGGCAAGAAGGAAAAACAGACAGATAGAAAGAGACACTACGGCAGCTTTTAAAATTGTTGCTGTAGAGGATTTATCTGAAGGTCTGAAGGGACAGCACTCAGTACTTGACAGAATGAATTACAGCGGTTAGTGGGGGAAGGAGGAGGAGGAGAGAGAGCAGCCTGGGAGGAGAAAATCTCCAAAGTCTCGTGTCTAAAATGCTCTTGGAAAATTGCCAATTACCAGTTCAGAACAATGTTGACATTTAGCCTTTTTCTAATCAGCATTGTCTGTCACCCAGAGCAGAGATTCCTGCTGTATGACGGAGCTCCTCTGCAACTGGCAACAGCGTCCTCCTGCCACTCTGCCCATGACCACTGGCACCCAACCCCACATCCCTGTTCCACCCCATGAGTTTTAACACCTCAGCAGAAGGCTGGGGCACACAGTGACTTTGTCTTGGGGCTGATGGGTACAGTGGGGCATGACACAACAGAAATAGCTGGCTTTAGGAGACTAAACCACTGCCGATGCTCCCCAGTTGGGCTCCTGAAAGGGGGCAGGTTCTGTTTCAAAGCAATTCAGTAGTTGCCATAAATTGAAATATCGCATATGGCATCCAACCCCTTAAAGATAGATAAATTCAAGTGCTGGGTTTTAATTTGAATAAAGTGATGTTGCAGAAAACTTCAGTTTTACTTGTTTACCAGTTTCTGGCTTTTTCTCTTTTTTGAGAGAAAATAAAGGAAATAAACGAAGATGACAAAACTGCAGGAAAGAAAGTATTTAATGGCTATTAATAACTGTTCCCATTATTTACAAATCAGTTCAACACTCTTAGACCTCTGACAAGCTCGGTGTCATTTACCGTGCAGATCAGAGGAGCACAGCGCGAGGCCAAGCTACATCGTGTTTTGTCCATCATCACAGGACAAAAAAAAAGCTTGGCACAAGCCAGCCTCAAACTGCTGTCAGATCAGAAACATCAGGGCTGGAAAAGGTCAGAGAGGGCTATGGAGCTGGCACTGATAGAGCGAGATAAGGTTCGCTGCACAGTGATAGCCTGAGCTATCACAAAAGTAAGGGCAGTAGAGAGGGAGGAAAGCACTGCCAGCACAAGGCAGTGTGCTCTGCAGCAGCTGGCTGTCATCATGGACGCTTAGGTACCAGTCCCACTGACATGTCAGGGGAGGTTCCTTGCAATAGGAGGCAGAAGATTTTTCTTTCTTCATCTTTAATGCAGATACCCCACTTAAGGACAGCAGCTAAGCAGCTGACTGATTTATAAACTCAGTTCTATAGTCACAGTGATTTCAACTGTATTGTTTGTTCATATGGAAGTAGATGTGACTACACAAACATCAAATTAGGTGAATGCAGGACTAGTGTTATGGCTCAGTAAACATAAGTAAATTCATTTTCAGAAGTTATTTAGGAATATAATAATTTTTCAGTGAAATTAAAAAACTTCTTTAAAGCATTGTCAAACTTCTCAAGAATATCCTTCAGCTCGGTGTTCTGAATGACCTCAGGCAGTGAGACTACTGAAAAGTACATTTGTACACTGTAAGTTCTTGCAAAACTGTGCAACACAGCTTTGAGGCAGTAAGTTATTTCAGCTTGGCTTCACTGCAAACAGGTAAGTAGTGCTGCAAAACCAGTAGAACACGTGAAGTTTGCACATCTCTGAGTATTTACAGTGCACTGGTGGATGTCCTGAAACTTAAACCAGCCATTTTCAGCTGTATCAGACCTGGACATGGACCTAGCTCTGGGAAAGTCTGAAGAGAAAAAGCCCCTGTGAAACACAAGTTTGCAACAGCCTCAAAAATAGTTTTGACCTAAATCTTACACCACTTTCAGTCTTGCTCCTCTTTTCTGACAAGTTTCATCCCATGACAAAATTCTTTTGAAAGCTTCACCAAGATTCTGTCAGGCCAAACACAAAACAAAACCAATCTGTCCATTTACAGATTTCAAGGCAAAATAGTAGTCATGGTTATGGTTAGAGAAACAGGGTTAAATGGGCAGTGATGGTGAACAGTGGGGAATGAAGTGTTGTACTGCCTTTGTCTCGATCTTCAGACATAGGTCCTGATGATACAATAGGCACCACACACATCAGTCCTTGACTCAGGCTTTAGGAAAGTGAAAGAGTATGTCTGAAGTATGATTTGAGAGGAAGAAGTCAGCTGTGGCAAACTCAGCCACAGTTATAAAACAATTCTTTAGAGGAACTTTGTTTCTTTAAAATACATTTTTTAATTTGTTCCCAAATCTGTCAGCATTTATCAAAGCGACCATTTAATAAATTTTCTAGAATTCATCTTCCATTTTCCAAAGTTTAAATCAATAATTTAACTTCATTCTGCTTGGGGTGACTTTGTTTAATTCCCATATTTTCATCTCACCTAACTTTCAAACTTATCAACCTTTCAAGAAGCAACAAAAACAACACAAAGCAAAAAAGGACATTAAATACACTTGGAAGAAATCCACATCCTGATTCCAGATAGAGAGGAAGGGCAAACACAAATGCAGAAGAAAAGCAGAGAAGGTTCAGGGAAATCTGTCTAGGACAAGATGAAGAAATATAAGAAAATATCTATGCCTCTGTGTCACAACAGATAAACCATTCTCTCAAACAGTGACAGCCCAGAAAATCCTGTGTCCTGTGCTATTTTGTGTTTTACAGAGCACATTCTGTAAAAAATACCAGAAAGAGACTGGTTTAAAAAGCAATATTGTGGCAATTCTAGTAAACCAACCTGACAAAGAAAAATTAATTTATTCAGCACAAAATGATCTTTCTAGGTGCACTTTCAAATGCAGATGCCAGTGCTCAGTTCTCACAAAAATTGAGAGTCTTGGTAGATTTGATTATGGCAGATTGCTCCCCAAAAAGGGTGTGGTGTGTAACAGAGAAGTTTTAACGACACTGAAACCAACAAAAGTTTTTCCAATAGCTTCACTGGGACTAAGTATCAGTTGAAGAAGCTGATTTACAAATCATTTCAAAACAGTGAGATATTTATTAGATCTATATTAGTTATTCTCCAAACTCTCCAAATACATTCACATTGACACATACACTCATTAAAAAAAGAAGTATTAATTTCTGTCCCAGCTAATTTATTTTTTTTTTTACTTTATGCCACACACATGGGACTTTGCTTTTCATGACTTGCAAAGCTGAGAAGTGGAAGCCTTTTACTATGTGTTACCTAGCAGGTTGTTCCTCCCTCCCTTCCACCCACCCCCAAAGGCCTGATGACTCTCACAGCCAAGAGAGGTTGGACACAGGTCCCTCAGCAGTCTGCCAGTGCCAGCATGTCAGCCAGACTCATCCCTCCCTGCCCAAAGGGCCAGGCTGTGCTCAGCTGCAGCACTCCAGCAATCTCTGCACCAGGGCAAGGATTATTTACTAGAGGTTTTTTTCCTTTTTATTTGAAAGAGCAGATATCAAAGCAGAGTCACCATCTTTTCTATTCTGTCACCTCTTGTGGGTGGAAAGCTCCTTAGCTGGGGTAGGCAACAGCAACAACAAAAAGCAAGCACGCCATTCCAATGCAATCTACCTTTCATGCCAATACAGACGTTAGACAAGATTCCAGGAATGTGACAAAGACTTTGACAGTAGTTCACATAATTTATCTTCATTCTCCCTGCAACTGCAGCTTACTATTATTGAATAAAAAGAAAATACACACATTTGTAACACAAGCAAAAATCCCCATTGTTTTCTTCATGTATAAGTAATTTCTGTTGAAAATAGACATCCAGGCAGCAGCCCTTTGCTGGGCACAGCTCACTTAGTGGAGATGGCTGCCACCACCAGGAAAGTGATCCAGCAACTTGACTGGAAGGTCCACACTAAAACTGTAGGGTGGCATCATGAAATCTCAGAGTTAGGTCAAATCATTCAATATATTTTTCTCTATCATTCATGTATAATAGTTCACTTGATTCTATCACTTGAGAAAAAGATGTGAAAAGCTACACAAGTAGAGCTGGAAAGTAGCCTTGATACTGGACAGTATCAAGACAGATGTTGAGAAAAAAGGTAACTGAGTACTGCCAAGATAATAAGAGACCCTTTCTGGCCTTCCATTATTTACACTTCAGTTCAAGTGTCAGCATTATTGCCGTGAATATCACTGTGTCCTTCTTTTCTTCAAATACTGGCTCTGGAAGACTTTAATGCTCCATTTAAAAAGAAAACTTACATTACTAGCCCTCATGGACACAGAAAAAACCTTGAAAGCATGACTTGAAAGCATGTCTCAACATGCCCCCACAGGATGAAAATCCAGATGTCAAACGGAAGGTACACCTATTTTATTATCAATTTTATTGATGTCTGTGCCTTAGTCTTGATTAGAGACAGAAAGATTAAAAAGAAGTAAACATTTTTTTTTGCTCATCTTAGACTTGCTGACTCATGTTTTAAAGAGTTATCTCCCATTGTAAGGATTTGAAATGTCTTGAAAATGGGAGATAAACATCTACAGTTGCAGAAATGTGGAAGCTGGTGCTTAACTAAATGAACCCCAAATTGCAAGATGTATGAGGAAATCACTTGCAGGCAATGCCGTGACAAGAAATAGTCTAGTTTGGACACCCAGCTCTGGCGTCTTTCTGACATTCTCAATTTTTTTTTTTTTGTGATCTTGCATATGGAAATGTACTAGCTATTCTAATACTGTTCCCATTATTGGTAATACTAGGAACAGCAACAGACTTAATTTCAAAGTAGAAAATGCATATTTTGTAATGCAATTTGCAGCAGTTGTTTTCTTTCTGAAAATAATGTCATGAGTGAAAGTTTCTAAAGTCTGTTCTATGCTTGCACTACTATATCAACAAACAGCTCCTCTCAGTGTCCATATAAAGCAGACAGAATATCAGCAGTGAAGCCAGATTCAGACCCACAGCATTTAAATGACCAGGCAACCCAACCAGCCATTCAAGTAGCCAAGAGCAAAGCAGTACTGCCATGTGGCAGCCTGTATTTATAACCTCTGCATCCCATCTAGGCACGAGCTCTTCTCATATGCTCACACTGGTTTGCTATTTCTGTTCTGTACAGAAATAGACAATGGACTACATTCAATCCTATTGTTGTTTTTTCTTCTGTGGGTTGACTTTGGCTGATTTTGTTGCGCTATTGGCAATTTTACTTATCCAAATATAATAAGAAAGAGTGAGAACCTAAATGATTAATAGCAGCGCTCATTGAAACACTAGTAGTGTTAGGAATTAGTGTGTTCTCTCCCTCCTTATAATGATCCAAAATTCAAGACTTTGACAAAGAATAAGCACAAGGGAGGATCTGGCTCATGCCTTCTTTTTCAGCAAATGAATCCTTGGGAATAATTTATATATCGTATTTCAGCCTTGTTTTACACAGAGTGGAGAGGAAAGTAACTGCTGGGTTTGTACTGAAGGCAGGGGGTATGGTAGGAGAATAATTTTGCTAATCCTTCTTTTCAGTCTAGCTGAAGTCCCCTATATCCATGAGCCCAGAAAGAGCTATTGCCTGTTTTTCATACCAAATGACCTGACTCTCTGGGATATCTTTGAATGGCATTTCTTTCAGCAGCTACCTGACATTGCCTTTTGGCAAGTTGTCCTAGTTGAGTCCTAGTGAATTATAAGCATTGCATTGGGACATGCAGGTTTCTAAAAAAGGAGAAGAAAGCTTCCTTCTTGCCTGGATCCTGGAGCTCAGTCTCTGATTTTATATGGGGGGAGTGGTGATAGGGTGGAGGGTGAGAACCAATAAATGCTTATGGCTGTAAAACATTTGGAAACACTTGAGCACAAGCACTTTTCCATTCTTATCCCCTCTGCTGCTTTCTCCCAGTGCAGAGGACTGGTGGGTGAAAGGCTGAGATGAGCTCCTGAAGTTTCCACTTAGTAAAGAAAAAGGGACAGTTCCAAGGAAACTAAAAAAAAAATATCTTTCTCAGCTTTTTTCTTTCCCTTTCCTTTCACCTTTTTGAACTCAGTCATCATGTCATACTACGAAAAGGAGTTTGGACTCATGTTTTTTCCTCCTTCCAGCATGAATCTGTTACTTACTGCTAGTCTGAGTGAGTGTGGCACTCCCCTGTACCCCAAGTGCACAGGCCCTGCTCCCACACACTTAAAACTCTGCCTCCCCACCATCCCTCCTAAGGGATGTAAGGGAAGGGAACACTTGCCTGCTGGATGACAGTGTAGTGAGTTAGCCACATCTGGTTTGTGGTGTGGGGTACACAAACTCACATCTTCCTGTCATGTGAAAGGAGTGAAATTCAAAGTCAAATTCCCTACTGCAGAAGTGATTCAGTAGTTTCTACCTGGAATGTATTTGAGACAGAGAGAGACCTCACTTTAACGTCTGACTGGAAATTCAAGGTCTGCACCAGTGCAGCATATTTCCCCTCTCTCTAACGTGCACAGTTCAGCACTGAGATTCGCTCCAAGCCTCTGTGGGGAACCTGAATCCCCTGACCTACTGGCCCAGAGAGGAGAGCGTAACCAAGTCACTCTGACAATAAACACAGAAACTATTAATAAGATAACTCTCTGGCTCCAGCAACCTCAGCATCTGTTTTAGACATAAGGAGGATGCCTGGTGAAAAGAATATAGTAGTGACAAAGGGTTAAATAAATGTGAACTGGGCAGGATCTTGCCACTTTGATTCTTTTCCATTATTTGCTGATGAAGTGCAAGCACTTGGCTGTGCAGAGAGAGAAGGTTTTAAGGGGACCCAGAATCTGGGAATACACTGCTTTTAAATGGCTAAAGCTGATCTTTAGAGATATTGTTCCTGCCCACTTCATTGTTTAATACTTCAAGGCATCCATATTTTATGTAATCTCAATTTTAATGTCAGCAAAACTTGATTACAGAACCTCTAAAAGTGAATTTGCAGAAGAGGACAGTGCAGTCTCCTTTTTTTAGCAGCATTGACAAAAGCAGGGGAGGGAGGACCTGGCAGCCAGCAGGCTAGAGCCTGGCATGTCAAATAGGTACTAAAGAAGGTTATCAAACTGGTGTAAATGCTGCACAGAATGTTACCTGTCCAACTCAGGACATCTTTGAAAGGGTGCCTGATACAAGGGGATTAGGACAGTGGAGTGCTTGGTCCTGTTCCCAGAAGCAGCAGCCGAGTACACCACATTCAACACCAGAAGTTGTGAAGGGCACAGAATTAAAGCTGGTAACCCAAAGGGAATGTGTTCTCCTTCTTAGATGGCTACACTTTCCTAGAGGGACACTGTTAAAATAGAAGGGGTGGCTGCAAACACGCTCTGACAGCCAGTATATCTGAAAGGTCAGATTAGATTGAGCACTTAATCTTTATCCATTAGCAGAAGCTAGTAAATCAGAGACTAGCAATGGCCAAGAAATAGCTGTGTCTTTGTAACTTAACCATGTCTTAAACCAGATTGAAAGGGCTCCAGGAAATCTGAGGGCTCTAGATAATAGTCTAGATAATGTGAGAGCTGCTTCTCCATGACCTATTTGATAACCTTCCCCACATAAGGATGTTTACAGGCTGGGTGGCAACTAAGATGTTTAGCTGTGCTGAGATGACAACTTTATGAGGTAAGAAAAATAGCACAGTGTTTTATTGTTGTTGTCATCGGATGTGGGTGCAGCTTTGAAAGGTTGCTGTAGCAGTTCTGTCAATAGGACTTTTTGGAAATAATGATTTTTCTGGTTAGGCCCCAGGCTGCATTAATTGTTTGGAGGGTGTAATTCTTCATCTGCTGTTAATAGCTTGCTAGAAGAAAACAAGACATGAAGTGTTCTTGGAACAATCTGTTCTAAAAGCCTAGGAGCACACCAGGTGGAAGTTATTTTCAAAAGGTTTTTGCTTTGAAGGGCTGCTGAACAGTCCAGTGTTTGTTTTTGGTGTGTCCCTGCTTAAAGGAGCTGGATATATTCAGAGTATGGCATAATGGACTTCTCTCCTACTCTTCTAGCTTGCTATTCTCATACCCTAATGAGAAGCTCACATTTGTTGGCATGAGAGCACATGCAATGCTTTGTCTCATTTAAATAGTCTGCATGGATATGCCTCCAAGCTTTGTTGTCATAATGTCACCTTTTTCTGTTAAATGTCCAACTTACCCCACGGAAGAAGAGGAGTTAGGGAACTGTATTGCTTTCACTTACTTCTTATTTACGTGCAGCATTCACACTGACAGTGCTTCATAACTTTCATTAATGGAAAGGAATTAGATGGAAAGCTTCCTCAGAGTCTATCTGCCACTAAGACAGTTTGCATAGCCCAATTTATGGAAAACAAGGCAAAAAAGATGATGAATGAACAGGTACCCTCTAAAGAGATAGAGGAAAGCATGTAATAGAGAGATGGAAAACAAGAAAACAAGAGAGAGGATTGCAGGCCTGTACTTCTCTTGATATAAAACTCTTTTTTTGAGTATTTTGCAAATAATGGGGTCTGGTTTAGAGTCTTTGAGGGCTACTATAATAGAATTAATTAACTGGAATGAGAAAAGAAAAAAATACCAAAGCATAACACTTTTTTAAAAGCAAAATCAGTGTTTACAAGATTTGTGAATATCTGATTCAATAGGAATTTTTTTCCACAATATTAATGAAAAATTTCAAATTTTAATTGAAAAAGAAAAAAGGAGGAAGAAATCAAAAACCTTCCTACACTTGAATATGTTGAACACCTTTGAAGCAGATCTTAATGTTTATGAGTTCTTTCTTTACCTTGATTTTGAAAAGTTAAAGCAAATTACTTTTAGTTATATTTTTTTGTGTGAATTAGCATTCTGTTCCTTTTACTAAATATGTCTGATAATTAAATTCCATTTCAATTTATTTTTAGCTAATCACAGAACCATAGAATAATTTGGGCTGGAAGGGATCTTTAAAGTTCATCAAGTCCAACCCCTCTGCCACAGGAGGGGACTATATTAACATAAGGTCTGAAGAAAGTCTAGTATAAGCATTCTCATTTTTCTCACTCTGTTTAAAAAATCTTCAGCAGTTTATTTTAGCTTCCAGGAAATTAATAGCAAATTATTTTAGATGATTACATGATAATGTTATAATTCTCTATTTCTGTGGCAAAGAACTATACACTGAGAAAAATTTCTGATGTTTAATTACATCAAATGCTCAAGATATTGTATCAGAGGAACCTATTTACCTTCTGCTCCTGCAATAGCTACATTATTTTCAATATTTCTGTAAGGTGAGGGAGTATTTCTTTTCATATTTTACAGTTAGTGAACTGATTCTCAGAGAGGCCAAGAAATTTGCCAAAATTCATAAAGAAATCAGTGGTGAACAAGAAACCGAAGTGAACTCTCCTAGGACAAGACTAGCACTTTAACAATGTCTGGCATTGCTCTCTGTCCAACATCCACTTGATATTATCTATTCTTTCATGAACCTTCTGTTGATCTTATAGTCAGAACTTAAAATGTTTTCCTCATTTACAGTGTCTGTTCTCTAAAGAACTTGACAAAGTCTTCTGGTTTTTTTCATCTTTGAGTGAGAGGGCAGTGTTAGAAGTAGCAACCATTTAACCTTCCCAGGATATATCCCTCTTTTCCTAGTTCCATGTAAGCATTTTGAACTACTCTGCCAAACCCCATATATAGCAAAAGTGAGAGAAAGCAGGGAGTGTGTTCCCTTCTACTCCACCAGTTTTGGTCCACACATAGTAGAACAGTCTCTGTGCATTGGTAGTGACGCAGATTTTCTTCCAGTCCCACCACTTCTGTGAATTAGCAATGGTAGCCCCAGTTTCCTGCACTAACACTTTGAAACATCTTGCATTTCATGAGCAAAACATCAGCCACTGCTTGGGAATGGGGATACAAGAAAGATTCCTTCACGGAAAGCAAGCAATCTGCTACATTTTGAACTAAGATTTAAAGGAAGAATCTTCAAGGTGCTCAGCCCAGGAAGAGGAGGACAGCTTCTGAATTTCCATCTGTGGCCCATAGAAAGGACAGCAGCAAAAAAAGATTGTGGGTAATACACAACCTTAACTTTCAATCACATGAAATTGAGAGCCCCATGCCTGAATGCCCTTTCTGCCATATCAGCCCCAAAAGCTTATGGGAAAAAGGGGGACGAAGACAGGAGAGCAGCCTGCTCTACACAAGGAACAGTGAAGAAAGCTGTTGTACACTGGCACATCAGGACAGCTGTTGAGGGAAAGCAGTTGTATCTACTCAGGATAGCAGTTGTGCTCCAGAGCCAGGAAGATGGGCTTGGCTGCTGATAGCCAGGTGGCTCTGTGCCAAAAAGCAGAATGGCACGAGCTTTGCATTTCAGTGTCTTGGAGACACCAGGAAAGGGTTGGGATCCTAGTACGTTCTTTCCTCAGGAGAGAACGTAACACATAGGCAAGAGCTGTGGGCCTAAACTCTTTCTCCAGTGCTGGGAAGATATCCCAGAGTCCTAAAACATCGTTGTTACAGACCAAAAATTACTCATCCAACTGAATGATTCTGGTGCTAAGCAAGCCAGTCACCTTGTTCCCTTTGTATGTAAACCACATCACTTTCCTGAAGTTAGATACAGGACACAGGCACATTTGGCACTGTTCACCTCCAGCCAAGTCTTCTGGAGTCTTCAGGACTTTGAGTCAGACTCTTTGTTTGGCAAATAGGAAAACTGAACACACAGCACTCTACACCAGTTGAACCTTTATTTGCTTCACGCGTAAGGCCTATCTAATGTCAGCAAGCAAGGAGTGTTTGTGAATGAAAAGCTGCACACACATCTGTTGGTTTTAAGACAGGGGACTGCAAAATTTTCTTATCCTCTCATGCTCTTATTGTGGCAAGAATTTTAAATGTCAGCTCCTCAGGATTATCTCAGTGCCGTATGACCAATTCCCAAACTATGTGCATCACTGGGAATATCAGCGGTTCCACAGCACATCCAAACTCACCCTAGAACACTGCAAATAAAAGACTGTGGGTTTAGGATTGCTTTTTAAACCAAACATTTATTTTAAAAGATAAGAGAATGGCTATTGTCAAGCTAAAAGCTGAAGACAAAATTACTGTATATATGGTAGTTTTTAAATATATCAGTCATTTATATTTCTTTATGAGGAAAAAAAATTGGCTGTAGTTGCAATCAGTCTTAATTCATTCTTTATTGCTGCTCTGGTTCTGTGTTATTTGAGCTGGTTTAACTGTTAAAAGCGTTTCAAATGTTCACATGGTCTGCATTACATTACAGAATAAAAGTAAGTACAGCTCACCAAATGTAACTTTCTGAAATGTAAACCACATGAATTTGATTTCTTTGTGGTACAACTTTAATTGGGTTCAGAGGTCTTTTGGTCTTACCTGTCTATCTGCTCTCTGATGGCCTGACCTGATAAAGCTAATACAAAGAATCTGCGAATGTGATCCAAACTGATTACCCTCAGTTACAGTACATGGCTTTATTCTTGACAGTAACAGCCCTTTACCCTGGTTCATTTTGAGGCTGCAAGTTTGAACCCTGGAACCACCACTGAACTGGGAGTAGAAAAGTCACAACTTACATTAAAAGACTGTTGCCCTTGCAACTCTGCAAAATGAAAGAACGGGAGGGAACGAGAGCACCTAAGTGCAACTAAGTGATCATGTCTCCTAGAAAACCTGCATGAGCATGCATACATATGTATGCCTCACACTGCCACAGCAAATGTCACAGCAGAGAATGCATCCAACACACCATGTAACAGAGAAGCAACTGTAAACAGAAATTCCAACAAAGTCTGAAATCTTCAGATAGTGATCTTAAGCTGATTTCAGATTGTTGATTTTTTCCTTTTTTCCTACACTGCATTGCCTTGATGACTCATTATTCACTCATCAACCCTCCTCTCTGTTGCACTGTGTTGTGCCATAAGCCTTGCTCGAGTGAAACATCAGTACTGCTGCTTCCTACCCAGAAAAGCACATCAATGTGTCAGCATCAGCATGGAAGGCACTGTACAACAGGTACACTCACCTCATATCCTGTGACCCAGATTGTAAACATAGACCTGTATCAGCTTGTGAGAGCAGATCTGGAATTAAACAGACAGCTCAGAAGAAATGTAAATAGAAGAGGAGCAGTGTGCTGAAATACTAAAAGTCCCTTTGCCTGGGTAGATAGTTTTCTTGGTTTTGCAATGCACAGCCTTGATTTTGAAAAAGTAACATGAAAAAGATTCACAGTGCCCATAGCTGTTGGAAGAAGACACCATAGAAAGGAACACTCAGCAGACCCAGTAATAAAATAACATAACCCAATATTGAACATTACTCAACTGAAATTTCCACTGTAATTCATAAGTTTCATTCAAGTAAGTAAATCAGTAATAAGTAAAAACATTACGAGTCATCTAGTTCTGGCAAATTACATTCTATTTTCCCTACTGGAACACACACACACACACACAAACCCTTTCAAAGCCAACGTAGCAAAAATTTTTAGGCTAATATTTTACATCCCATTCCCCAAAGCTGTTGGTTTTGTCATTTTTTTCTACAGTTCTGTTACTGAGCATTGTTCTGTACCAGTAGAACTGTCCCCCCAAGTAATTTCCACCGGTGAATATATGAGCAATAACAAATTAGGTCCCTTAATTATTTCCAGGTTTTTCCAATAAGCAGTGTTGGACAGAGAGCTAAGAACTGTATTGCCATCATGCAAATAACAAGGCAGGGCCTGTAAACATGGCAGGGGTGTCTTTGTTTTCCTGTTCGTCTAATGGGCAAGGAGGAGGAGTAAGAAGGAAATGTATACCTCAGTGGCAGTGTTTTATTGTAAAACAGAATAGTTTTCTTGTCTTGGAGTCATTTACACCCTTTTCAAGGACACAGCTTATAGCTTCCCAACTTGGTCATAAGGAAAATTGAACATTTCCAAGGATGCTTCTTCCAAAACAAAAATTGATTTTTTTTTTCCCCCTTGAGGCTTGAAATGTGGTTTCGTGCTTTTGTTCTCAACCCCTGTTTTCTTTTATATATGGGGTTTTGCTTCCCTCTGCATTTATGGGTTCTGCTCGAGTCCAATATTGTTTCTAGCATTTGCTTTACAGGAGTTAGGGCCCCACAACCCTTGATGCTGCGTTAACGTGCAACAAAAAGCTCCATGCTACTAGGCTGTGTACAGAAAAAGACCAGACTGGAAGGGACCCCAGCTTTCCCCACAGAGAAATATAGTTTAACTTGATGGATTCTGGAATGAACTTTGCCTATTATGTTTTATATAGATTTTGAATAAATCCTCTGAGTCACAAATTTCTTATTGGAACAATAGAACTGTATAGAGGCCAGGGGAAAATTTGGAAGCACGTATGGATTTCATTCCCTGTCATGGAGCCCAGAATCCATATCTTTCTCCACATCCATTTAGTATGGCACAAAGGGAACTCACTGACTGCTTTCTTCCAACTTCCTTTGCTACTTCACAGTAGAAATACTATTCTGCTTCCTACTTTACTTCCCTATAGATCAGAAACAATTTAACAACACTCTAGGTCTCTTTCCTCTGTGGGCCTGGAGCAAACTGCAGAGAAAGAAGAAATTAAAGCAGACTAAAAAGGAAATTAATTGTAAAGAGGTAACATTTTCACACAACTCTTCCATTTGGTGTCTGTTTTAACAGGCTCTGATTATATAATCTACTGGCTATATATCTTCGGTCTAGGCTTAGTTTACTACCTGTGCCATGTAACCTCAGACAAACAAAACGGCTCAAAACAAGCACAAATTGAGAGGAATAATATGAAATCTGTTCGAATTTGGTCTCCTTTGGCTATCAGCTACAGTTCATGTCTTCAAATGTTGTAGCTGTATGTCAACCAGAATCAGTCCCCCATAACAGCCTGTTGAGTTTAAGACTTTTTGTTTGAATATTTAAAAACTACTGCTGCCTTTTGCCCACTTTCATTATGTTCATTTACATCTGCTGCACAAAAAAGCTACATCAACAACTCACATCAATAATGAATTAATGAAGTCCAGCATATCCAAAGAGAGATTCCTTCACACACGTTAAGTCAGCAGTTCATCTCACCAGGGACAGTTTCCAGTAACAGCTCGAAAACACTTGCTGAGAACACAAGCTTTAGCCATGAGTATGTCAGGAAAGCTTTCTGCATGCAGCTCTGCCCTGATGCTCCAGGAGAGAATCACTATTCAGATGTGTATATCTCTTACACATCTTCCTATGCAATACCTGGGACAACCCTACTCCATGTTCCAAGCCAGAGACATATGGCATGAGAATCCATGTCAGAAAAGGAAGCCAGATATTCAACTGTAGCTAACACTTGCTTCTAAAGTGCTTAAAGGGTCAGAGGGCATCACCTCTCAGCTGAATTGTAGTGGCTGATCACTCTGGACATCTGAGGCAACAGTCTATGTGAAATATGACAAGCAACATCCACCATACAAGGACTAATACAATGATATGTTCTCTAAATGTCCAGCTACAGGTGTGAAAGGGGATGCTCATAGCACTGTGAGCTGCAAGCCCAATCACCTGAGATTTAACCAACATGGAAACCCAATTCATTACTCTAAGAAACTTTTCATTATTTGTATTATTTTTAGGTCATCTTACTGTCAAAGGTGCAATCACTCTCTCTTTGCCTGGGCAATCACAGACATTTCTATAATGGAGCGGGGAGGGGAGGAAGGAAAAACAAAAGAAGTTTAAAGTCATTCAAGCCCTAAATAAAAACGCTTAATGCTGGGAATGCTGAGAAGAACAACATAGCTCTAAACAAACACCGAATGGTTTTCAAGAAAAATTGTGAATTCCTCAATGTATACAATGACACCAAAGATGTCAGGTTGGATTTGAACCCATGTCAGAGATCTTTAGGTACTATTAGACGGATGTAATCGCTCTGAAAACCACCATGAACTGAACAAATGCTTCAGAACAACTGCTCTGCTAAGAAGTTAGAATTAACATATCTGACTTCTAACCAGGTCTAGAAAATTCTCAGTTGCTTGAAAAAGACTTACGAAGATCAAAAGGAGCACCGGAAGTATTTCATTGTAGGATCATTTGATGCTAACCATGACTTTTTTTTAAAAAAATCTCACCAAAAAAAAGCAAGAGATGGGGGACAGAAGAGTATAAAGACACAAGCAAAACAGGTTAGAAAATTAACAATAAACACAACTTTTTCTTTTATCAGATATGTATATGTGTACACACTGCATTTTAATCTGTAGAGTTAAAAAAGAAGTAAGAAAATTACTTAGAGCCCTCACATTTACAGCAATAGTGAACCTGGATCCTATAGTTAGAGAACTAGATAAAAGTACCATATTATTCAGAATTGCCCAGGAAGTACATTCAATTCTCTTAATACTGTCAAATAAGCTAGGGATTTGGATTTCACTCATTTTGAGAAGTGTTCACTGCAAACATTTTATTACCTCGACAAGTTTTATGGACCCTATCAGAACAGCTGCGATTCACTTCACTTGCAGCAGAGGAAGCTGGTAATAGCTCAAAGATTGCCCCTTTCATTTCATAAACCAATTAGGACCTGGATTCTATGACTGGAGTTACACAACCCCTTCTTTTACTGGCAAAATTCCACTTCATTTATGTGAGCTCAGAATAAACGTCTCTGTTGGCAGAATACAGATGCTCATAGCAGCAAATGTTTCTAAAACACACTCTCTAATTTGTTCCTTCTTCCAAGCAACACTCTTCCTGCACCCTCAATCTACCTGCAGGTTCTGTCTAGCCATCAGTTCCTTGTTCAACTCAGCAATTTCTTACTGAACAGTGCTGAGAGAATTTAAACTTATGATTCACCATGTGGAACTTTGTTAGAAGGTTTCTAAAGTGACAGATTTGTTTAAATTATTTTTTCCTTCTAAATCAAGATTAATTTCATTTTTTTAAAAGAACTAATTTTCGTGATGTTGTCATCTTAGATTTATCTATGCCCTTGATTTAAATTCTTGGTGTTCTGGGTTTTTTGGGGGGCTGCTTTCTTCTTCAAATGTGTATTTGACCTGTCCATAAATATAAACAGAACTATATATATGCCCTAAATGGGACTATACTGTACCATTGATTTTGAAAACTCAACTCATCTGTTGATAAGGAGGCCTATTTTTACAGGCGGTAAAGTAGGATCCATATGCTTTACCCATAGTCTATAATTTCCCCCAGGCATTTTTCTCTGAACTGTGGTAATTGGTTTTCAGCCAGGTACTAGCTTAAAAAAAAAAAAAAACAAAACAAAGAAAAAACAAAACAAAACAAAGAAAAAACAAAACACCAACAACAAACAAAACACCAAAACAAACCAACAAACAAACAAAAAATCCAACTATTCAAAAAATACCACTGGAAAGACAAACCATATAAAATCAATGTGTTGTCTGTTCAGTACATCAGTGCCAATTCCCTTATTGAAACATAACTTCTCCATGGGCAACTAAAGTTTTATTAGAGTTTTTTGCACATAAAGGTCTTCCCTGTTTACTCACTCATTATAGCAATTGTGCCATGCCCAGCAAACCTTTAAGCCCTTCTCTGAATTGATATGGTGTAAGGCAGCACCCCAAAGCTTGCTATTTCTCTGGAACCTGGGAATTATGCTCTTAAATGAAAAGAAACTAAAAAAAAAAAAAAAAAAAAAAAGCCTTACAACAAACCAAATCTATATTGTTTGAGTTAGAGTTTTACTGTGGCTTAGTTACCTGACAAACAGGCTGACACTTGGATAAAACACATACTGGAATCATGCATCAGGGCATGTTAAGTGCAAACCCATGATGAAGAACAGAGCTATGTGATTTGGCTGTGCAGAGAGAGCTCTAATGAGCTTTTTCTGGTCTAGGAAAGCTTGATCTGTCATATCAAACCCACTGCAACTCCAAGATCCTCTTCCATCCAAAAATGATTTTACATCTGTTTTAGTTCAAAGAGTCATATAAATCAGAAGCTCTGCCTATAAATTTTGATTACACCTTTAAAGATTTATACGGTGTGTATTATACATATATATATATATGGAAGGCATGTAAGAGATACCAACCAGTAAAATTAAGGAATAAATGCTAGATTCTTCAAGTTCTGTATATCACATTTAAGTCCTATTTATGGCTTTCTCTGATGTGAGAGCTATCCAATGCCTATGAAAATTCAGTATTTCTGTTCAGATACAGTGATGGGTGCAATACACTATTCTGACATTTCTTTCCGATAGTTCTTGGGTGGCACAAGATTTTCAGGACAGAAAGATCATGATCCATTTCTTAGAAACAATTTGCATGGGAATTGGCTTGAGTGTGGTTTTGCTGCCTATCTCAAACAACCATCAGGAGAGGGACAGGGCTGGTTTCTCTTCATAATGAAAGACAACAATCCTAATAAGAGTCAGTGGCCAGTAGGTCACACAATATCCCTGATACTTTTTTTGTGTGTGTGTTCTTGCTGTGGAAAGCAGCATTTCTAACAAGCTTAGGAATTCTGTCAAGTAGAAAGTATGAAGCGTAAAATACTTATTCATTAATAAATTTACCCAACATGTATAACAAGCGCATAAATTTCAGGTAAGAGTTGACTTCAAGTCAGATAAGAAACACACTAAGCTCTCTCCATTCCAGGTCGACAGGCTATTAATTACCTAGCTAATGATCCTATTTTCAGACCCCTGAAAGTCACCTTGATATAGGTCAGTACTTTCCAGCCCCAAACTAGACCTTACAGTAAGAAAGAGTTTTTGGAAGGCATGGGAGTATGTGGCTGGGGATAGAAGAGAGATGTTGTGAACAATCACCCCTTTGTGCTGTGCCTGACACACAAACTGGTGCCGTTTGCTCTTTTTCTTCCTGACTCAGCAGTGTCAGGAGAGATTGAGTCAGCAGCTCCTGAGCATTCCGATGCAAAAAACAGAGGAGGCTGGGGAGCAGACAGAGCTTCTAAACATCACAGACAGCAGCGCAGTTTGATCTGCAGATCAATGTGTGGACCTGGGCAGCAGCTTGCTAAAAGAGATAAACAACTTGAAAAGATCCATCTCATTTTCTCCCTCATCGTCCTCTCTATTAAATGTAAACTATGAGACAACTTGTTTCTGAGAAAGACTCTCTTGTAATAATTTCCTACGTAATTCATCTGAGCTTCCCAGAGACTCGTGGCTACGCACAAGTGGCTTGATGGGATTCCATGTTGAGGTTGGCCAAGGTAGTAGAAAGGACTACAGAAAACATAGCTTAGCATAAACAGAAGAAAAAGAAGCAAGAACATTAAGCAGTGATTAAAGCTCAACTTTGAGTACAAAGAGAGAAAAAAATAAAATTTTGATAGAATGACAGTCTCAGATGCTCTCTCTTCCCACCACTCCCTTTTCCTCCCTTTCCAGTGATCTAATGGATGTTCTTACATCCTGCACAACCAAGACTATGGAATGGACTTGAACAAGTGACTGAATGGTCATTTAATACTTCATCTCTCACTGCACATCTCATCTCACAACACACTGTGGTGCTTCAGTTCAAATACATAAGTTGGAATGGAGGCTTTTATCCCAGATTTCCTGGAAAGGGAACTAGTCCTTCAATTTAATTAATGCATATCATTCCACGGCTTCTTCAATGCCACACATTCCAATAACTTACTAGGAGCTTAAAGAGAGACTTTCTTTTGTATGTACAAAGACCCTTCTCAGTCATCAGCCTATTCCAAGTGCCTTCCAAAACTAGCTTCATTATGGAAGAGTTTCTGCCCATGTTTGTCTCTTATAGGAGTCTTTTCTGTTTCCTTAAGCCATAAAGGATGATATCAGGATACTCTGAGAACTCAGTCAGCAGTTGCAGCCTCAGATATCTTGTGCTATCGTAAAAATCCTGTGCTTGCCGTAGAGATGATCTATCCTTCTGCCCCATATTAAGACTGAGGAGTTTTAGGTTAAGACTGAGAAGCTTTTTTCATTTTCCAAATCACCAAGGCCAGACACAACGAGTCTGCTCTTCATTGTCACCAAATCTCCGTTAGTTCCAATACAGGCAGTTTTCCTGACTACTCCATTTCCCATGCTCCTCTGTTTGAAAAGCATTAAACCCCATGAAAAGATGATAAACTGGAACCGCAGAGAGACAAGAGAGAGGAAGACGATGCATAGATATTAAAATGAATGCTGCATGTGGGGACTGACACTAGTACCATCCTTCTTCAGTACATCAAGGCACCGGAGGCATCTTCCAATCCCCTTTTTTTTGCCTTCTCCTACCTGCTTGCATTTTACCAAATGTGGTTGAAATTTTCCCCTTCTGATGCTGTGCCAGAAGACCACCTTATCTCATTAAAAATGCTCTAGAACACTAAAAACAAAATTTACATAAAATCGTTAGTGCTCTATGTCCACTTTGGAGCCTGAGTTCACTCAAACTGGACTTACTCTCTGTCTCCATTTAGTACAATGTTAATAACTTGCTGTATCTGTGACAACCCTCAATCCTCCCATGTTCTCTATCAGCTGCAGAGCTGTACCATTGAGTTTCAAGATGGAATACTTACTAGTTATGTCCAATCCTAGCTTGAAAAACTAGTTTTAAAGGAGATGACCTTCTTCAGGAACGCTGAGCTGTTAGGTGGCAGCTACCTACAGTATTCGATAGTCTAAAAAACACATCTTTCCTAGCAAAAGATATGTCTAGATAAAGCAACCAGCATACTGTATTGAGACCAATTTGTCTGACCAGAATTTTCACACATTGCTGTATACTCAGTCACAGAAAAAAAATGAGTTATTTTAAAAAAGACAAGCACTGCTATAGTCCAGCTTAGCTCAGAGTCCCATATCTTGAGCTGATTCAGCTTATCTACTTTTCTATACCTATGATAAATGTATGTCTTATATCATTTTTTCTTCCCTTCCTCCATATGCCTTACTGCTTTCTCTCCATGTATCTTATCTCAAAATGATGTGCTATTAATCAGCCAAAGACACTCTTCACTGCTAAGTGTTCCTCAACTGATTTTTCATCAGCACAAGTAGTTACTAGTTACAGCATTCCTCCCACATGCTGAAGCCTTGGCAGTGAGGGAGGAGGAATGGCAAGGAGGTTAGAGACTATCTTACCAAATAAATACTATCCTTTATACCAAGCTGCCATTTTGCTGTAATGGTAATGTTGCTGTTTGTACTCAACAAAATACCCATGGTAAGAGGAAAGTGGGACTGCACTCTGTCTTGTTTTTAAAGTTAATAACCTTCATGCTCTTCTCTTTTTTTGATTAATCTGGCTGGATGCCTGTTCAGTAGTAGCTGAAGCTTAATACCTGAAACAATGCGTGTATATACGCTGTACCAGTAAGGCTTGCCCAACAATGCTCATTCTGTCATGCATTTTGTCAATATCTCATTTTATACACAAGCCCCCAGAGTAGGGGATAGGAAAAAAGAGAGTCATGGAAGGAAGGAGGGAGAGGAGAAAGAGGAGAGATGAAAGTAGGGAAAACTTACATCCCTTGGGAATGTCAACTGCTATAAACTCGCCCACTCCTCACCATGAAATGAGCTGTGTGTGGGCACAGGTGGGTCCCGTTCTCTGTTACTAGAGCCCAGCCTACGAACAGGGGCTAAATGAAGACTTTCATTGCTGTTCCCTGTTTTCATTGGAGTGAGGCCATCATAAACATTTGCAGGTGGCTTGGCCATAGTCTGACACTAAAATATTTGTGGTTGTGATAAAAATCAGAATATTGCTACAAGATGGTTCTATATAACCTTTAGGGCTTGATCCTGTTCTTATAGAATTCAATAAGAGTTTTACCCAGTTGCTCTCTGAGGGTTTTATTGCTAATTAAAAAGCATATTCCCTGGCGCAATTCTTCATGGTAAGGACTCATCTGCTCTTTGGGGCAGCTTCAGATGATTTAAAAAAAGGGGAACCCAACCAAAACCCACTGATTAGAACACTTCAGAATTTGGGCTTGTTAAACAGCTGAACCATCTCAAACATTGTAAGGTCAAATCAAAACCACCAAACTTTGAAGAACTCAAATATTTTCTGAATTCATTTGGATTTTTCTTCAGTTGTCTAATACCAAAACCATTGTTCAGTCTGTATTCCTCGTGACTGAGTCTTAGATATAATTCTTAGCACATTTGGAAGGATAAGATGAAGATAAATGGAAATGACAAGATTTTCTCTTTGAATAAATAAAACAGACACCACAGAGAAAAGACTGAAGGAAAAGAAGACAAACAAGGATGCTCAACACTTTGGCAAATAAATGAAGTCGAAAATGCAGCAATTATCTCCTAGGACACACCATGAACAAAAAACAAAACCTCCTAGGAAGAGGGAAGAATGGGGAACAGAGTATGCTGGAGGTCACACCATAAGTCTCATTCACACACCAACTCACACAGAGACTGAAACGCTTGACAATTGCCTCCCAATAAAGCAGCTTTAGACTCAGGAAACATTTGTGTGTTTCAGTCACAGGGAAGAATTAAGATATGTCATGACAAAATTTCCCAAATGAGACACACCACTGACTAGGAAAAGGCCTTTTTATTCTCAACCCCTCCAACTTTGGAGATTCTAATCACCATGGCCCCAAACCAACACAAACTTAAAACCTGACTGACAGGGTCTTGCAAAACCACATGCAGTTTTTTTCTCATTATATAGAAACAATTGATTGGAAGCCAAGTACAATCCCACATAAAACACCTCACCACTGAGTATTAAAAGTTGTTTGGGTTTTTTTAATGTTTTTAATTAGGATTATAATTACCACTAGACCTATTAAGTCATGATTTGAACAGGAGCTTAATCATCTTTAATGCAAATAATGGCATTAGTTAATGTTTTTCTTTCTAAAACTGTAAAAGAAACTGTTTCTTTCTCCCTCCCTCTCTCCCAACCCCCTGTCCATGAACAGAATGGGACATATATAAGACCAACCCTTTCTTGGATTCATGGGCAAATTGTAATGCGCACGAAATCTCAGTGAATACTGTGTTTTGTCAATATGTAACATATACAAAGGCACATCTATCAAATATGTTTACCTGACCCATCCTCTCAGACTTATGCATTAAGAACCAAATCCTGAAACAACAGTAAAAAGGAAAATGGAGCTTGGCCAGGAGCACAAAACTGGAGCAGCAGATGGAATCCATGTTCTGTGCATGGCTGGGTAATCCTTCCAGAGAGGTCAGTGCCCTGGGCCATCCCTGCTACCATCACACTTGGATATAGAGAGCCTATGGCCTACATCCTCCCCCAGCCACCAAGAACCTTGAAAGAAAACACAAGAACAACTAGATTTTGAGTTTTCAATGCCAGAATTTCACTTTTCAGTTTTACTCTGAAGAGACTGCAAGTTGATCATCAATTATTTAGGCAACGACTAGGGACAGAGACTGCTTTTGCACTTACAATAGAATGGATGTAATCAAATTACAAATGACAGATAATTAATCTAGACTGCTGCTTTTTTCTTAGTCCACTAATATATCTTTTTATCCATACATTTTCATGCAAACCCCCCCCAAATTCTTGGAGTTGTGTGATGAAAAACTGTACCCTCAAGCCATCTGGGCAGTTTCCGAAGAATTAAAAACAAGTTATTGTGCCTTATGAGGATCTCGTGCTTGCTGGAAGTAACCAAGTATACAAAACATGGATGGTTTTGTTCACACAGATTTCCAAACATGAGCACACAGTTGGCAGTCAAACCAATACAATAAGCATCCATAGTGTCAATTTATGGTAATAAATATGGATCCATCATCACAAATTGAGTAGCTGTTCACAGAGATCATTGTACCAAACTCCATTTATTTTTATGGTCCTTTTGTCTTCTACCTTCCTTAATTAAAGAGTACGTAGGAAATAGCCCACTCTCATAGAGCACCCCAAATTCCGATTGAAGGAAGTGAAAGGATCAGCTTCACAGACACTTTTGCTTTCCAGAGCAATTAGATAAACAAAATGAACTTTGAAAATAAGAAGATAAACCCCAAAAACCGGATGGAGAAAGCAGACTTCCCAGCAAGTACAGCATTCTACCCTTTTTGAACCGGAGTGTCAGGTCTGGAATAACCTGGCTATTCCCGCACAGTCTGCAACACAGGTTGCAGGGGACCTTGCTGCATGCTGGCAGGGTCAAGTGCAAACACTGTAACCTCAAAAACCACAAGAACAACATCTGGTTCTGCATGCAGCCGAACTTTAAGAACCATGAGGACAACATCTGGACCTACATGCAGCTGCTGGAGCCGGAGAACGGGAGAAACGAGAAAACAGAAATGGACTCACCCAATCTGTCGATTTGTGGAAGGTGCTTGTGTAATGACAGAACTGGACTGTGGAGATGGCATGGCTTGTTGAATCACAACGCTGGTGTCATGGTTTGGCATTCTTGTGTTTGTCAGCTGGTGAGATCCAGGTCCTGCCATCGCTCCTCCAACTGTGTTATGCATGGAGATATTCTGTGAAAAGAAGGGAAATGGGAGATGGTGGAAGAAAATGAAAAGAAATAAATGTCTTATCTTGGTTTTCTGTTCTACAGGAGTACAATTAGAAGTCTGAAAGTATCAACAACATGAAAAGTTACTGGCTTCTGGTAAATCCCAAGTCAATAGATCTTGTTATAACCTACAATGATAAAGAAATGAAAAATAACTATTTACTTTCAAGGGCAATATAAATGGAAAAATACCCTCAAGTTAACTAATCACTCTTCTGTGATTCTGTCTTGTGATTTATAATGGGGATATCAGCACATATTCTCCTAGCTGAACACAATATGAATGCAGGACACCTTGATTTACTGCATGGATTGTTTACTGTGTACTAGGTCTGCTTAGACTGACAAGCAAATCAAGTTTTACAGTTGTAAAGTAACAAACAGCACCCGGTACATCATGAAACACCATTTCTATTAGCCTCAGTGTATTTTGTAGAGCAATAATATCCCTGAGGCTTAGAATAACAACACTGTATTTGCACATGTATGACCTTTGCTTGAGGTAATTCAGAACTCTTAAAAGGATCTTACCAAAAAAAAAAAGTTCACAGATATCTCATATCCACTAAGCAAACAAGCCACAAGAGACCAGGATACTACTAAGGAAGGAATCATGGAATAAGACTTCTCTCCTGTTATGGCAGTACATTCAATACACACTGCTGCTAGACCGCAGGGTTTGATTTGGCCCACATTTAAAAACAAACAAAACTCTCAAGCCAGAGATAACCCACAGTGTATACATATGAAATGTATGGTATCCTTGAGAGCATTATTTTTTCTGTCAGGTATCAACATGTGGATCGTTAGAAGCAAGAGGAAAAGAAACTTTCCATTGTCACCTCATGCTAGGCTGTGGAGAAGGGGAAAAAAACCAGCTTTATATGCACACTGTCACCAAGATTCAGACAAAGCATCTTCCTGACCACTGCAATACTCAGGATTAAAAAAACAAAGTTATATTTCATTCAAAACCCCCACAAAATATCAACAAATAAAGTTGATGAGAGGGGAAATTCAGAGCTCCAGTCAAATGTGGAAGACAGAAAAGGCAGACAACATGTCGAATCCCAGACCTAAAAGAAAGATTGTATTCTGAACCAAACCCTTTAGATGATGTTTTATTCTGAATAAACCCTTTAGATGATATTTCTCATGGAAAAGGAGAGCCAATAATTAGAGGATCCACACTGAAAGCATTATCTGTCATCCTCCTGTCTCCCAGTTTTATATATTTCATGTGATTCCCAGGATAGTGTGGACACAAGTATCTCTGTTTCTTTTACAGGAGTTGTTCCAGTCTTCATTAACACATAAAGAGGCAGAGGTGTTGCCTACAGTTGCACTTACCCAGAATGAAGAAGACCCAGCTCTGAATTCCTCTTCCAGTAAATAATTCACACATTATGAATCAGGTCTAGAAGCTCCTTATTCTCTTAAGTATTTGCTTAAGGAGCATGAATTGCAAGAGGAAGCCAGACCAAGGACCTAAACCCTAATTTATCATAGCACAGTAGTACAACATGACCATCAGGCAATAACCTTAGATATATGGAAACTTTTCTAAAAGAAGTTTGCCCTCTTCTACCACATTCCTATTAAAATGTCACTTCTTCAACAGATTATGGTTTTCAGATGAAAAACCTGTTCCATTTAAAATATATATATAATCTCAGGATTCAAACCTGTACTGACTTTTTTGATCATTACAAGATTTTGCAAAAGCAGGTCTAATATCTATCTATGTGTAAGGAAATATTTTAATGCTATTACTTCCTAAAGCTTCTCCTTTTATATTAGGTACCTGTGCTTCAATTAAAACTTATCCACATGTGATATTTACTTGTTTCAAAGTTTACCCTAATTTAATTTCTCCTTTACACTGCCTCCACAGTTTCTGAATGCTCCCAATTATTTCTGTGTTGCCTGTTTGCTTTCGGTAGTATGTTTAACAGAGCAAATATTAAACTGAGGAGGGGCATACAGTACTTGTATCTCTGCATCCATATGGGAGCAACAAAGAAGAAAAGCATCAGTCACCACAATGAGTTTGCTCTGCAGTGCCTTTGCCATTGCCAGCACACACGCCTGCCTTGCTTCCAAAGAGGGCTGTCTGTACAAGGCCAGCGCATCAGCATGAAACTGCCCGGGATTCAGGTAGCCTTTCTCTGGCATTTGCCCAGATTTTTACTGGACTTTGGTGTACCATGGCAGGGCAGAACTTGAAGATTTAATATCTGATGTCTGTGCTCCTAGATTTGGTATTTTCTTTTCCTTCTCTTTCCATTTTTTCTTACTCTAAGGTACAAACAGTATGAACTATGATGAGTATGGAAAATTTTGTTTACCCATAAGAGTGTAATTATTAGCTTACATGCATAAACTTGCAACACAGTTTCAGAGTGTTAACAATTCCTAATAAACTGCATGTTTTCAGAAAGTAGGCTAAATAAGTGATGCATGGAAAGCAAAAGCAGAACGAAAATCTGTCAGTGCAGAGATCCATTCTTCTCAGTAATGCAAGCACTGTTGTTGGGCAGGAACTATACCTTTATGCTACGCTGCCAAGTAAAAGCCTGAGATTTCTCAACAAAATGTCAAACTCAGCATGACTCTGACATTCATAAGAAAAGGATTTGGCCATCTCACAATAATTTATATCGGTGAGATGCTTGTGAATTTAAAGAGAAGTTCAAGCAAGTTCATACTTTAATGACAATACCTATGCTTTGAAAAATGGCAGGAAGGTAATGCACAATAGATCTGACACTAAGCCTATCTGATCTCCTTGTACGCATCATGACATGCAGAATGACTCTGTATCACCAGCATAGCAAGACTAGGCTCGTTGTGTGTGTGATGCAGGCAGTCTTCAGAACTCCCAAAATGGCCTTGCTGTGTTGAGCTCTGCATCTGATTCAGAATGGGTTTGGACAGGATATTATGAGCTTCTTGAAGATTCAACCTTGGGCCCTTACAGAAACAGGAAAAAATCAGCAACATTGGCTGAAACTAAGACCTCCACTTTATAGCTGAATTGTTGCTTGGTTAGGCTGCTTCCAGCTCTATTTTTAAGGAGCTCTGCATGCTCTTCCACCAGGGATCCAGAGATGACATCTCATTTGACTCCCCTTATCATTATCCTCCAGCTCTTAAGCCAGTGGTTAAGATTATTTGATACTAGGTAGGGAGCTCCCAGCATTCCAGCTCAGAGAAGTCTACAGGAGCCATAACACTGACTGAGCTCTCCCTCTGCTTTCAACATTCCCAAGACCCATCCATACTCTGAGACACACACATGCTCAGAGTTTTCTCTAATATCTTCACAACTCCGCTTCAGCATTAGAAGACAGCATACGAGCTTATTATTATTATCTATTTTATTAAACTGAACCTACGTGTTCACACAGGGAATAGGCCACCCTTATGTCAGGAGCTGAAGAGAAAAAAAAGTCATCCCTTGCTCCTAGAGATTAATTTAGTGAATCTTAATTAAAATCCAGTATATTAAGAGGAATTTATGTCCTTTAGGACTAAGTTTCATCCTCACTAAAGTATCCAGTCACTCCCACTGAAGCAGAAACTCGGATTACAGCACGGAAGAGCTTTTATAGAAATGCTCCCCTTGCCCATGTGCTCATGCAGTACTCTCCATCAGTATTTAACATTCAAATAAATAAACCAAAAAGCAACAAGCCATATCCACAAACCACTTTTAAATCAATGTGTTTATTCTCAACCTTTCCAGCTGCAAGAGGAAAGCTAACAGATCATCATCAGCTTAACTTCTCCCCAGTTACACTTTATTCCTCATTTTAGCTTCAGACTTTGAAGAAAACATTTCAGCATTTTTCTCCCACATGCAACCATTTAACTTCGGATAGGCAACGCACTTTTTTTTTCTAAAGGCTAAAAACTTCTTGAAGTCATGCTTCCATGTTCTGGTGGAGAGGATTACACATCACTCCATAAGAACACACACCCTCTTGGCAAGCACAGCAGAGAAATGACGGATCCACAGACACAGGCAAAATACACCCCATGACTCCAGACAGTCACCATTTCCCCTAAACCCTGGTTCTTCCAGAGAAACACCCATCCATGTCACACAGCGCAATCTGTGTGACCCATCACCATGTACTGAAGTCAAAGGATGAAAACAACTGATACATCCTTTAGGACCTCTTGTAATATGAGTTTCAAACAGAGTTTGTTTGTGGTTTTAAACTGTAAAAGCTAGTTTCTGAACCAAAGTCAGTTTTTATTTTCCTACTATTCTTTTTAAACAGTGTAGTTTAGTAAAAATTGCAAACACTAATTTTATACAAACTGCAGACTATTCAAGATTGTTTTGTGTAACCTTTTAGATCTGTAGATCTGTCGCCCATAAGCAGTTGTACATAAATGTATTTTACAGACTATTACATAAATTCTCAAGTCAGAAGGCATTTGTCATCAAAAATGAAATAAAAATGTAATTAATTTTAATAAAAACAAAAGCACTTTTTGCACTTTTTCTGTTTTCTGCAAAAAGTCATTTAACTATATTTTCCTGCACAACAACTTAAAGTATTTTTCACATAGTTCAAGAGAACAGGCATCAACTTAAAAAAATTATAGAGAGAAATCAAATATACAACACTCTTTTAGAATTCTTATAGCCTGTTCTCTCAGTGAATATATTTTAACAAGGACAAATATTCCAAGATGATACACTTTCAAATGGCAGTTACATATGGACTTTTAAGAAGTGTACAGTAACATCTTGTCTGATTATTGAGATCATAGCTTCACAATACATGTAATACACACGAGTGTGTTTCACCTATTGCACATGCTGCTTACACAACCAAAGAACCTGCTGGCTTAAAAACCTGGAAGACATTGCTGTAAGGAAAATTATAGACGAAACGTGACAAATAATGGCAGGCTTCAAAGTTATTTTAACCATATTCAATCTCCATTAAAATTATTAAGTCTCTATGAGTTCTCTCCTGACAGAAGAGGAAGATAATCTCAAAACAAAAGTCAGCAATTCTCCCCAGAAACAGCAACAACTCATCTATTTTCTCATTATTCAGGTCAGTGTGAAAGGAGAACACCCTAACATCAGCCTGTTACAACTGTTTCATCTGCGACTAGCATGCACAATCTAAACTGCCATAAGCACTCAAGTATGCCTGCTGTCCACTCAAGGCTATCAAACAGAGCAGAGGAACTCGGGAAGAAAACAGAGATAAAAGATGAATCACATTACTAATGCAATTGGTTTACAGGAAAAAGAAAGCCTATTATCAAGATTTACATTAAAAAAAAAAAAAGAAAAAAGAAAAAAGTTCCATTATGCAAGAGATGGGAGAGTGTAAACTTGGTGGAGACTGAAATGCAATACCTTTTCCTCTTTTTTTTTTAAACAGTAACATCTGTAGAGCTTGCATGAGGAAAAGTACTAAAGCAGAAAAAAAAGGACACAGGAAAGAACTGCTGGAAAATGCTGTGTAGCAACATTAAACATAAGGACAAAGTACTAGGAAGATCTTATTGAAGACTGCTAAAATCCATTTAACTCCCCTGCTTAGCAAGAGGTATGAAGTCACTGAATGAGGCTGACACACAAAAATACAGAACTGATGCCAAAGGATCTATTCCTCAAAACATTTCAAAGAAAGGCAAATGCTCACTTAACAGCTACCTGATAAAAATGGCACATTACAAAAAACAGCAGGCATGATATATCCCAGAATGGGAAAGGACTCTTCCCCACCCCCAAGCCCCATCCAATGTTCACCCCTGAACTGAACCCAGCCAGCTATCCACACCATGCTGGAGACTGAAAGGCTAGGAGTAGTATGGGTATATCTGACTTCTTGAACCCCAGGCACCACTGCTCAGTCAAATGTTATCAACCTGATCTCCTTAGGGGTAAAAATGTAAAGAAAAATTAAACTCCTTATTCAAAAACATCAAGTAATGATAGGCAGATGGGGAAAGAAGGGAAACATTGCTCTCACTGAAATCATAAAGCTTTGAATCTGTACTTATCAGTCTCGGCCACTGGTTTCCAATTTTTTGGATCACAGACCTCTGTCAACCCTCTGAATTTCACACAGAGCACTCTGTACCCTTATCATAAATTGTGTAATTAAGGCAAGATGGTTCCACAGACCAGATGCAGCTTTGCGACCACCGGCAGTTCACAGACCAGAGTTTAGCTGCCACCCAAAGACTGATTCGGAGCACTGTGACTAGAATTTCTTGACAAAAAAAGGTAACATTTCCAAAGGTATCCACAAACTTCAATAGCCCCTGTCCCTTTCTCCAAATGTCTTCAGTCTTTTGGAGCCTTAGTGAACAATTACCATTAATTAATAGATCACACTTGTGTACTGGGGCT
This sequence comes from Platyrinchus mystaceus, assembly GCA_035041135.1. Lineage (NCBI taxonomy): Eukaryota > Metazoa > Chordata > Aves > Passeriformes > Tyrannidae > Platyrinchus > Platyrinchus mystaceus. The sequence goes on along the minus strand of JAWWLV010000088.1, from coordinate 34,106,445 downwards.
GGCTGGAGCTTTGCAAAATTTTATCTGAAATATCTACGCTGGAACATGCAAGGAAACTTCCTTGTTGTTTTATGTTAGGATGAATTATTCTCAAACATAGACATGCTGGATGCTCCTGAAGAGACACAAACAAACTAACAAATAAACAAAAAGAACCTCATAAATAATCTCTTTATCTGTTTTCATTCAATAGCAGTTACTATGCTATCGGAAAGTCTCTGAGATACACCAAGTGATGCAAACCTCGCCTGCTTATCTCCAGCAAACTATGTGGTGCTGCTAAGAAGCATGGCACAAGACACAGGACAGACATACAAAGTGCTAAGCCAAGTGTAAGCCATCTCAAGGCTCTAGCAGTCACCACCATAACTCAAAGTCCAGAGGGCCCATTTAAGCACTACTAATCCTCTTAAGGCCGCTGCCCGAAGGGTGACAGCCCTGCACAAAATTTCCATGACACTGCTTGTGCTGCAGGCCGACCTCTGGTATGCCTCTGCTTGGCCTCTGCCCCCCACCCTCCCACACACCCCCCACCGGGTACCCCGGAGAGCACAGTCCCCTCCTCTGGTCTCTTCCTTGCACCTTCAAGGGAAAATTCACATAAATTTCTTCAATGGGCAAGTTAAGCCTCCCTGCCTATCCTCCACATTGGCTACTGGTTTAAGCAAATGCTTTGACTTCTCTGATATTATGAACAAAATGCAGGATACTTAGAATTTTTGGTCTTTTATCTTAATTTTTGTGACATGATCTAATTACAGTCATTCAGTGGTGCCCTCTAATTACCAGTAGAAATGAATACTGAAAGATGACCCTTGTCTTTCAGGATTCCCTCCCCTCTTTCCCCACTACCCTCCTCATGCCCTTTTCAGCATGTCTCTCCAGACTATGCTTTTGACATATGAAGCCTTTTTTTACATACACAGTAAGTAATATATGGTGTATACCAGATGTACACATGATAAACCATCTACTAGAGAAAACGAAAAAAGGTGTATAAAGGAATATATTTTAAAGGAGAAGGAAATTTTGGTAGACTGGTTTCACCACAATTTGAAAGGAAATAGCTTCTCTATGGGAAAAGATGACATCAGATTGCATGCTTATGTCTTTCTAAAGATATGTCCCATATTTCTTCAGGATTGCTTATTTCATACACAATTACTTGCCCAAGATAGCCATTAAAGCAACATAGCACAAAGAGCTTCTTCTGTTCAAGTAAACGTCAGTAACACCAAGTGTGCAAAGCCCAGTTTGGGTCACTCGGGGTGTTTTGCACTGCTAACACCAGACTACATCTTGCTAATTGGGAGGCTGAAAAATAGGGGGAACACAACTGGCTGTGTGGATCTACCCAGTTCTGTCATTCTTTATGCAAAAGCCATAAACTGACTATTTTGTTTCTTCTAAGTTGCCTATTGTGACATTTATAAACAGGAACCTGGCAGCATGTCAATGGTGCAAACTGATTTCCTTTTCTAAATACAATTTTAAAAAGCAAATAAACAAGGTTATGCCTGCTAATGAAACATTATATGCCATGCTGGAGCTAGTTTTTCTCAAGTGTATTCTCTAGAGCAGATGGAACACCAATAAACACAAAACAACAAGCTCTTTTATAAAAAGCATGTTTATGAGAAAATATATCCTCCATAGGACTTTGTCTGAGGCAAAACTAACTTATATCTGTAATGCTATCTTGGGGACCAAATTATGGTCCCATTAGATTGCTGTAAACAAGGGAGCTTGCCATGAATTTCGAATGGAGAATGGCTAGTAAGAAACTTGAAAGGAAGAAAAGAAATTTGCCGGGATACTTACTAGGTGTAATTCCTAAAGGCCTCAGTTGAAATCAAGGCCTTATTGTGCTCAAATCTGCATAGACACATTGATGGACTATGCTTGCCCACAAGCCTTAGAGCCCAGAGATAAAATAAAGAAAGAGGAAAGAAGAAAGAGGGAAAGTGATTTGTTCAGCCAAATATCAGGACTCAATGCAAGGGCTCTTTTCTCCCAGTCCAGTGTCTTATCCATTATTCTGCACTGTTTCTCTGCATCTAACACTTACTTATGAATTCAGAAAACTGGGAAACTTTAAATAAACAAATAAATAAATAAATAAATGCATACATGCATAAATGAAAACTCTAAGAAACAGAATTATAAGCTCTACTTGAGTTTTTTCCAGCAATATCATTCCACTTCTGTAAATCAGACAGAGTGCACGTAAAGTGGGTACTCAAAGAACCTTCTCAAAGTAGGTGCATGTCAACTTTTGCAGGACAAGCAATTAGACATCCAAAAGCAGCTGCCAGATCTGGAGGCCAGTCAGAGGGTAGTTGAAAACCTGGCTTTCCTTTCTTTATTGTAAGGAGTTTTGTTTTTATCCATAGTGAAACAGAAAGCTGGGCGGGGGGGGGGGGCAGCGGGGAGAGCGGCAATCCTCCAGGAATTGCTTTAAACAAGCCTTTGATGCTGCTAACTGAAGGCACTAGCCTTTTCAACACTATGCAAACCATTTATAATCTGTTAGTAGCAAATTCACAAAGACGGCACTTTGGCATTTAAATTTGTTATATTTTATTTAAAGCTTCTTTGAAATTCTCATCATTGATTTCCCTGGCACAAGTTATTGACATCATGCATGAGTTACAGCAGTGGCTGTTGACTGCATTCAATGACCAGAACATTTTTTAGCCAGAGCAGTTGGTAAAGGAGAGCAAGGATGGCAGCAACAAAATAGCCAGTGATTTTCCATTCAGGCAGTTTCAAGCAGAAAACCAGCAGGCTTAACTTTTCTGCTAAGAAGTCAAGTGGAAATGCTGCTACCCTGGTAATAAAATGCATCTCCTAAATATTCTTTTAACCCCAACCCACTGTGGCAGCTGTGTTGGGCCAGGCTGGCTGGTACTATATGGGGGCTAAAACAAAAGGCTGGGAAAGGTCCAGGAGTCCAGGCCAATGGTGGTCTCAAAGAGCACCCAGAGAGACCATTTGCTACACACAAGAGATCATAGGTCTAACCAGTGGAATGGATTGTCAAGTGAGCTGGAAGGAAAATACAGGGAACACCGAAACATCAAGTCGGGATCAAGTTAATTCACCAGGCCTCCTGGGAAGTAATCACAAAGGCAAGCATGCAGTTTTGCAGCATCCACAATAGTTTTGATTGATTTTAGGTTGATGTTTTGGGAGAGCAGAGGTAGTTTAGTTTAATCTTGGACTGAAAGTGCTTAAATAGAATAAGGTACATAATTTTGAAGCATTCGGACAAAAATTAATCATTTTTGTAGCCATAAGAGTTTAAACATTAGGGTTTAGAAAGGTAAACAGACTGTCTATATAGAAATCAAAAAAGTTAAATACACTTCTAGCGGAGGAAAGTTCACTTCTAGTGAGTAGAGAAAGGGCTACAAACAGGTATTACAAGAAAGTGTTCTCTGAAATCTTGAAGCTCGTTAAGGAGTCTGGTTAGGCAGAAGCATGCTGCCCTCGTCGATCTCTGCCTTGGTTTCATCAATTGGCAGGCAGGCAGGCAAAATACTAACAAGACTAGGAGAATAACGAGAATAAACACACTTGGAAGAAAGAGAAGCCAAGAGTGATCCTTCTGCAAGAAACAGAATTGACCATCCATTGATAAAGGCATGCAACTTTGGTCTTAAAGCACAGCTTCCTGGAGATCTAAGGAAGAAGAGCTACTGTTAATGGAGAAAAGAACAAGTAAGCAACCAGGTGTAGAGCTGAGACATACAGCTTCCCAGGACTGGGACAGCAGAAGAGATCAGAAATATAACTTCTTGGACTCCAACAGCATTCTGCAGATCAGGTACACTGGGAACTGCACAGCCACCCTTTTCCTCACTCTGATTTACCACATGACTTTGAGCAAATTATTTCACATTCCTCTGTCTTACATGTAAAGCAGGACAAATATCTTCAACAAATACAGAGTGCTTGGAAGTGACAAGGGAATAGCTTTTAGAAACAACACAGTATACCTAGGAAGGCAATATAACACAGCAGTGACAGAGCCAAAGGGGGTTTTTTTGGTAAGGGAACTCCACAGGACTTTAGAGCAGCATGCATTTCAACCTCACAGAAAAGGCAGAGATCATAACCAAGATACTTTAACCGATACAGAAAATAGTTGCATGATGAATATAGTTACTAGAATTGCAAGACAAGAGAACAGTTCTTTGATGACTAGAAACAGGAGAGTAGAAAAGGACACGTGAATCAGTAAAAAGACTGCATACTCAAACCCAGAAAGTCCAGATAGCATTGCAGGATCTATTCTTCAGAGAAGGGGAGCTCCTTGTCTGCAGAAAATTGGATCCAATTAAAGCATTGCTGGCTGTACATCCAAATATGGGCACTAAAAACTGTGGACCATTTCAGAAGAGTCAGGCAAAAAACCTTACTGAGGTTATATGGTGGTGGTGGAAGGGGTGAATTCTCAGTTGTAAAGGCAATTGAGAAGGCATCTGCTTTTCTGACTGGAGTAAATGGAGAGAAAAACAAACAAGCTGCACTGTATTTGATAATGCTATCAGACAATCATCCAGATGTACACGCTTCCAGTCACACTAATTAAATGTGATGTGGAGCCATCCTGGGGAAATTACATGCCATGCCTTTAGAGTACCACGTGCTTCTGAAATGTCTTGGTGAAACCTCACTTCATCTGAGGAGCCACAATGCTCCTTCTCCTAAGTAATAAACTATTGGTCCTCCTCTAATGGTGTGACTCAGCCAGATAAATAACTTCATTCAAGGAGGCAAAACATAATTCAGCCAATGGAAAGCAGGAGTTTCAGCTAAGCCATGAACAAAACAGGGCAAGCAGGCACTCTTGAGGAACAACCCAGCTGCACACGGAGAACTGCTAATTCCGAGTGCCCTCCTCCACACAGAAGCTTTTGCCTACAAAGTGCGTGTCAGGGGGATATTTACAACCAAAGCAAGTTGAAGGACAGAGAAGAGGATCCAAAATACCAGCCTGGCACAAGTAGCACCGTGATCCCATTCTCAAGAGCAACTAGCTCTTGGGTATCAGCATTAAAGAAGAGTATATTACCCTTAAACACAATAACACTGCTCATTTTAAACCCACCTAACGCTTACAGTTTGATTGGAAGTTTTTAATACACAAACTCAAAATATAGTTGCCGTGGGGTCTAGGTACTGCCATCTGGTTTTAATTCATCACCAGAAGACCACAGAATGGACTCTGCTTTGGAAATCCATTGGATCAAGCTGTCTAAGAACAGGGAAATAGGGTTTCCAGTAAAATAGTGATCTGAAGGTGATTCTGTGCATGCTTTAGACTTTCTGCCAGTTCTCTAGGAAAATTACAGTGGGAATTCCTGGACACAGGCAGCATTTTAAAGATTTAAGCTGAAGATAGCTGCTAAATAGCATAACCTTCAGCTCTCCTGATGATTAGTATATAGGAAAAGGCAATGCAATTCCTGTATGATGTTCAGAAAGCCATTTCCCAAATATTTAATAACTGAGTGCTTGAACTCATTTCAAATACTTGGTGCAAACTGTCGTATTTGAGACCAAAGGCTAAAAAGTGCTGTTTGTGACTCAATGCCAGGTCTTCTTCAAAATACAGGGCATCATCTCACATTTCAGGCCTGCAACTGTGAAAGGGTTTGCAAAGCTGAATCCAGTGAGCCTGGATTGCTAGAGCTGGCCCAGAATTTTGCCCGGAGTTTCACACTTCCAAAAGATCCAAACAAGAGAGCTGATAACTTTGTCTGGATTTACTACTCGTAGTAAATATAAGACCAGAAATTTTAATTCTCCCAACAAGATTTATTAGGTTTTGGCAGGGAAGCATATGTATGTTTAGCACCCAGGGAAAGCTATTCAAGAGAGAAAGAAAAAAAAGAAAAAAAAGCAAACTCAATGAGGTTCAAAGAAAAAAATGAATAAAGATTTGTGTGATAGTAGAGAATATTCTTTGTTGTTCTTTTAGATAATTTGCTTTAAGGCAGAAATATGATAGTGTCAATTTTAGTAAGATATGGTAAAGTCTGTGATGCAGGTAGTCCAACATGATTATTCTTCCTACAAAAAGGACAGACAGCTTACTACCCTACAATACTTGGTCTGTCTCTTCTTACAGTAAACATTGCTAATGCTCCTGGAGAAGGGCTGACCTTGCCAGCCAATTACATTATGCTAATTTGTCTGTTACTATAACTCCTACAGAGGCATTCACAGCTCAAAGCAGGACAGAGATTTATATTGTCTCTTCCAAGCTGCAGACTATGGATGTTAATCTCTCTCCCTCCTTCCAGTTACAACTCTACATGGCAATATCTACATGCAGTGCCACTGCATATTCAAAGAGACAGTTATTCCCAGCTTTATTCAACTTAAAAGACAGGCTGTGGTCCTACTTCACCCTTCTAATAACTGTCACTCTGTCTCAGAAAGCATATGCTTGGTAACAGCTGTTTTCCTATGAAAACATATGGTTTCTCATATGCTTTTGAAAACACCACAGGAATGTATTCGCTTGCTAGATGCTAGTGCTGTGTCACTACATCAAGCAACAAAATCATCAAAAGGATCTGTAATAGATTTCTATGTTATGTATTGCAAAAATACCTACTGTTTTAAAGCAAAAAAAAACAAAAAACCATCCAGCTGTAAAGATTTAATGTAAAAATAAGGCTTATAATTTAGGAGTTGTGTGCACTACAATATTACTTGAAGGTGAGATCAAAACATTGGTCTTCTATAGACATATAGTAAACAGCACGCTTCATCCAAGCAGTTTGTAGTCCATATTGCCTCATGAAAATAAAAGCTCACGAGATGTGGCTCTTGGCTCTCCTAGCTGCTGTAAAGATCAGAAGCTTCCCTAGCATCTTTCAGCTGAGATATGATAAACAGAGTATCAAAAGCAATTGAGTCACAGCAGTTTATAATAAACTACTGTCCATCAAGTAAACCACAGTACTGACCTTCATATGCTTCTCTCTCTCCCTTTATAACATTTAGGGCAAGCTAAGAGTATTCACATGGCCAATTGCATGTCAGAGGAGAAAAAAGTAGCTGATTTGTTGAGCTGCTTTAATTCAGATGTGCTCAGTCTAAGGTCAGGTTAAACTGCAAGCTAAATATTTGGGTAAATAAAAGTTCTGGCTGTGGCTTTGACACTGATTTCAACATCAACTGACATAGAAACTGACATAAAGTGGAAGAAAGTTTTCAAAGTGTTATAAAGGCAGTAAGGGAAGTTACAGATCAGCAAGAAAACAAGAAAAATGCAAAAACATGGCTTATGACAAGGTCTTACACGAGTTTCCCATTGGCTGTAAAAATAATTCCACTGGAATGCTTGTAGAAAAGAAAGAAAAAATTATATTTAAACTAGTTTATGCTCTAGCATCAGCATAATCAACAAAACCATACAAACATGACTCCAAGACTTTCTGAGCACACTAGTATCTCTAGCTGGTATTCCAGTACTACTCATTTAACTTGAAAAATTTTACACGTGTGTCATGGTCACACCAAAAAATCCTCCGTCACACTGATATGTTAGTGTTTTATTACCTATTAACAGTGAGAGGGCACACACAGAAGTCCACACAAATCTGTATCACTGACTTTACAATTTCCAGCTGATCGTGTTGCACTGCACTTGGAGTTAATGCCCTGAGCCACAGTCTGACTTTTAAGAAGGTGCTTAAGCAAAAGATGCAAAGAGGTCAGGGAAGCCAATGAACAGCAAGAGTTGTGAAACTCCTCTGACAGCTTGAGGTATGGCCCTTGGGCATCTGGTGGGCCCCTTTCCATGGGTTATGATTCCCTCCATGCAGTCTGTGAAAGGTAACACTTGCCTGGTGGGCACATAGGTCACTATGAGGATCTTGCATTTTGCAAACTACTGGCAGATGTGCAATAAACCCATGCTGACCTTCTTTCTAAAAGCAAGCAGCAACCAAAAGCATTAATAGGATGCCCTGGGCAAAGAAGAAGTAAGAAAAGAAGTTGATTGCTTGTGCAACTGTTTCTACCAGCAAGGAACTGATGCACCAGGAACAAAACTAAAGAGCCCTCACAGACTAATACACGATGTTTCACTGGGAACATAGGGTCGGTGTCTGAAGTGATATAAGCCAAGGGAGGGAATGGAAATATATTCTTACCTGACAAAAAGATACTCAAATAGAGATATAACCTTGTTAGTCTGGTTAGACACCACAAGGAAATTACAAAACCAACTTTCAATAACACTTTCTTAATAGTGCCCAGGCTCTCAATCCCAGAAAGTAATTGAGAGCATCTTTTGCCAAAGGTGACTCTTTCAAGCTCAAATGAATAGAAAGGTCATAAAGGCAAGAGTCTCTGCCATTGAGACAAACAGTTTGTATGTGGCAATGGTGAGATCTGCAACCTACAGGACAGAAAGATCCACCATGAAATCAGATTTGCTTCTTTTTCTGTTCACACACTCAGAAGAAGGTGGGGGGGGAGGGGGAAGAATAAAATCAGGTATAAACAGCCATTCTGAGGTTTCTAATACTGACAAAAACAACAGTAATGTGTTCCTGTTTGACTTCAATTTAATATCTATAACTCCAGTTCTTCACTAGGAAAAGAAAAGGTTGATTTACAAATGCATGTCCAGCCTTTCCAGGAGCCTGTGATAACAGGTATTTTCATAAAGCACAATGGCGTGAGAAGACTAAAATGTATGTACAACAAAAATGAAATCAACTGCTCAAGATACAATTCAGCACATAGCATATAAAAATTATTAAAATATTTATAGAATTATATTGTTTACCTACATTTCTCTTCAGATTCAGAACTAGCTTTTCCATGAAGCCAGTTAATTTTCTCACAATGATCAACACATGATATATTTCTGAAGTCTCCAAAATTTAATTTTCTACTCATTTTTCAGCTGATGAACAAAAGGAAACTGCTCTTCCTGCATAGGAAGCTTATACTCCTACCATGAACAATCTATACAAGGCTATATCTGTAGTAGCTATATGACAAAGTCTCATCTCTGACCTTGCTATGCATGCAGGAGAAAAAATATAAAAAAATCCATCCATAATCACAGTGCACATTCAAGAAATTTCAGCAAAACTGACTTCACACTAGTGGTGATCTGAGATTACCTCATTATGCATACAAATATCCACTCTATTAAGCAATATTTTCAAAAGATGTAGTAAAAGGAAAGCCCAGCATGAAAATATGTTGAAGGTTAAGCTTTCCAATTAGTTCAGTGGGTTTACATGAGCAAAACTGGTTCCTTCATGAAGTTTTAAGAAGTTCTCAATTGCAACTATAGCTTCTGATTATCTCTTTATTATCTATTATTGGCAGAAGCTTATCTGCTTGACAGGACTGAGAAGGAGCATTTACAATTACCAGAGTACAACATTGCTTTACATCCCAAAAAGGGTGAGGGTGTCTAGCTATCAGAGCTCATGGAAGTGACAGGGATCTGATCCAGACAATGTCTGTAGAGACAGCACTCCAGGTTCCTTAGTTGCTCAGCTCTTTCACACTTTGAATGCATCAACTCTGGAACAAGCAGAGGTTTTTTTATTTTCCTGGAAAACATGTTGTGGTATTAGGTTAGTAACTTAATCTTGTTGGCAATATAATAGTTATGGTATAATCCCTCATGTTGTAAAAGTAATTGCCATAATCATAACCTACATTGAATTATTTCTTTTTCTACAGTGCAGCTGCAGTGGTTTCCCACTCCCAACCTGCCATCCTGTCGCTGATGAGACAAGAAGGGGCAGAAAGCAGAGCTCACAAAACACTACTACATCCCATCCCTCTCCCTTGCCTAATAGCAAGTGACTCCCCATCCCAGTTAATAAAGAGCTCCTTGTCCCTCCATTATGCAGTGTAATCTTTAAAAGATTACATTCTCATTTGGGAATGAGCCAGGAGCCAGTGGGAAATTCTCTAGTAAATTGGATAGAGAGACAACAATATGAAGGGCAGCTGGATGGAAGGACATTTTTTCAGGGCATTCCTATTCCTGGGGCCCTCTGGCATTGTTAGAAGTCCTGCAGTCTCGTTTCTTTTCACTGCTCTGTTGTCAGGATAACGCTATTCAAGAAGAAGGGGATACAGATTAGCTGGTTTGAAGATGGAATGTGAGGAAACGAATATTGAAAAGTAGTAAGAAAAGAAGGAGAAAGCCCAATTATATTTTTAAGTCTTAACACCTTACATAAAAACAAGGAAAGAGCACTTTGCTTTAAAATGCTGTATTAAGTGGATCAACTGCAACAGTAAAATATGGCTTTTTTTTTCTTCCTCGATTGTCATCAAGAAGGCAATTTGAGCACTCCATCACTAACAGCATATTAAGAAGTATTTTGAAAGGAACATTTCCCTCACTGACTCTTTCCCCTTGCCTGCACCTTCCAACAGATGCATTTGTTCTGTGGAATCTACTTTCCACCTCAACCTACCTGTGATCCAGAATGGAGAAAATTAAAACAATACAGGGCAGGCAGTCCTATCCTATTTATCCCTGCCCATAGAAGAATGCAAGTAAATGAGAAAGACAACTGGATTTTTTGCTGTGAGGGGTTGTTTTGTTTTCCTTTTCTGGTTTGTTTTTTTTGGTTCATTTTGGGTGGGTTGGTTTGTTCGTGTCAGAGTTGGTTTTGGGTTTTGTTTGTTTAGTTTGGTTTGGGTCTTTTTAGGTTTTTTTTACACATATACACACTTTTATTGTTCTTCAAAGTATTTTCTCAAAAAATCATACAGATTTATGTATCCAAAAGACCAGAGAGCTGACTCATGTTTATTGGGTCAATAATGGCATACATATACTATCATCTCAGTACCACATTTTGTTAGAAAATACGGAAATCTCATAACAAAAAAAAAGTTATAACAAATTCTTTTTTTTTTTAGTAGCAGACATTTTCTATTCCCCCAGAAAAATAAGTTTTTAATCATAACATGAAATTCTAATAGTTATTCCCTTTCATGTAACGTAACTATTAAGAGGAAGCAAAAAACCAGTTGTCACAGAAGTTTATCAGAAAGATTGGGTTTCCCCTTAAGTTTCTGTTTATCCAACTACAACTTTCTACACCTGCAGGGCTTGAGTGACAATAGTTACCTATAGTCCCTGGGAGGCAGTAGTTAAAATACATTAAATAGAGGATTGTTTGCATTGATTTAAAATCTTGGTGTTGGGAAGCCCTGATTCAGCAAACTATCTCTCTTCAGCAAACCCCTGCACACATGCTTGAAGTTAACCATATGTTTAAAAGCTATTGAAGTATATGGATTTTGGCCCCATTTCAAAAAATCAGTTATATACACATTTAACTGGCTGAGATGGATGAAGCAAAGAAAAGAAATTGGGACACAAGAGGTGCACCTGAAAAAGATTGCAGCCAAACAATAACCCACAAAATAAGAACTTATGTGCAGAGGTGTAATACATGTAATAGTTTTCCTGGTTTTCCTGAAACATATATATTGGCATTTACACTTGCATGAGTTTACTGTATCGGAAAAAAAATACCATAAATAGGAGAACTATGGTAACTTTGTCATTATACAAACTGGCCTTGAACTGATGTATACATCCCAAGGGACTTGCACAGAGATATCAGAGGTAAGACAAGACTGTGACAAAAGAAAGAATATTTTAAAAAGAGTATAAAGACAGCAGAAACAACAGTGTCCAGACTGATTCTCCTTTTCACTTTTTCAGGGAAAAACTATTCTAATACCCAACATCAACTGAGCATCTTCATTTCTCCTCTTCTCTTGTACAACCACATCCTTTGACATCTCAATTTGACATTAAGGGGAGAAACTGATTCCATTTCCTTGGGTTGGTGTTGAGAAAAGGAACTTATACTTTTCACACTCCTCTATCTCTGCTCCTCCAATTCTGCTGACAAGTACATCACAGGAATATTTTAATACCCCAGTTCTCAGAAAACAAAGAACTCTCCTTTTAATGTCTGCCTCATGTGAGTGCTGTTTTTTCATTCTTTCTCTCACTTGAAAAGCCTGGTAGCCTCCCTCAGCTTTCTTTATGTCTATTACTTTTCCCCTTCTTCTGTGTGAATTTTCTTTTCCATTTTTCCCACCGAGTCTGACTTGGGGTAGGAATAAGTCCTTTAAGTAAGTAAAAAAGGAAGGTACTTTTCTTCCTTTCGTTTCTTGCTCCCCTTCCTCAGCCCATACTTTTTTTCCCGTCTTCCTACTTTCTTTCCCCTCTAGGACATCAGAGAGGACTCCTCCTACACAAAGTAGGAGAGATTGTCAACGTACCTTATTTTTCCTTCTTCCTTGATAGAAGAAGAAAAGGTAGGGTTGGGACAAAAATAAACTGCCAGATAGAAGCCCAGAGAATCTGCAGATTGGGCAGCTTTTTAGTCATGTCTCAGTGTCAGTGATGAAGCCACAGCTCCCTTTCGGTGCCTGATTTGAATTTCCCTAGGCCTTGCTAAGTCCACAAATGGGGAAAATACCACCACCTCACACACACATACCTCAGGTGAGGAGAGTGGGGAGGAAGAGTAAATATCTCTTAATATAGGAGTGAAACCATGTTGCCCACACAGACACACACATACTTTAATAATCAGTGTTGAGAAGCAGCACAGAGACCTACTCAACTAACCACTGTAGAGGACTTCTAGCATTTACTGAAAGGTGCTGTGGCACCTCCCTCGTCACATGCATTACACTTACAGGCTACACAGATTAACATTGTACCTTAATGAGTTTTTATCACAGTTTCTTTTGCAGGTGTCTTTTATTTAGAAAGGGAAATTCTAGCCTTTAATAAGAAATACTGGACCAAACTACAACTAACAAAAAGGGAGAACACCAGGCTTACATGACAAGCCAACAAATTCCCCTAAACACTACATTGTAAATATTTACTGAGACTCAAAGAAAAAAAAAAGGTCAGTAAAACCTTCAGAAAACAAATTTCCAAATAAAAAACAGCATAAAATTAAAAGGGGCACTAGTCTGGAATTCCAAAGAAAGAAAAAAAAAAATACTTCTCCAGGCTCACAATGACTTTCCTATCCCCATTAAGCATATTTTTCCATCAAGAAGATTTCTCTTAATAAAAGTATGCCACCAAGGATCATTAGGCAGGAAAAACAGGCCAGGGCAAGGATAACAAGGATGAAAAGAAAACTGCTGAGAGTTCACCTCTGCTGTTTATTTTGAGGCACACTAAAGATTTGAGTCGGACGATTCTAATTGTATTCAAAGATTTAGTTCTCTAAAGAACATAAACAAAACTAGCAAGGGCTAACAGCCAGAATAAAGCTTTCTTCATAATCATAGAGTAAGGTCAGCTTTTGTTTGTTCTTTTATATGGTAATCTCAACTCCTCTGTGTTGACTTTTAAATTTTAAAAAATGGAGAAAATAGTTTTTGAAGACTAATGGCCTATTTATGCAGGGGCAGCTCTTTTAGCATGCTCACATATTTTCTAGCTTCTCTTGGCTGTGCTTTCCTTATCAAGTCTTTCAAAGCTTTTACACCTAATCTAGGTTAGCATGCTCTGGTTAGCAGCTTGTATCCACTAAAAGGCGAGGCAATAATCCATCTAGGTTTAGGGCTTTTTCATAGAACTGATGCAGAGCTGTGTCAATTTTAATGTCATGCTATGGAGAGTGCATGTAGCTCTCTCCACTTTAGAGGATTAAAAGTGACCTCTCTTACCAAAATCAATAAGGGCAGCTTGCTGTGACTAATAGGTTGTAGAAATTCAAAAGAAATGGTTTGTAACACTGAGTTCATTCTCCCCATGTCTCTCCCCACCCAGCCCCAGACTGGCTGGTAGAGCTGCACTTTGACATGTACATTCACATGGCGAACCGATGTCTGTTCCCTTCCCAGGGATCAGACTGAGCCACACACAGTTTACTCACATTTCAGGGAAGAAAAAAAAGCTGGTATTTGTTTGATAAGAGTGGACTTGGCAACTTCCATAAAGAAGCATGTGAGAGAGAAATCAGAATAAGGAAACAGTTAAGATGTACATTTTTTTACCTCCCTAATATGGTTTTTAAAAGGCCCTATTTTTACATATTAACAGGACATCAACAACTACCCAGATACTTCACATCACTTTATGACCACAATTGTGTTTTTTTTTTCTAGTCTCTGAGCAAAGGTTTTTCTTCCTTCAGATCTTTGCCTAGTTGTAATAGGCTAAAAATTTAAATGCCATTAAAGTCAATGGAACTGCCCCAGAGATGTATGAGGCTATACATGCAACTGTAGCTTTGTTAACTGCCATCACATGTGATCAGTTGTTTTGGCTTCTTTCTTCTCTCCACTACTCCTTTTGTTACTCTGAAGTATGTCAGATTTAAAAGTTAAGTTTGGGGGCTTTTAGAAAGACAGTAATTTTGTACAGTACTGATAATGGGACATGCTACAGTATGCACACAACTGGTGTAAAGTGAGTTTTCAGGTTTTCGGTTTCATGTTTTGTAAGCCTAAAGAACACTAGCAACTCAGATATGGATCTCCTTCTACCTTATGGTGAAAATACCCTTAGTCTCCCTAGACTCTATCCTATGTCTCTGACTTCCAGTTTATCCTGGTTGAGGTACAAATTAAAAATCCTTACCCATGGTTCACTGCCTGTGGACATTTTCTCTGCCTAACAATCACCATCATTGTCTGTATGCCAAAAAAACAAGACTTGCCCTAGGGAAGCAAGGGAGAAAAGAGGCTGAAGTTGTGGGAGGAACCCAACTGTAAAGGTTTAGGAGTCCCTATGGAGGTTTATAAATAGTTGACTGCCATGTGCAAAATGTGAAAGAAACCCAGTCAGCAAAAGAGCTGTTGCTGCTCTGAAATTTTCTAACTACATCCATTTAGGCAGTAGACAGAGTTATAAACAAACATTAAATCAAGAAATTATTAGCATTTGAACTTTAGCAAGATAATAAAATGTGTAGGGGTATAATCAGCAAATAATAGGAAAGATCTGCAAGCAAACCCACCAATTAATGATAAATACCACTTGGCACAGAAAAACTTCACCAATATGGATCTCATTAGATGGCCATGGAACCTGTTCCTGCAGCAGGCCTCTCCAACTGAGGGAAAGGTGAGGTAACCGAAATGTCAGCACACCCAACCCCTCACAGTTCTTAGGCTCCAGGATTGTAACCACCTGGGCCAAAATGACAACCTTATGCTGCCGGGAAGGCCATGCCATGATGTTCCAGTCTTTAGCCAATTCATTCCCTTGTCCCAGCTTTTGGACCTTTGTTCTGCAATTCCCTCTCAGTGAAGGTGACTGAGAACACGCAGCTTCATTGACTCTGGAGAGCAAAAAACCCTCTTTCCTCTGTTCACCTTGCTTTATTAATGATACATCTTATAGAGGGAAATGCCCCCAAGCAAGCAATATCACTTAAACAGATAAATAATTCGCACATGAGGCAGGGGAAAGAAGGCGGGGGGGGGGGGGGAAGAGACCTTGCCTTATTAGACTAGAAACAGACACACCATGTTAATACAAAGAATCAGCATATGGTTCTAATAGGCTTTCTAAAATGATTTATCAGCTGTGATTAAGCCCTCGACCAGCATGTCTATCTTCATAAATAAAGTAAAAGTGCACCTTGCTCTGAAATATATCAGCAGTATCTTATTACCCACCCAACCATATAGGCTGCAGTCCACTCTGGGGAGCAAAGAGCTCATGTTTAATAGCACAGCGCACACTCTAAAGAGACTGCTGAGATTTAGGGGCTTTACCTAACAGATAGACTTATAAAAATGCCACTATAGTGAAGGTTTATCCCTTCTTCATGTGCCATCCAGTCCATCCTGCTGAAATCTGAACTGGTAGCAAGAGAGCTGTGCTATTAAAAACATTCCTAGGAGGACTAAGGCAAAAGGCACAAATATACCGTGTTGTTGTGAAAGAAATGTCAGAATGAAATTAGGCAGGCTTCCTTTATTTCAGGTAACTAAAATGTACAAAACACTACAAACCCCCAAACATTACAAGAGGGTGACTCAACTTCTTTCAGACAGAGACAATAAGAAGCAGAAGGAAAGTGGACCGTCCTGACTGAGCTCTGCAGGATGAGTCATCAGCTGGAATTCAGAAGAACATGGAAGGATTATGGTTATGGAGGCTTAACTCAATCAAAAACGTATGCCCTCAAGAACTGCTTTTCTGCACAATATAGGCACTTACTTCTGGAAAAACGTTCAGGTCTTCCCTTGGAGTATGAGGATCTAAGTCCATAAATCCATTCAAACAGTTAATTTCTACAGAAGATAAGATAGACCTGGCTGCCAGAAGATAAGATGTTGTACCAGCAGCAACGAACCTAAGTTAAAGCCTTTCATATGAATATTTCTGGAAGACTGTCTTGACACCTTTCCTGCACCATTATGCAGAAACTCTCTTTTGTAACAGAGTTCAGTGTGGCAACTAAGTGCCTGGAGATGGATACACGTTCAAAACAGGACTCATAAAGCCAGGGGACTGAAGGGCCAACTGCAGAGCTGCCATATAAAATACAATGTACTACCACATGTCTACCATGAAGTCTCCGTATGTTAAGAAAAGCAGTTAAAATTCAGCAAGCCTGCTCATCTGGAAAGAGGAGGAGAGCATTCTTCCTGTCTTTGGCAAAACTGAACAACAGCTGATAAATCTTTAACACACGTGGTCTGTGGGATGCCCTATGCCGAGACTGACGAGATATGGAATCAATCGGAGGCTCTGCCACAGACTTCCTGTGCAATTCTCAGCATGTCACTTCAGCCCAGATCCTTTATGGTAGCTCTCTGATTTACTCCTGCTTTGTTTCAGTGAGTGCAAGGCACCAAAATGCATTTGAGGGTGTCTATCAACCTTTTGGAGCCACGCTACTAAGATATTTAGAAACCAAAGGAGATAGAAAGCTGCTTGCTTGGCTGAACAGTGTAGAGGACCCAGATTCTCTGCAATTCTCAATCCAAGCCTGTGATACCTTCAAGAGCTTGGTGTCACACTACAAAGGAGCTTTGGAAAGCAACTTCCTCTGGAATCTGTTTTTCCTTAGAAAATCAGAGACAAAGCATTTATCTTCCCCATAGGAATGCTGCAAAAGCTATTTTAATTAAGAAAAAGCATGCCTTACAAAACAAAAATTAATCCAAAAAAGCAGATCAATAACCTAATGCAATGAATGCATATGAAAACTCAAAATAACCCTCAGAAAAACTCTGATACATGGTATCAGAGTACTTTCTAGTACTTCAGTGCATCACACAGAAAAAATACTATGGTGTGAGCATGCTTACATTTTCATATGTGAACCCCACCAAGTTTGTTCATCACAAGAAATGCTTGCTGGACATTATTATTCCATTGAATTTAAAGGCACCGATTTGGTATTTACTTTTTTTCTCCTTGTTGCATTATAAGGGTTTCCTTTAAAAAAAAAACAACAAAAAAACAACAAAACCAAAACCAAACCAAACCAAAAAAACTTGCAAGAATTCTTTTCTGGAGGTCAGAGAGTCACTGAGTTCAGCATGAAATCATAAGATAAGTTAGACGAGTGTATTTTATCTAATTTTTTATTCTGATACACAGAAATATATACAAGGTAGAAGGAGAATCTAGAAGGTACAACCCAAGTTGTCTTTCAAACATACATTGGACTGTAGTGTCCAACATGGAACTCCAGTTACAGGTTTCCCTTGCTTAAGACAACTAAACTGGATATTCAGGCTTTTTTATTCTTCTGTAGACTGAACTTATTAAACCACTAAAGGCTCTGTACCTGGTTTTGTTCTTTTTCTTTACTTGACTGCTTCAATTTGCTGGTGCTTTTCTGGCAATGATGTGCCTGCCGCAGGATAGTATACTTAGAACAGGAATATTAAGCCATATGGAGGACTTGCTAGCCATGAGCTTCCTGAACTGACACTGAACAACCCACATTAAAACCAAACTAAGAATAAATTATGCCTTACTTGCATAATTTACATGCTATCTTTACATACTCAGCACTGAACACTGGTTAGAAGATTTCAAAGTTGCAGGATAAGCCTTGGGAAGTGATGCATCCAAATTTGAGCATAAGTAGAATGATTTTAAAAATGCCTTCATGTTGAAAATATTCAATATTTGTAAATACTGCTTGATGCAATAGTCTACTTGCTACTTTCAGCATAATTCCACTTTTTCTTATTTCATGCAGGGAGGTCAGGCTAGATGCATTTTAATGAAGCAGATCCAGTTAGTTATTCAGAAACAGATCCCAACTCTTCCCGTCTTTGACATTATCCTCTCAGCCCCAACTCAGTGCTCAAAACAAGACGTGACAGCAGGGCCTGTCCAGTAGCAGCAAAGGTCATGTGTTTGCAAGTATAACCCATTACAAATGCTTTGGATACTTAAATGTTCCAAGCAGTATAAACCTAAAACCTGCAGCTAGCAGGCTAAGACAGTCATCTGATCTGCCAGCACTACCTGCCTTGTTGAGTTGGGTTGCAAATTTTGTCTGGGTCCAAGATGCCAATTGATGTCCACCTCAAGCTCCTAAGAGCCTTAATGTTTACACTTCTGCAAGTAGAAATACAGTATAGGTATGCTTTTACTTGTGCTAATTTTGGTGGTGAATTTGGCAGGTAGAACATTTATGTCAGGAAGAGAGCCATCAAGAGTATGAAAAAAGCCTCTTTCTCATATGTTTATGAATATGCTTTTTGCTGACCTATAGCATCCCTTGCATTTGGGGAGCAGGCCTTTCTCAAGCAGAGACTTACAGCTAATATTGGATGGTATAGGAGCCACAGAAGCCAAACAAAACTGACAATCTCACTTCCATTTGTAGCTTTACTATCCTCAGTTCAGTTCAGGACCGAGAAATCATCATTACTATTACTTGAGTCTACTCAGTCCCCGAGCAAAGGCTAATCCAGATATATTTTCAGAGATAGTCCTTGAGAGACGAGCTTACAATCACAAGATATATCAAGTATTGGAGGCAGAAAGAGACACTTCTCCCACTTTACACATGAGCAACTATGGCAGAAAGATGTCAAGTGATTTCTTCCTGGACAAGTAGCTGGGATATTAATGGAATTGTTTTCCACTCAATACTACCTTTACAAAAACAGGTACACATGATGTTCCTAAAACCATGCACTCAGTGCATCACAGCTAATTTGGAATGTCACCAGTCTTCATAACTAGCTTCATCCCAACAAATTATCATGGCTTATCCATGAGTTCTCACTCAGAAGATTAAAAAAACACAACAGCAGCTAATGAACTTTATTCTCTGAG
Organism: Platyrinchus mystaceus; assembly: GCA_035041135.1. Taxonomy (NCBI): domain Eukaryota; kingdom Metazoa; phylum Chordata; class Aves; order Passeriformes; family Tyrannidae; genus Platyrinchus; species Platyrinchus mystaceus. The sequence goes on along the minus strand of JAWWLV010000088.1, from coordinate 34,087,112 downwards.
TTTTCAAATTATGACTCTCAAGGAGCAAAAAAGCCCAACCAAAAACTAAAGTGTTTTTCTCTTACAAGATTTCAGTGTCAAGCTCTGTGCTAAGCCACAGTGATACACTAAAATAAACAAAGCTGTTTCTTTCAGGATCCAGAGAAATTAATATGACCAAAAATATTTTCAGAAGACTTTTCTGAGTTGTGAGTAAGATTTCCATGCAGTTAACCTTAGTCTCCATGTGTTAGTAGGTCCATTAGGCCAACGCTACATCACACTCATATTCCAGGGACAGGCTGTGAGAAGCATTTCCTTGGGGATAGCTGCAGCCTGAGGAGTCCCCTTCTGTCTTGGCCTTTGTCTCTTGCATTTGTGTAAAGCCCTACTGGGACCCGCTTCAGATTCCTATCTGACAGTCAGTCGGTAATATAAGAATGAACATACAGCAGACTAATTGGAAACACAGAGCAAATGTTACAGGTTAGCCAGCTAGTGGGACTTATGCCCCCCTTTTTTTCCCCTTTCTTTTTTTTTTCCTTTTTTCACCCCTTATTTTTCTGTCTTTTTTTTGTTGTTTTTTTCCACCCCCACCATCAATTATTTGCTCCCTCACCATCAGCAATGGCAGCTGCAGGGATTGGTAGGAGGAGGGCAGAATAAGAGTCCCAGAGAGCGCTAAACAGCTGGAATTATCAGGTAACTTGATGCCTTTTTCTAGGTTTTAATCAGATTGTGCAACTACCCCTTGTAAGCTAAAATGAAACATCAAGCGTTGCAATCTGTGACTAACTGCACAGAGATCCACTTCTGTAGATTTCTCTTCATCTCCTACTCCTGCAAAATAAATACCGCGCAGAAAGAACTGCTTGGGAATCCTCTAATGCACAAAGAAGTAGGAATGTACAGAAACATTCTCCTTGATCCTAGCTCTGACTCCTCCCTGCAGCACTGAAACCATAAAGTTTTTAAGTTAAATCTAAAATTAGACACATGTATCTCAATACAGGCTGTTTCCTAATGTTTGTCCCGCACACAAAGCTGTGAGGGTCAGTCTGGGCTATTTTCCCAATACTTGAACAAAACTTGAACTCTCTCACATTTGGACACTCTTCTTCCTTGCTCAGCATGCCATGACACAGCCTTTCTTCTCCTCTATCTGTCCCAGTCTCTTTCCTTATGAGCCACAAATAAACCATCCCTAGACTTCTTTCCCTATAAGTCAAAACCAAAACACCCCTAGACTCTCTTCTCATCTTCTTTCTACAAGCCTCTTTTCCTGTTCTGCACTTCAGCAAGCAGCTTTAACATCTTTTCTTCCACAAAAGCCCCTCTTGGGTCTTTACTTTGCAGATCTCATGATCCATAAATGCTGCTACCTCCAAATTTAATGAGCCCCAGCAGCACACACACACCTTGCAGGTATGAATTTTGGGTTGGACAGCAATTACCAACAGTCAAAGCAAATGAGATAATACAGCAGCTGTAAGAGGGTGTACCTATAGAGGAAACCTTTGTCATTGGAGGCACAGACAATCTGAAAGGCAAATTAATGTTGAGGCAAGCTAAGGAGAAGTGTCCTTTGATTAAAACACTGTAGCTGCTTCGTGGCAACCTTTTCCTGCTTTTAGTCGCAGTTAAGGTTCAAATTGGGCAAATACAGATTACCGTGAGAACTAAGCCAAGTAACACAGTGTTCAATAACTGGGGAACTCCTATGACAGGGGACACATTACACAAGAATTTCCAAGAGCTGTAGAAATGTGAGAAGGCAAAACAGAGCCACAAAAGGGAACATTGTGAAGGGGAGGCATTAGGCTGATTGTTGGAAGGTTGCAGTGTGCAGTATGCTCCTGTAGGAAGCCCTGCACTGCTCATGTTTTTATTCTCACAAGCAACCAGAACTTTGGATATTATTGGAAAAATTAAAATTTCGTGCATTACTTATTGCTGGCTTCTGTAGTGCATTAAGCTCTTTTACAATTCCTTGAAAATTCTAACAGTGCTTTAGGATCCCCCAAAATACTCTAACAACCTTTGAGTACAAGAGTACACTTAACCCCAAACAGAGTGGCCTATATAATTCAACCAAAATTTAGCAATATTGGGACCAAAAAAACACTAATTGGAAATGGGAGATGTTATCTACTAGGTATTTGAATTCAAAGTTTCCCCGCTCAGCATGAATGCTTTTGAGAAATGCAGAAACACGGTAAAGCTGGTAGCAATGAAAAATAAATCCAGGGGCCGATCACATAGAGGAGGAATAAAATAAAAAAAAAAAAAAAAAGAAAAGAAAAAAATTTTGCTCTTAATTAAATGTTCCTTCATAATCCACATTTCCCTGTAATGTATTTGAGTAAGTTTGAAATCCTCACTTCAGAGATGATATAATTTTCCCAAGCCTCTCCCTCAAGAGGTGTGTGGTTTGTGTTAGAGTTTATATAAAAGCAGAGACTTGGAACCAAACCTTGGCAAACACAGTTACACATTTTGGAAATTTAATGCTGGGGTTGATTTTTTCTGTTTGGGGGTTTCATTTCTGTCAACTGCTTCAATAGTTTAAAAAGCATGTCACAATGTATAGTGCCACCTAGTTTCTAACCAAAAGGTTACTACCAGGTAGCAGAACTCAATCTGCTTTCGGGTTAAAGGACATTTCATTGTTAAAGGACATTTCCTTTAACGTTTCAAGGAATCAGAAGGGGAGGAAGGGCTCAGTGTGCTCACACTCACCCTTTTGTTGTTCTCTTCTTCTTGTGCCTTCCTAAACTCGTGCTCTAGGGAGCAGTCGATGTCGTTGAAGAGGCCCACTTCCTCACAATTCTTCAGAAACCGTGTTGGTGTAGGAGTCTGATCTGAGATATGACAAGAAATGATTGTTGGTATTTAATGTTAAAAGGAGAGGGAGACAAGTATATAGTTTTCCAGGAAAAGAGAGATCCTAACTAAACTTCTCGCCTTCCTACCCCTACCACACCATCATCAAAAAACCCACATAGTGCTGAATTTCAACCCTGTACACTGCAGACAGCCAGTGCTTGCCATCAGAGTCTGAAACCATGCAGCATGATTCAACCAGAAAGACAACAGGATGGCTTTTCACGGGGCACATAACACAAGTGCATACCTTTAACACGTGTAAATAATCATTAGAACTGCCTATAAACCTCCAAAAATAGTTGCATGCAAAACAAAGCACAGTGCACACCATAATGCACATTTATGCCACAGCAGGCAGGTAGCTGCTGTTGATATGCACTAATTAATGCCTTCAAGTGCTTGAAAACCACCTCAAAAATACACATACTTAGCAAAACACATGAAGGTAGCCACAGTGAGAAGTTCTGCTTCTACCACAGTTTTTGAAGAAGGAGTGAAATGACATTTATAAAAGCTATTAAATGATAAACTTTGGCCACAAATAAGTATCCTTTTGTGTTTTATATCTAAAAGTGTTGATAATACACACAAACCATGAAATTTGGAGTCAAATAATCTTTAACGCCTTCATCTCTAGGAATTTTTTTCCCTCTCAGAATTAATATGAGGAAGGACAGGATTCTCTTTAATGCCACAGGCAGGATGGACTGAAGAAGAAACATGGTTTTCAGACACCTTCTGCATAGTCATTGATAACTACCTTATGCTTTGTAATTAATTTTTTAAAGAATGAGAACTCTGTTCTGACCTCAGAAAAGAGCTTCCCACTTCAGTGAGTTCAGGAAGAAAAAACTGGTTTCTTGCACCTAGATAAGCTGGGTCAAATTCTAGTATTACCCCCTTACAGAAGTTACCTGACACAGTGAACCTTACACAATCAGCATAGAAGTACACAGCAACCCTTAAACAAAAGGCATCACAAAAGAAAGGCACACAAAAAGAAATGCAGTTTTCACTGGGAAACTAAGGTGGAGGATCACCCTCCTCCATTATAAAGACACCTGAAGCCAATTTCCACCTGTATCAGGTGTGCTCATCCACGTTTGACCTTCTCAGATAATCCAAGGGTGAAGACACTCATTTGCACTTATATTTCTGATGGAAGATCTTGATGTAACTCAAAAAGCAAGTACTTAATGTTAAAATTCTGCTTTATTTCTTTTGGCTTGAGCATCCTACTTGTGAGCTTAAAGGAAACAAAACTCAAGTGTTTAGGAATGCACACATATTTATCTATTAGTTTTCACAGCTAACTACCGTATTACCAGAGTCAGAAATGTAAGACTATGCAAAAATCTTGCAAGAACTCAGCACAAGGAAATGAGTCGACGAGGTGCTGACAGTGATGAGAGCTGAGGACACTCAGCACTTTATAGGTCCATATCCTAAATAAGCAGTGCCAAATAAATCTCTAGGGTGACCACACTGAACTCAGTAGATTTACACCAGGGTTGTCTTTGGCCCTTGGACTGGAGTTTGTATTGGAAATGAAGTGCACTGAAATGCAGGAGAAACAGATTTAATTTCCAAAAAGGATTAAATGTTACTTTAGTGAACAACCCAATTGCTTTGAAGAAAAACAACAAGCTTGGACACAAAAGGCATGTTAGTCTTTGAATGTGAGGCAAATAAACAAAATGTTTTATTGTTAAAAGTGGTACGTCCATATCAAATAAGGAAGGTATCAATGTCATGACCAAGATTCGAAACTACCGTTTCATAAAGAAGTTGATGGCACCACTTTCACCAGAACCAAAAATCCTGGTTTTTTTCAGAGTTGCTTGAGCCCAGAATTTAGGAGGCGGGGCAGAAGAGAATATGCTAACACAGTCTTTGTTATTTTCCATCAAGGTATGCAGCTAATCCAAAAATCAAGCATCACAACAGGGTGCATGAGGTCAAAGGCAACTTAATGGATAAAAAGTGGTGATGAGGTACATGCAGCAGAAGTTCCCAATCTGTTCAGCATCTATTCAATGAATGGTAGACTGACCAAAAAAAAAGTTATCTCAGTGAAGCAGATCCATTTTAACAGTAAAAACAAGCTACCTGGAGCAAGAATCTGACTTCAAATGCACAAAGGCCTCAATGGCTTTTCTTTGCACATGCTGAAAGTGTATCTTCTGAACCACAAAATTAACAAGTTTTGCCTACAGTTGAACTTTCCAGCTAATTACTTTATTATGTCAAAGTATCAAAACTGATAGATTAATGACACTATTTACATCAACAACATATTGACATGGTGATCTTAATGTACTGCCTTAGTCTCCCCATATGTTTACTGTAGTTCTATGATCCACAAATCAGACTGACAGGACTTCACACCAAGATTTTGTTAAAACAGACAGCCCCTCTCTCCTCCAAAATGGTGTGGAAGCACTACTAACCACCCAGCCCAAACTCCATCCACAGACCTCCTGGAAGCCAGTTCAGTCAGATATGAAACAAGAGCTGCCTTTTTACCTTAAAATACTTCATCCTTCAACATTTACAGAAACCAGAAGTCCACAAAACCTGTATTTATGTGAGAGCAGAACTGATAAAGATCCAAACTTTAAAATGTTGAGAATTTACATAGTTAAACTGCCCAAACACTGAACTCACTGGTTTCAGGACTTCAGGGCTACCAAATCCAGTGGGCTTGCATTGCTCTGGAGCAACCAACTATTTTGCCTCTGCAAAACACCAGTTCTCCTTTAGGAGGCGGGCAGACTAGTAGAAGAAATTACTCTCGACACCACGACAATTCTTTTCCTTAAATTAGGCAAGCTTTTGTGTTTTAACTGGGAACAGTATCACAAAGAAGACCCTGGCATAAGCAATATATTCAGGTCTCCCAGAATTAATAAAATATTTGTAATTCTCAGCACTCAAAAATGTGTTAATAGTTCCAACAGCTTGTGCCTGACCTCACTGTTCCCTGTTGGTACAAACAAAGTTTTTGTTGCTATCACCAGTGCCCACAACTATTGCAGGCTCACTGAGAATGAGGCTTTAATTTGTTGTACTTCAGCAACTGGATAAGCCAGACCCATCTGGACCCAAACTCAGAAAGACCCAGCATCACTCAGCATTCCTGCTGAGGATACACATTATATAGGAAGCTGTCCTGCAGGCACACTGGTACCCATACAGCCCAGGAATTTAATGTCCCAAGATGGGATGAGGTTCAACAAGGCCAAGTGCTGGATCCTGCACTTTGGCCACAACAACCCCGTGCAGCGCTACAGGCTGGGGACAGAGTGGCTGGAGAGCAGCCAGGCAGAAAGGGACCTGGTAGTTGGGATTGACAGGAAGCTGAACATGAGCCAGCAGTGTGCCCAGGGGGCCAAGAAGGCCAATGGCATCCTGGCCTGTATCAGGAACAGTGTGGCCAGCAGGATGAGGGAAGTGATCCTTCCCCTGTACTCAGTGCTGGTGAGGCCACACCTTGAGTATTGTGTTCAGTTCTGGGCCCCTCAGTTCAGGAAGGA
>JAWWLV010000088.1:34050130-34080611 GCA_035041135.1 Platyrinchus mystaceus | reverse complement strand
CATGGTCTCAAGCTCTGCCAGGGGAGGTTTAGGTTGGATATTAGGAAGAAATTCTTTACAGAGAGGGTAATCAGGCAATGTAATGGGCTGCCCAGGGAGGTGGTGGGTTCTCCATCCCTGGAGGTATTTAAGAAAAGACTGTGGCACTTAGTGCCATAGTCTAGTAACTGTGGTGGTAGTGGATCAAGGGTTGAACCTGATGATCTCAGAGGTCCTTTCCAACCCGTCTGATTCTAGGATTCTGTGTATTTTGAATTGGGATGCTTGGGATATAGGTTTATCTGGGTTAATCCTGGGTATCTGCGTGTTATACTGATCAGCCATCCCAACCCAGTCCCTTTGACATGTAAAAATCTTTCCATCCTCAATTAGTTCCATCCTCCAGAATTAGTTTACTATGCTTTGATGCATCTACCTCTAGCCAACTCTCACTTTGTAGCTGAACCTCTCATCTGATAATTACTTAAGAAGTTATTGCTATCTCACCTTTACCACCAGCTTGAACACAGAACTTGTCAAGCTTCAGACTAGGCAATAAATATTTTGTTCAGCCCATTACTCAGATGAATAATCAGCCTCTCTGATGACATAGTCATGACCAGGAAGGCTGCAAGAAACATTAAGTTTAAATAAACCTCAAAAATGTAAATGCACAATAAATGAGCCCCAAAGTCCAAATGGTTTCACCTGTGCAGATCCCTAGTCTCCTGTATCTTACAGGAGAGGATTTCAGAAGCACTCAGCAATCAGATTCTGACTAGAACCTGACATACCGTGCGTATTTTGGTTGCTGACCATTTTGAAAATCTGCCCTCAATGTCTGAAGTGATACCTTATTTTCCAGACTCATTAAAAAATTTATGCTGTATGGCAATGAGGAATTTGAAGTCCTCAGTAAATTCAAAAGATTCCGTTTTGTACTCATTATGTTTGGCAACACATGGGGGTTTCTTTGTTGTTGTTTCTTTGAGGGTGTGGGAGTTGAAATAATAGCCTCAGAAAGGACACTCAGTCTCAACATATTGTTTTCAAAACAACAGCTCAGGAAACACAACATTAGCTTGCTCTATAGAAAGTTTATTTGACTCACCCAGAACGTGTTTAGTAAAACTACCTTGAATCCTTGAGTGTCATCCCTCAAAACACGGAAGGAAACTTTAAAGCATGATACCAGTTTTAAAAAGCCCTGGAGAACCAAAGAACAGTTACATGAAACAAACTTTCATTTTGGAAAAAAAAATAGAATAATTCTGATTCAGTAAAAGATACCTAACAGCACAGCTTCCAAGTGTGTAACTTGATTCTTCATCTTTCTTTCAAAAAAAAAAAAATGTTTAGTCTGATGTGCAGTAATAACAGGCATTCAGCTTGTTCAGCTGTGGGCTCTGTTTAAGTTATACACTTGCCTGTGTTGTACTTTCATACAACGATAACAAAGTCAGAGTAATAGGGCTAACATGGAAAAATGAAGTGCTGCCCTTCAAGCAGCCACAGTGAAAAGGGAATGCTCTGAGAAATTAAAAAAAGTTTCTTCGTTGATTTGTCAGGTTCCTACCCAAGTGTACGGAGAAGCTCAAGACCATAACACCTCAAACAGGTGATAAAAAAGGGAGAGGTAGACGAGGTGCGCCTAGGCATATGTGGTGAAACTGCCCCCACTCAGATCAAGGCTACCAAGAATTTTACTGTTTAAACATGTATTGTTTAAAGCAGTGGTTGGACTTCCTATGGGGGTGCACATACTGGGTACAACTATTTTTACAACTATTTTTACAGTCTTCTGGTCACTCCAAACCCGGCCAGTACAATGTTAGAAGACTTATCATTCCATTATTTGGTGAAGCGAGAGACACAGAAGCAAACAAGAAAGCAAACAACAGTATTAGTCCTTATACCAAATAATTTTGTACTCCACAAAATTCATGCCTAGATAAACCTCTCTGTGTAAACTACAAGGAGAAAAAAATTAAGCCAACCAAGGATTCAGAAGCTACCTCACTGACACAGGCATTACCTGGGAGAAGGAACACATTTGGACTACCTTTAGCACATGCACTTTTTTTCATCTAGAGAAGACTATTTCTATCTCCAAAGTAGGCTTTAACACCAAAACTCTAGAGGACTGGACTTCAGTATATAGAATGAAGAAGAAAAAGGTTTTCTATGTAGATAATCCCCAGCTCCCAAAGTTCAGTTCCACAGGGCTTTTAGTACTTACCTGGAGGGAACAATCTATTCCATAGACATTAATATTTCGGTGCTTAAACACAAAAGCTTTGACATACAAGAAACTACAGAGTTTCAAGGCAATGCAGTCAATGTTCATTTAGCACAAAAACGAAGAGAGAACATTATTTCAGTCAATCTAACTACAAAGTTGCCTGCAATGATGACTAGCATGAAAAACTTATACAAGATAGTCCTTGTTATCTCAAACAGCCTTTTTTGGCTGGAAATACGGAAATGGAAAACATCAATGACTATCCGTACTTACAACAAGACTTTCTAACAAAAAAAATAAAATGCATACACAAAAAGGAACAAATAACATTCATTTTAAAAGATTCTTTAAAAATAATTGTAATGTCAAGTTGTCCAATAAAGTATCACTTGCATTTTAATGAAATGCCTCTAGCAGACTTCCCTTCCATTTATACGGTCACAGAGAAGAGAAGAGAACAGCTGTTTAGTGTGTGTATGTATGTATCTAGAGTTTCTGAACTGGTTCAAGAGTGACCAGATTTAATATAGCTTGTTCTTCTTAAGCCAGCATGAAGAAAAATAGTAGAAAATATAGTGGAGCTAGTTGATAACAAGGAAGCTCCTGGACAGACATACCTGATAAACCAGCATAGTACCAATACTTTTGATCAGGTCATGAAACATTGTTCATTAAACACTGACCCCCACCTACATAACAACATATAACTTTACATGTAACATAATTTATACTTCAGGCCTCAACACAGATTTCACACAAAAAGCAAGTTCCTTCTTCCCAAGCCATATTTTGCTTAGTTTCTAAGATATCATGTTGGTACAAGACCAAGAGCCCCTCAGTTTTAGTGCCTACTTCCAGTAACAGTTTATAGAAAACATGTTCACTGTGGGTTAAATGTTACTGATATTATACTGATCACAGAGTGGGGATTAAGCTATCTCTTGAAATAAGGTAGATAATTCTAATGTCTAACTGAAAGGATACAGGCCATTATTACTCATTACTAATTGCTAATAATGAATGATCAAATACAACAAATTAAAAGATAGTATACAATATACTGGAAAAAAACCCAAAAAAAGTCTGACTTCCAGGCAGCTTAGGAAAAAGAGGGGAAAAAAACAGCTAACACTGCACCTGGCTTATTAAAGGGCAATTGCTGCTGCAGTTCTTTGAACCTACTGATGACAGAAAAAGTTAAAAAAAAAAATCAAATAAGCAAAAATGCAAAACACAAGGAAGACGTGAAGAAAAATGTCTAAGAGAAAAGCTTGTTTCTTGTCCCCATATATCATTAATTTTTCATTATGAAATCTAAGAATAAAACATCTTAAACTTTAAGGTATTTAGATTTCCCCAGGGTTTCGGTGGGTAATGAAACAACTATTTTTCAACGTCTCACTGAAGAGAGTAGATGATCTATGATGTTTCCAGAGTAAGGACTGCAAAATGCCAAACAAATCCAGCAAACAAACACAAAAAGAGAAATCAATTCACAGCAGCACAAAGTTGTCAGGCCGTTACAGTCAGGCACATTGGCCACAGTCTTTGAGAACACATGTACTCTTTCAGTACTACAGAGGATTGTCATACACAGAGCTCAAAGAATACATCCCTTAGAGGCAGTCTTGGAGTCTTTCTGGCCAGAAAATTCTGCATTAGTATATACTGTTGGCTAACTGCAGGTTTAGGGGGCCCAGTACTGGTGGTAGTGCTGGAAGACAGTCATTTTGCCTGGGAAAACAAGCCATTGGAAGTTAAATCATAGAAGTTACCAAACCTAAATGGAGCTACTCTACTCAGGGGACTCCTCATGACAGAATAGACTTCTTAGAAACTGCACCTGAACAAAAGTCTTGCCTAACAGAAAGTTTTAACAAAAGCCAGCACTTGCACAGGGTGAATGTGCCCACAGCACAGATGTCTTCGAGCAGTTTCACTGCCAAAGGACAGAGCCAAATGGAAAAGCAGCATTTTCTCACTTGTGCTTGCAAACACAGGATTCTGCAGGCATAGCTGGCATCCAGGCACTTTACAAGCTCTACTCTTCAACATGCTGTGTATTGTTTCTTTCTAAACTTAGTCCACTATGGCATTTTCAAATGTAAAAGCAAAACAAACTCTATTTGGGATAAAGTCTGTCTTACTATGTCTGGTGCCTAAAGTCCCAACAACAACAACAACAAAAAACTAAATCAGACATTTGCAAACCATTGTTACCTAATTATGATTATCATAAAAGAGTTAGTCTGCTGGAGACCCTGTAATCATTATATATTTGCACCTAAATTGGCACAATTTATCTTGAAGAACCGCATTGAAAAAGATAAATATCAAATGCTGGTGAACATTCACACGCACATTTGCATCATAGAGGTTTTTTTCTGCAAGTACTTTGAAACCTGAAAAATGCTAGTAATATTATTCTAAATAATCCATTACTATAGCCCATAGAATAAACAATAGGAAAAGGAATAGGAGAGGAGAGAAGAGGTAAAATGAAGGCTAGCTTGACCTTACCCAGCACTCACTGAAGGCCAGCAAGTCGTTGATGTGTGGTTACACAGAGAGGAGAGTGAAAAGATGGCATAAAAAGAATACTACTTAAGAAACTAAAGGGTGTAATTGCACCAAATAACCAATGTGTATGAGGGGGGCAGTGCAGAGAGAGATGGTTACCTCCAGGGGGAAAAGAGTACTGGATATTGCCCAGTGGTTTGCCTTTCTGGTTATGGCTATTTACAGTGGACAGTTCTTGAGTCACCATAAAGGTGGCTTGTATAGTGTGGCCTGTTCCAGTTGCTGAAGTGAGTGTGTCCAGCTTAAATGGCCAGTCTTACAGGAACAGCACAAATTCACTTCATTAACACACTCACTGCTGGGCTCCCAGGTGACATGCACTTAAGTGCCTATATTTCACTGGCATGTTGACACGAGAATCAATGATAGAGCTGCCAACATGGCTGAGGTTCAACAGTTTTTTTACCTCTCCTGCCAAACATGTATGAAGGCATAAGAATGGTAAATGTCTTTTTGTTCAAAGATATGCATTCTAGCTTATTCCATCTCTATTTATTATTTAATTGGAGCTGGGGCTTTTTAAAACCAATCTTGGAGGCAATTTGCCAGTAGCCTTCTGATAGGAGTCATGCTTTCAACATCGTCTGAATAGTTATCTTGACTCTTGAATTCATGTCTTCTTACCTGATAACATATTATCTGTTTTTATTGAAGGAAACTTCAAAGTCATTTCATGTTTGTGCCTGTGAATCATCAGATGATCCTCTGTTGGAAAACGCTGTCAGGCAAACACAGAGAGAGAGAGAGAAAGAGAGAAAAAAAAGAGGAAAAAAAAAAGAAGAATTTAATTTTCTAATAAACTTTTGGCATTGGACAGAATTTCAAAAATGAGAGAGAGAAAGAAATTTATCCAGCTAGAAATGTGTCCACATGGCACAGGAAACAGAATATTTGAAAATGCAAGTGAGTATGAGTAACAAATAATGGTATTCGATTTAGAAACAGATTTGCTGCTGTGCTCTCTGGAATGGCAAACCGTAAGGTGTCATGCATTTTCTTGAAAAAAAACTGCAGACCAAGTTTTGGATTCTAAGGGTCTCCAGCTACCACAGCCTCACAAGTCACCACGTGTCTGAGGATCTGTGATAGCTGCTGTTTTGTGTGCTCTTAGCCCACGGCAAATGCTAAGTAATAAGGCAACTCTTAAATCACTACTGGATTTTTCTGCTTTTGTGTCTTTCTGCAACCTGTATCTGATGAACAGCAATAAAAATAATCAAATAAGCCAGCTTTTCCCTACCCAAAAGTATTCAGGCAGAATGTGGTTTTAATTTTGGAAATATCTGATAGTTTGGCTTGATTTGAAGTGACAATGCAATGGTGCTCAGTTTTATAGCAACTCATTATGAACCTTTATGACACTAAATTAAATCCTTTTCCTTAGTCAAGGACAGAAGGTGGAGGGATGTTCTCTGTAAGAAACTAATCAGCGTGCTAAGCTTGTTTTTAGTCTGATAACAGACTTCTACAACAAATAACTTTTTTTTAACAAGGCGAAGAGATAAACTTGAATAAATGCTCAAACACTTACACACTTGGGCTCAAAGAGGAAATTGGTTTTGTGAAGTTTCCTTCATCAGAATGATCACACACAGATCTTTGCTACTGTTATAGTTTTAACAGGGTTATTTCATGACCAGAAAAGGCCAGAAGTTGTATCACCAAGGCTTGAGGGGTGGGGGGGGGGGGGGGAATGGGGAATTTAAAAGCAGCTTTTTTAAATCAACAGGTACATAGGAGATGGCTAAAAAAAAAAATTAAAAAAAAAAGGCAACAGAGTTAAAGGGACCTAAAGTTTTCAACACAGTGTACTCTTGGCTAAGTGACTGCTTGTGACTATAGTATATAATATATATATATAAGTATATAAATATATATAAGTTGCCTTATGTTACATTCTGAGAATCTCTCTAAGCCCATAGACAAAGCAGCATAATGGGAATGAACTCTCTGGAGGAAAAAAACAGAAAAAGAAAGAAATCCTGAAGACCTTTTCCTCACTGTGAAATCCTGGTTCATTGCTTACTCATCTGGAAGAAATGCAGCACTAGAAATTTATGCTAAGAACAAAGGCAATATAGGAGAAAGACTGCTCAATGAAATTGTGAGGGGAAAAAATACCTCACATTTATCTCTTTTGAAAGTGGATTTTCCTTCATGGATGCCATGCTTTACCTTCAGGATGGAATCAGCCAGCTTAAAGAGGGCATGGGGCAACAGAGGAGAAACTATTCCTCCAGCCCAGACTTCTCTGTCTTTTTTTCTAAGTCTACTTTCTCCCTTGTGCAGAAGGTCAATTCCCTCAGCCCCCAGTACAAATCCACAGTGGCCAAGAAAGAAACCAGTCCCCAGTCAACTTAGCTGGATAGCAGCTCTGCACTATGCACTTATGTGAAATCCTCATTTACAATAAACAGAGGTCATGTTTGGAAATGGGGAACTAAATATTTTTTAAGATGAAGTCACACCTACATTGTTCATTTTTCCAAGTTGTGGCAGCATGCAACCAACCTTGCTCTCTGAACACCTTGTTTGGATCAGATTCTCCTCCACTGAGGAAATCAATTAATAGTTGAAATGCAAACACTCTGATCAACTGATTTCAGTGTAAAATTTAGTTTCAAGTTTCATCAAAAAGGTAAATAAAACATGACTGTAAAACTCAGACACTTTTATTCTACCTATGTGACTGAATGGTGAAAGTTTAACTCTGCATGTGGAGATCCAAAGGGACACATCATTGACCAGAGGGACAATCCAAAAGATGCACTCTGACACCCAGAGAAAAGCTTCCACTTGGAGAGACAGCAGAGCTGCTCAGCCAGTCATTAACTGGACCACAGGCTTAACCTTTTCCTTATTTCAGCTCCTGGCAAAATCAATACCTACACTCTGATAACAATCACCTATTGCTCTGACAGAAGAACCTAAAGGGCTGTAAAAATATTAGCCAGCTGAAAACTCTTAGCATACAGTTGAAGCAGGGAAAAATTGCACTAATTAAGAGAGGAGAACTCTAGGAAATGGATGCACTAAATCACTTAGAACAGATGCATATAGGAACCCTGTGGCAAAAGCCCAAAAGACACCCTTGCCTGAAGATTTTACTCACAAACTCTTTTCACTAAACCGAATAAGGGTCAAAAGTGCCACACATGGAACTTCCTTCATTGATGCACACAGAGGAACTTCCCTCACCACTGAAAAATCATCAAAAAAGCACATAAATCCCAATTCAAATCTCAGCAGGTGAAATCCTTGTTACTTCAGGCTTTTTAAGCTTATTAGACAACATTACAGGTCAGACTATACCCTCAGAGACACAGGGCAGACCACCAGTCAACAGGACAGGAATCCCAAATGTATATCCTGGGGCAAAATTTGTCTACTGGCTGCATTTTCTGTAGAAAATATTTAGTAAGAAGATGTCTTAAAGAGCAAAAATAAATAAATAAATAAATAAATAAATAAGCAGCTAATAAGATATCAGTGTATTTTAGTATTTAAAACAGAAAAAATTAGGAGGGTTACTACATCCAATAACAAGTGTAATATATTCCATCATACATCTAAGCAGAAGACGTGCCCTGCCTAGTGTGTTCTCTCTTGCTAGTCACTAAAGGAATTTGCAATACCTGGCTTGAAACATTAGGCTTGGGGATGAGAGAAGGCACAGAAGCAGATTTAGAAGCACTTGTACTGACTCGGTTTTGACTAGCTGTTGTATTTGCTTGAAATATTTTGTAATAATGTCTTGTGGGAAAGGAGGGAATCGAGGGGGAGAAGGACTTAAAAAAATGCACCAAACAAAACCCTGACACACATATTATTATTAGACACATGTTAATATATCAGGAGGCATTATACAAGCCAGAGCTAGTGCTGAGGACCCAATTAATATCACCGCTGACTCCACTCACCTGTGAGCAGCCTGGGGCACTGCAGACAAAAGGCCTCTCCTGCTCCAAGTTCATCTTTGATTCCTCATAAATCTACATGTTAAAAGGGGGAGGGGGAAAGAAAGGGAACCTATGAATATATGTGTTCTAAACTTCACACAAGCATGCAACATACAGTCGTCACGGTTTATGCTTTTATTTCAAACTCCACAAACAGACCAGAACAAAGTTTTCATCCTCAGAGTACTAAGTTTGCTAATATTCAGCAGTTTCCCTATAGTCTAAGTTCTTATTAACCTTCCTGAACACATATTTACTTTTAGGAAAGAAAAGAAATTTTCAGCTTTCACGGCAGAAATCTGCTTCAGAAAATAGCATATGTTCAGTATTGTTATTAGATAAGACCGTGTCTGCTCAGAAATATCTTGAATTAAAGGTTTTTACCTTTCCTCCTTCAGTTCCTGCTGAACAACATTAAAAACAGACGTCTAGGTTACTTCTGAGAAAAAAACCACTTTTTGAAGTTCTGAATCCGTACTGTCTGATATTAATAAGTTAAATTCATTACATACATCTCTCTTACACACAAGGTAATTGTGCATCCCCATCCTTGAAAAGGTCAGCTAGATCGTCAGGAGTTTGAGAAGTGAAGTTTTGTCTAAAACTGCACTTCCCCATAGCAGTTCCAGTCCTGTAACCTTGAACTAAACCCTGGGGGAAAGATCCTGAGTCTTGAATAAAACCAAAGGAGGACACATTCACTCTCAGAACACACAGCTGAATTTGGGTCAATAGTAGGGCAGTGTCCCTGACCAGAAAAAAAACACTAATCATTTTTTTAGTAACATTCTAGGATGTAAAATAAATAAGTCATTCATTTCAGAAATGTTTTGAGCCTTTTGGTACAACTGTTATTACCAGCTAGAATGTAGTGGCTGATCCACCTTAAAGCACTACATATGACTTCTGCTTACAGATTACCTGAAATCCCTTAAAATTCAGCCTCCCCACAGTCCCACTTAGAAAAATACCCAAGTTGTGTTTGTATAATTTTTTCAGGAACCAAAGGGAAATATCTTTGTGGAGAAGCAGACTGTGATTTCAAAACTATAAAAACCTGCAGGAAAGATGCTAAAGTTACACAACTCCACTGTAATTTTTAAAAACACAGTTCATTGCTTCCTATTATCAGGACACTTACACTTGACAGAAAGCTCTATTTCCAGAAAAGGTACTCCCATCCTTTGCAAACAATAAATACATCATTAACCTGAACATCAGCCAGACCTTTCACTGCCCTAAGTTCTCAAAGAAAAAAACCAAACAAACAAAAAACAAACAAAACTTTTGGATGATAACTTTTTTTTTAATTAAAATTCATTCTGGTGGACAACAGGATAGCCTGTTTTTTTTTTTTCCTACCTGTGACATAAATAAACCCCACTTTTTATCTGAGTCCACTGACTCCTAGAAGCAGCATCCAGAAGTGAAGAATTTCTACTTTTATTTGCCCTTTAACCTTCACAAGGACACTACTCCCTAAAGGTGACAATAAGCATCAACTGATCTTCCCAGTGAGGACATCTCTACCAACATCTGGCCTGAGCCAAGTGATTTATTGCACCACATACAATCAAGTGTTAAGAAAGACCCTAACTCAAGACTAACCTATGTATGCACAGAAGGCTAGAACTGAAATAACTAAAATTGAACCTAATTTACTCCTTTAAGATTATTCATATCCTGTTTTGATTTAACTTACAGCTATGTTAAACTGAAATAAGATACTCATAATCAGAAATGAAAGAGTATGTTCATATACTAAAATAACTAAAGGTGTCAAATTACTTCTAATTTCAGTTATTTCAGTTCCAGACTGTGCAGAGACAAGCTCTTCAGAGATGAAGCCATAAAAATACTCTGAATTACGCTATCCTGTCTGAAAGATACAAGCAGCAGACAAACTAGACAAACAAACGCCCTCCAAAACAAAACCAAAACCTCCAACTAAGTTTGATTTTTAAATACATCTCTATTTATGGGATGTAACCCCAGGGATGTTGTCTTTCCTAAAGACCTTTTCACAGAAAGAATTAAAAAAATGAAAGGCTGTGTGTGAATAATGAAAGGCTTTATCTAATATCTCAACTACTCCCACAACTGAAGCACTGCCAAAGGTTTCTGTTACCCCTTTTTCCCCTCCTCAGGGGACAGTGGCAACGGCATTTTCAATAGCAGAGCAACAGATGAGACTCAGTTAAAGAAAACAAGATAGTAACAGTTCTGGTTCCAAGCGTCCAAGAGGATTTCAAAACATTACCAGGAATTATTTGGAGTTTGTTTCCTTATTGAATATTGCAAGTCTAAGACTCCTCACCCTGAGCTTGAGCTTTAGTCCCTGAATCTGTCAGTATATGTTCTGATAGCACTTAAATGATTCTCAAGGTTATCTAGATAGATAAGCACAGACTAAGCACCTAAATAACACACTAGATGAAAACTAGAATCCTGAGTGTGCACATCAACTCCAGGAAGTCAACACCAAGAAAACATGAACTTGGTGTTTATTCTCAGTACTTGGAAAAGGTGACAGATTCAACATTTAACTCTTTTCCACAAACGTACAAGCCAATGCTTGTTCCCATGAGAATCATTCTTTGCAGACACTAAACTTTAATAAAGTAATAATTCAGAATGGCTGTATCACCTGCACTACTGTCTAGCAAAACTTAACCCATATTACATGTTACCAGGTAGAACAGTGCCCTCAAGGCAAATTGCCCCATGCAGAATTTGTGTTCACATGTGATGCCATCGCCACAGTTGAGGCTGTGGTACTACTGACTGTCTTACAACAGTAAATGAGTGAAAGAAGCTGTCTGCTGCCTACAGTTTTTGAGAGGATGTCTGGTGCTTGGTTATTGTGTGGCAGCAATTCCAGCTGTATGCTTGAATGTTGACCAGAAACAAGCAGCTGAAAGTCTGGGCTGTGAGCATGAACCTTCTGCATGCTTCAATCCTGCTGAACTCTGCAAGAGCTACAGATGCACAAGCAACACAGGCTCTCACCCCAGGTTTGCAGCAGGGTGGGGGCTTTCAGCAACAGAGGTGTTCTGGTTGTGCACAGCACATCTTGCACTGCATCCTTTTCGAGATACAGGCATGCATCTCCCATCCTTCAGGCTGGGGTATGGACAGCTGCACACAGCCTCTGGCACACACCTCTCTTTACATGTCTCACGTGTGTTGCCGGGCCACACATTCCACATCTTCTTTTTCCACACTGTGTGCAGGTGAAGGAAGGAAATAACGCAACCAATGGCAATATTTCGACTTCACCTAATAAAAATAAATCACAGCAGCTTTTCCATCTAAATTAGGGTGCTTATTAACCTTTGGGACCTTAAAAATTCAAGTTACTCTCATACAACTTTTGTAGTACTACCTATAACTGCTGCAATTAATGCACATGAAGAATATCAAACAAATCTATGATAACTGTAAAGTTAAAAAATTGCTCAAGTCTGAATTTTTTTGGTCTGTTATCAATAGCTTAATTTATTGCAACTTTGTGACCTCTTTGAAGAAACAAGGATTATGAATACAAGCAAACACTAATATTGATATGTCAGCATTAGTTCTGATATTATTAACAATAGGCATTATGCAGCAGAAAAGGGGGCTGAATTTTAATAGACATGTTAACAACATCTGTCAACATTTATTGCCCTATTGTGACCATGTAAAGAGCCATATTGGCAGAATGTGTAAGTGAGGAAATCTGCTACGCTGTTGTAGCCTGCCATTATCCTGAAATATCGCTCTGCTCAGGAAAAGTGAAGGTATTCTGATTAGAAAAAGAAGTAAATAGAAACACAAAAAAAAAGACTTTTCCAACCCATGTCACATGGAAGAGAAACAAGTAAGTTCTGCAGAAAGCCAGGATTTTCTTCTATTCCTTGATTTTTGCATAAGATATTTCTAAATAGTTCTTACTATAATTAATAAAACTGAAGCCCACAGCAAGGAATGCAAGAACATAACAAAGAAATAAAAAGCAAACAAAATAAATGAAACCACCCTCAGAACACAGCAACAAATTGCATCTCCTCTCAGCAGCATTCAGAGGGAAGTACCCCATGTCCTCAGGCTCCTCAAGGAGATTTTGCAGAGCCCCAGGATCATCCTTTCTGAACCAGAAAAACAGTTCTAATATCTAATACCAAGAAAGCATGCTCCTTTCTGTCTCTCTCTCCCCCTTTTTAAACTCAGCAGTAATCTTACAGCCATACTGGTAAAAACATCAAGCAGGCTTGTTTCCTGTTTCAATGTTATTCTTGAAGTGGGCTGCAGTAAGAATCTGATTTTCATTGGGCTATTATTATTTGCAGCTGTGTGACCTTTTTAACCCTCTTTTAAAAGTGACATTTCAGCCTTCAACCTCAAGCTGTCTAAATGTTGCAGGGTTTTCAGGCCTCTGATTAACAGAGGAAAAGAACTGATGGGGAGGTGTATACTACAATGTGTCTAATACAGGTCAGTGCACCCATCCTGCCATTTGCACAAGTGACTAATTACACCCTTACAAGCAACCTGTTTGTTGAAATTAATCACCTGGGCACATGCTTGCAAGACAGGTTTCTTCAGCCTGGTGTAACCAAGGTCACTGAGATTTCCAAATACAAGTACAAAATACACAGTCACTGGCGTTAGCAGCAGTATGCAGAGACATGAGCAATAAATGAGGCATCACCTGTTTTTTAGGGTCATGGGCACAATGTTTAAAAAGTGAGAGAAGACGTGGTTAAACTCCACTTGCGAATAGTAAAGACCCCCACCAGTTTATGCAGCATTTTAAACTGCTAGTCATGGCTATTCAGTGCAGCGTTATTTATAGATAATTAGAGTATTATTAGAAATGTTATTACAACTTGTTGGTTTTGGAAGTGTAATACAGGCAGGGTTAATGCCTACAGTTGAGCAATGCATACTCGCATGAGCAAAGTCAATTTTAAGTACTGTTGCGCTAAAACAGTGTATGGTGTTTTTCGTCAGCATGGGCTTTTCAGTGGAAGCACTTGTTTTCTGAACTCGCATCATGCTTTCCACATGCACGCATACAGGGCTCATTATTACAGCCCTGCCTGCTTCAGCTGCTACAACGACTGGTCTGTCAGCATTTCCATTAGAAAACCCCTTGGTTTCAGGATTAAAGCATTTCCAAATGGTTCTGGATGCTGGAAAGCAATTTATGTCTGGAGTCCCTAAGAAGGACTTTAATACGATGCACATTTGAGCTGGGCCTTGAGCCCTCACTGGTACTCCAGTGAAGTTTTTGTGATTGCATTTATGACATTTATATGTGGAAAAACACTTAGCTTGGGCCTTTACTCATTTGTTTTAAAAGAAGAGAGCCCCATAAATCTTTAGGCAGAGCTGAGGGCTCTCAAAAAGCAGTTGATGTGTGAATTGCCTCAACAGCAAGCAGCCTTCCTCCAATCTTTTCCCTGTGGCTGGCACCTGTGAAGTCACTGGCCACTGGCATGCTTCAGGATGGTTTGAGAACAGTATCAAAAGGATTCTTGCTTTGTGCTGCCAAACACCCCAGTTCCTTTTTAAATGGCCACTTGGTTTGCCTATTGCCTGCCTGAACAGAAGCCAGTGCTGGGAAGGGTCCCCGGCAGTACTGAGGTTTTGTCCCATATCTCTCTTACAGGTATATCCACTCACCTTCAAATCAGCTGAGGGAGAAGACGTTTTGATCCCCCAACTTAGTATATGGCTGCTAAACCTCACTGTTTCTTTTATCAAAGAAAGCCAAATAGCTGCCTTCTGGCTTTGTTCTGCTTATGCAGAGCTGAGTTCTTCTCAAGAAAGAGCTGAACTGACTGGGCATAACTAAAAAAGTAAGGTGTAAAGACAGGAAATTTCAAAATGGAACAAGAATGAAGTTTGTAAAACTCCAGAATTAAGGAGGGGGGAAGTAAGGGGAGGAAGAACCACAAAAGGACTGGGGGCAAGGGGCCACCAGTGGAAATGGAAAAGAGAAAGACAGTAGAAGTAAGGACTGCAAACACTGGGGAGCAGGCTGAGGAAGAGGAAGGGAGTAAAAGGATACCTCTGCAAAAGAAACTCAAAATAGAAAGCGGATGACCTACTGCCTTTCCACGTAGCAGCAGTGTGAGAGCTCAACGCTGTATATCACCCATGCAAGTATGTGGTAGAGGGCACGATTTGTCCTCTGCACTGCATGAGCTGTATCTCAAGTCTAGAGGAAATGTATGAGTCTAAATGATTACATTTCTTGGACTCTCCATTTCAGTATAGGAAACCCATCATGGTTTTACTTGCTCTAGTGCAAAAGGATTTGGTGTTTTACAGAAATGGCCATGGGGTTATTAAGCACAGGCCACAGAAGACAAAAGTGGACATAGGAGGATAGAGGTGAAGAGTGAAGGTAAAACAAAAGCACACTCAGAAAACCCAAAAAACCCAACACCTAGCACTTTTGAAAACAGTTCATGCAAGTTATCTCAACACAGAAATATTCTATAGGAGAACTCAGATCTTTATAGGGCAAGATGGCTATTACTTCAACTCTGGAAAAACACTTTGAGGAATAATGCTGTTATTTTGCACTCTGTGATTGGCCAAACAGAGCCAGCCTAACCTGGATGTGGCCCAGGTTTGTAGCTCTGTAACTGTCCCCCACTGATGGCATTTGCAGAATAGCCCTAATACCTGCTCTCCCTAGTTACAAGTCTGAAACCACATGAGAGACCAGACTGTAACCTCACTGACAGCACTGAGTTTTGCTTAACAGAACACGCAGCAGCAGCGGTACAATGTAAGGAAAAGGAAAGGCAGTATTCAACAACAACATTTTGCACCTCGGCAGACAGAAACCATACCTGTAGCACTTCTCCATTTTCCCTACATGCAGTTTTTCTGCTTTCCAGCGCTGGAAATTTAACAGCTAATACAGACCCAGTATCTGGGTCTATGGACTTAACATGACAAATGTTAGAGAAAATGTTGTGTGTCCACGGGTAGTCAAACAGCATCCTAATGCCATCTCAACATGAACAAATACTGTTGCTGTCCTGTATCATCAGACGTTCAACTTCAGTGCTCATGTTAGGAGACCAAGTTAGACCTGAGGGTCTTGGAAGAGAGGGAAAGAAGATAGGATGGAGAGAAAGGGTGGAGGAAGAAGAGGAAAAAGGGGGAGGAAGGGGGGAAAAGGAGAAGAAGGAAAGGAAGGAATGGGAATAAGTGAGGGAAGGCAGGAAAGGGAAGGGAGGAAATGGGAAGAAAGGGAGGAAATTGGAAGAAAGGGAGGAAAGGGAAGAAAGAGAGGAAAGGGAGGAAAAGGAGGAAAGGAAAGGAAAGAAAGGGAAGAATCAGAGGAAAGGATGGACTATGTTAAAGCAAGATTCAAAGGAACAAATGCTTTAAATTGTCTGTTACAAAAGGACTCTCCACTATTTTAAAAGCTTCAACACTCAGACTTCCTTGATCAGATGCCTGTACGTGGTGATATCTGTCCTTGTTTAGGTCACTGTCCATCTCACAAATTGTTCTGCTCAAAGGGAGGTGAGGGAACTGCAAAACAACTGCAATAACACAAGTGGCAGGAATCTTGCTTCAAGAGACAACCACTAACATCTATCATTTTAAAGGAAAAACATATTTGCTCTGTTCTTTATGAGCAAGTCTTGGCTTCTCCCTCTACAGGACAGAATCCCTTGGGGCACAACATGCACACAAAGAAGTTAAAACCACCATTAGCTGAAATCAATATTTACTACCAAATTCTTGAAAGATTTAAAGGAGAAGATACATGCAGAGAACACCATTCCAGGCTCTTACAGTCATTATTAACATGGATCTGATAGTACCCACTCTCCCTCACTACTAATTATTTTGGGTTACACACTTAATAACACTTCAGTGCGATATTCGATTACCTACAAAGTTACTAATAGTGTAAGATTGGTCCACTTAAAATTGTATCTGGTTATTTTCCAGGCAAAGGGATAAAAAAGAACAGAAAATGTTCTGTCAGAAAGCCTGCCCCAATATTCACTCATCTCCAAAAGGGTAACTGTATTAAGTGAGATGGGTCGCCTGTATTCTACAAACCCCCTCACAATCACAGCCCGGTTCCCAGAGCTCTAGCACTCACTGTGCTTCATGTCAGTGGTTCCTATGCCAAGAGCATTATTGTGGGTGTATGAAAGAAAAACAAAGAGTCTTCAGATCAACTTTGCAAGTTAAGATGGTTCATCATGCCTGTTGCTGTGAAACAAACAAACAAAAAAAAAAAACCTACTTCAAGGAAAAAATTCAAGCGTTATGCACTGGAAAAGAACTCCAGGAAGCCTGCAAAGGGCAGAAAAGGCAACTGCAACTGTGGCGAGAGATGAAGCCCATGAAGCAGAGGGTGTCAATGATGAACTCCCAGTAACATCTGGTTACAAATAAGCTAATCTTTTGGGACTTTCCAATGTTGGCAGATAAGTGTGTTGTCTGTCCCTTCAAAGGCTGACCTCATTTCTATCCTTGGGTTAATGGCATGCAAAGCTCTCTGCTACACTTACTTTTTCATTCTTCCCCCCACCCCCAACAGTTATTATTAAACAACAAACAACTTTGCCTATTGTTGTCGTTTGCATACAATTTAATTAAGAGTTTTCCCTCCAGGAATAATATTGACTGAAGGTTTTGAAGGGTTGTTTTGGTTTTTAAGTGTTCTGTAACTGTAGTATGCTAATTGCTTCGGTTTACGATACACAAATAGATAAAAGAATTCACCTACCTTGCATGCAAATAAACACTTGGATTTGCAAAGGGAAGGAAGGAAAAAAAAAAGAAAGCATAAAAGATATCCTGGGGGAAACAACAACACAAGGCTGCTTAGCTGACTTTCATACCAGGAGCAGTTAGGGGCTTTAACACAAGCTTTGAAAATTTTGCCAGCCCAAATTTTCCTTCTCGTTACTGTATAAAATAATCCCTAAAACAGAACTCTGCAAGCAAACTTTAATATCTTATGGATAAAACTCTGCAATTCTGTATGTTTAAAGTAATTTCAAATTAAGATCAACCTCAATTTTTACTTTTTTTTTCTTTAGAGTTAACATACAAGACAGTTTAAAATTTTCATTACATAGAAAAATGAGGGCATTAATAAATCAGTTACAAGCCATTAATTATTAACTTTCACTAATTTTTAATTACCATTTTTAAAGATTTTTTTTTTTGGGAACTTCTCTCTGCAAAATGATCAAAAAAAAAAAAAAATCCTGAATCAAACCCTCCATGTTCACTCTTCCAAGATAAAATCCTCTGGGGTAACAAATCTCTTCTGAGACACTGGCAGCCCACGTGTCCCCTCAGGCAGTACTCAGCACCAGAGAGTCTCAGACATCAAAAACTAAATACTGCTCTTTTCAGCCCTGACAAATCAAGGGCAGGCTGATTTGCAACACTTAAAACTTTGTGTGTGTGAAGCTACCAGCAACCTCCAATGCATACACCTTATCACGTTTCTCACCATCATATAACTAGTTTTACTAAGAGCTGTGTAACAACTTATTTCGGGTAAGTGTCATTTGGATTCAGGTTTATCTATATGTTTTTAGGAATACAAAGATGGAACCATCTGACTGTTAAAATCCCTTCATAAAATAGGAGGTTTTGAATTCTGAAACTGGGATAAAAAGCTGTTTCCAAATCATCCATTGCATTGAATAAATACAGAACAGCCCAATTAGACTTTAAAAGGGCAGTATGCAAATAAAGCAGTAAGAAACGAAGCACTTGAACTAATAACTCAAAAAAAAAATACACACTCAAAGAAGCTGCAGATATTAAAATAAGAGTTTATATTTTTATAGAATCACAGAATAGTTTGAGTCAGGAGGGATCTCTAAAGGTCATCTAGTCCAAATCCCTTCAATGAGCAGAGACATCTTCAACTAGATCAGATTGCTCAGAGCCCTGTACCAAATGTGTCCAGGGATGGGGCATCCACCACCTCTCTGGGTGACTTTTTCCAGTGTTTTATCACCCTCATTGTAAAAAACTTTTTCCTTATACCTACTGTAGATCAATCCTTCTTCAGATTAAAACCATTAAGCCTTGTCCTGTTACAACAGGCCCTCCTAAAAAGGTTGTCCCCATAAGCGGTGGCCCACTTACTTATTACAACCAGCTCCTTACAGAGATTTTTTGTGAGACAGGAGGCTTCCAGCTTAACAAAACAGCTAAAACTACGGACTAGAAGAAGAATTCACAGTAGTTAATGAAAACCTTTTTGGGGAGGCAGGGCAGGTATTTCAGACTCAGTCTCATGGAGTACCTGAAGCAACATCAGT
The DNA here is from genome assembly GCA_035041135.1 of Platyrinchus mystaceus. Lineage (NCBI taxonomy): Eukaryota > Metazoa > Chordata > Aves > Passeriformes > Tyrannidae > Platyrinchus > Platyrinchus mystaceus. The sequence goes on along the minus strand of JAWWLV010000088.1, from coordinate 34,061,529 downwards.
AATCGCAGGAAATGTCCCATGCAGGTATTATTAACAAACAATGCCCTGCTGCAGGCACAGCCGTTCCCAGGGCTCTGAAATCAGCCACTACCAAGTCCAAAAACACCAAATGCTCGGGGCAGATAGCATCAACACAGCAGCCCCCTTCTTCCCTGCCGTGACACAGACCAGCAGCACGGAGTACTCTGCTTCACTTCCTTCCAGCTCTCACTGGAATGAAAGGCTGAGGACCATCTGCCTCAGCAATTCAGGTACCTGACTTGGAAGCAGAACAGAACATCCCATGAACTGCTTGGCAGACATCCAAAACAAAACAAAAAAATCCAAACCATTTTGTGCTGTCCCCCCTGCCCTCCTACACCCCAGCTTGGCTCTGGCTTCCCAGTCTGCCCTGGATGAGTCCATAACCCTTGGGTCAAGCTTCTCAACCTTTGAAGGACTGGACCCAAGAGAGGAGCTAACTTTGATGAGAATCCAACACAGGTCTTCAAAGGCTTTTTTTGCAAATATATGCTTGCTCTGACCACAAAAGTAGTGACCTCTATCCTCTCCTTGGGCAAAAACAAGAGTGCCTCAGAGATATTCCTGAGGGTCAGAGATGCTTCTCCAGTCCCCAGCACTAATATATTTAGTCCCCTGCAAATACATATGCTGCATGTGAGACAAAGAAGTCTGCCTCCCTCTCCATACCCAAAAGAGCAGCTCAAACATCAGCATCTCAGAGGAGCTCCAGGGTAGACAGGGATGTGCCAATGCCCTGTTCCCTGGTTGAGAAGGTGGGGTGAGTCCTACCCTGACACACCATGAGCCCCCTGTAGTTCTAACCCCCACAGAGTCCCCCAGACTCCACGGTGCCTGACATACAGCTTTTCTGGTGGTCACCATTGGAGGGAGCTGCGTGAGTGGAGGCACAGCCCAAGGCACACAGCCAAGGCTGCTCAGCTGCTACTCCCTTGGGAGCACTCCCACACCAACACAGACCATGGCTGGATTTAGGGCTCTCTAATAAACCTAGATAGGTCCAGCCTGTATACTTCTGCCTAGTCAGACCTCAATCTCTGCCTCAAGGAATGAGTGATTTGGGATGCAGAAGGGACATAAATGCAGCCATTGCTCAACTGCCCCACAAGCAGGGGACATCTGACATGGGCTGCCACTCTGCTCTCGACTAATAAAGCGACCACAAAGCAAACAGTTACCAGTGGTTGGGCAGGGGGATGAGTCTACTTTCCAGAATCAATTGAAACAGCATCTGTCATTAGGCAAATGCCACTGCAAACTATGGGAGGCTTTTCCAGGAGCAGAGAGAGAGTTCTGCACTCCAGGAGTGACTGCACATGTCTGTGTGCACAGGACTGTGGGGTAGGTGAGAGTGTGCAAAGGGACATTTTTTTCCCCCCTAAAGGGATGCAAGTACCCCTTAGAAATAAAAGTCTACAGAACTCTTATCAGAAGACTTCTGTATCACACTATAAAAAAAAAAAAAATCAGCCCTTCTGGCTCATGGGTTATTGCCTCTGTTAAGGAGACAGTACCTCAAAATGAAGCAATTCCAAGCCAGTGAATAGCCACAAATTTCTGGCAGTGATCAATCCATAACTACAAACAAAAATATTAAAAACTCACACATATTAAAAAAATTACTTTTCCTAAAAAGAAGGAGGCAAAGTGAGGGGTAATTCTCTGTAGACTGTACGTTCACAATCTGCGAACAACTCACAGCAACTTATAACATACTGCGAGTGTAAAGCGGTGAAATTCAAACATCTCTAAAAACCACAGATTTGTAACTTGTGCTTATGTAAATACACAGCTTTCAAACCTCAGCCGTCCTGGCCATAGCTCTTCTGGGAAAAATGAAAAAATCTTGGCTAAGATTTTCAAGAGCAAGTGGTGATACTGAGCGCCTCCAGTTTTTATGTGTCCAATCAGAAATACTTTAAAAGGCTTCATTTTCAACTCCTGCTGCACACACCCTCTTCCAATCATATCCCTTTAGGGAATATTTATCTTAAAAAGTACGCAAATATGGAAAAGTCAAACACATACACATTATTCTGTTCATTCTTCTCTCAAAAGTCTCTCTAACACGAAGATGTAATTCTGTGCCAAAATTATAGACAAGAGGCTAAAGACCAAACATTTAAAGACTGATTTTAATTCTTTTTAACAGAGCTGAAAGATGCTCATAGTCATAATTAACTGCAATGAGCTTTAAATATATTGTATCTGTAGTCTCCTCTAAAAAATTCTAGCTTACATGGTCTATCCCAAGTCACGCGAAGTTGGTGGTAAATCCAGGAAATAAATACATATATATTTATAGTTACAATATACTGATTAACTGCAAGATCATTATTTTGGGAATGGACTGCGTAGACTGATCTGGCTTTTTGCATTTTTAATTAATATAATTTATCTCATTTTGAACTAGGGTGCAGAGTTATTACTAATGAATACTTTGTATGAAAACTTAAAATAGAATTAAAAAAAATAAAAAGCTATCTTAACATATAATTGCCTCAGTTTCTAAAAAGAGAATTTAATATATAAGCTACTTTGAAGGTCTAGCAAGCATATGAATACATAATTCCTTTTCCTTCCCTTGCAGGAACAGAAGACCACTCAGATTTTTACCAGAACAGTGAAGAAAATAGCCTTATTATGAAAGTAATCTGAATGTAAGCACTCACATTCCCTGATAATATAGATACTATAATCCATTACTCAAAAAAACCAAAGAGCATTCAGAATCACTGTCCTTAATCTGTGTGTCTGTACAGCACACATGTTATGAATGCTTTCTATCAACTGGCCAGATCCATCTATACTTTACAGTACCTATGCTATAGAGGTAACATAAGCAGAAAATAAAGGCATAATTAAGGTGGCAAAATTCCAGCAAAGGCAGATTTCACAGGTTAGTAGTATCAGTGACTGCCTCCAAAAAAGGGATTACAAATCCGGGCCTCAGTGTCTGGAATGGCAGTGCACTTTGATCCTAAGTGCATGACGGATCCTCCCAGTGTACTGTCTGCCTCCAATCAGGCTCCTGAGGAGGGTCGGGGGTTATTCTCAGAAAGCTGTATTACTACAGGCTGCTCCTTTCCAAGTATATGCTAACAGTATGAAGGCCATTAGGTCTGTATACTGTAGCTGTCATAATTTCGTGTGACATAGTATCCAATATTTTTATAGGTAAGGCTTGGTTTTCTTCACAGAGGGAGCTTTTTTTTCTGGACAGCTACAGATACTGACTAATGCTTTTGCATTTATCAATGCCACAAACAGCTTTTTGAATATTAATACTGCTAGATTTTCTTTCAAGTAAGTTAGAGGCAATTATAAATTAAAAAATGTTTGGAGAGCATCAAGAACAAACAGGACTGTCATTAATCTCCTTCCAAGGACTAATCTCCTCTAGCAAACTCCTATGCTACACTTTCCTCCTTCTCCCTGGTGTTCTCCTGTCTCAAGTACTGCCTTGGTCTGAAATGAAGAAGCCTCTAATCTTGGACCATTCATTTTGCATTTACCTACATAACAGTTTATTTTATGCATTTTTCTATTACTTCATAGAATGAATTTGCCTGTAGTACACAATGTGTTATGAATTTCTTGTTGTTACAATGTTTTAAAAAAATTAGGTCCTTTTCTGAGGCACTCTGATACTACACCAACACCTTTGGTATTGTCTTGTCCGGGCTGTAGGCCTAAGATGTTATCTCCTTTATGTAAGCAGTGGTAAGAAAAGAAGAAGCAAAATATCCCTAGTCATGTAAGAACATCTGGACTAACTAACCAATCTAAAATACAAGGATCTCTTCTGGTGTCACATCACAAATAACAAAAAACATATGTGGAGATACAGACTGCACCTTCTACTTGAAGTTAACCTGAAAAAAAATCACTGAGTGTTACCTAAGCTGTAACAAACATAAAAGAGCAAAGATCAATACACTGAAAGCTTATTTCATTTCAATCATTTGTGAGAAGTATTCACGGACTGTCTTGTTTCCAGCAACAGTGTTCAGCTCTTTAAGTAGACTCCACATTTTTCTTTTTAGAGGTACAAGTAAGCAAATTATTCAATTTAGCAAGTAGGTATCAGAGCAAAATAAAATACATTAAAAAAAATCAGTCATTTTAGTCCTTCACACCAACAAGAAATTAAAGGAATGTACTTCATTTTTTCAAGGAATTTCTTGCTATCTTCTTAATGGCTTTCTCTGGCAATCTCATTCCCATTCTCATATTTTCCTACTGAAAAAAAAGAAAAAGGAAAAGAACCTGAAACAACAAAGTATTTTGGAGAGGGTGTTTGTGTCACAGAATTCAGGGAATTTGGGGGGAAAAAGAATTATGGAATTTTTTGGGTTTCGTGCTCAATGCAGTTTTTAGGGAATTTTGCAGTTACAGATCAGCTTTTCTGTTCATGCACATGACACGACTGATGACAAAATCCATTTCACAGGAGTTGATAGAGCAACATTAGTGAGGGCATCACAACTTCCAGACAGAGAACACAGGACTCAAACAGTCAAACCTCATAGTGGTGAAGATTCCTATTTCAAGAGAGGTCAAGTCATTTTCACTACTGAATATGACTCCATATTTGGGAAGCAGGGAGGAGGAAGCAAAGAAAATCAGACTACATATATGCTGGGAAAGATGTTTTTTTACCTTCATCCCTTTTCACAAAGTCTATATATCTTGTGCTTTTTGATGGAAGGCTTTAATTGTGTGATAAATTGCATTTGGTAAAACAATTATTTCCAATTTAAATCAAATCCCTTTTGGAAGGCTTTACCAGAACAGTTCTGCCTGCAGATCTACCACAGGTGAGTCTGTGTAGCAAGGCTAGTTTAGGCACTCACTGATAGAGTATGAATGTGAAAATGCATATCCACCAAGGACTGTGATTTTACAGTAACTTTTAAAGTAGCATGGCTAGAATATTGCAAGACTACTCATTTTGGTGTGTGAAAATCCCTTTGGTGTTTTCCAGTTAATAAGGATGAAAGGAGAAAGGAAAAAAAAAAAAAAAGAAAACAGAACATGGGAAAAAATTATAGGGCTTCATAGGCAGCCTTGAAGGAACATGGATTGAACAACCTTTGAAGTACCCAATTCTAAAATGAGATCATATGAGAATTTTTTTTAAGCAATAAAATTGAAGCCTCAGAAACAAGTGTAAGTTACAGCCTGAAGTGCTTTATCACAGCTCCGTGAACCCTCTTCCATAAACCCTAGTTATTTTAAAAGTTCATTTACTTCAAGGCAAAAATTGAACTGATTGTGTGGGGATGAAAGGGCAGGAGGGATCTATAGTTTCCCAGAAGTGTGTTGGTAAATAAGGAATGCATCTCATGACATCAAAGTCATCAGAGGAGAAGAACTGTCTCCTGCCAGCCTGCAATGAAGCATTTTCCACTTGGGGATAAAAACAAATACCTGTGCCTTATGTGCTGCTTCTACAAAACTCCTGCCCTCTGGAGAGCAAAGCCTTCAATTTAATAACATGCCTACAGGTATGTAAAATCACAAACTAGCTTTTAACTCTGGACTCAAAAATTATGCCTGGGCTAATGCTGTGCCACACAAAATACCCAAGCTCATTCTGAGGGAACGTGTCTGTTCACACTTCACAATGCAGAACTGGGCAGAGATAACTAGATCACATCATGGAAGTAATACCAGCAGAACACTGCCCGTGAGTTAATCAGCCAAGTCTTTCAGTGGAGCTAACTAATCCACACACAAAACTCTGCTGATGGGGATAGGCCTCTTCCAGATAGAAATCTGCCCATCTACACTCATCTGAGAGGTTTCTGTATTCTATGACACACACATAATCAATTTGACTTTAAGTATCCTCAGTATCTCCACCTCAGTCTTCCTTTGTAATCAGCGAAGAGAAATAGGCACATGAACATTGTCCACTTGACACAGACACCTCTACTGGGAAGAGAGGAATGATGAGCTAGAGCTACCAATTTTTGGCTTTGAAAGAAGATGGGATGATTAGCTCAACATCATGTAGATGCTTTCCTGTGGTCAGAAAAACTGATTCTTCCACAACAAACTGATTCTTCTGAGGTAGGATAATGCTGGCTACCTGTCTAAAGGATCCTATTCATGTTCTTAAAGCACTGATTAGAGAAAGTGATAAGTCCAGAAACTGTTCAAGATAGGTCACTTTTTTTGCAACCAGACTGAGTTTTGCTGGCTCCACTCTCCTCACTTCCATTCAAGTAGCATTGCCTGGCCAGAGGCCTGGCTGGAATCAGCAAGACTAAATATCCCACACCATCCCAGGAGAAAGGCGTTTCACCCTGCACACTCTGTGCATGGAGACCTGCCTGATCACACCAGAACAACCCTCCAGCTGAGTACGTGCAGACCTTCCTGGTGGAAAACCACTTGATGCAGGACCCCAACCAAGGTGTGGTATCTCATGTTATGAGACCAATCCAGCACAAAGAGTGTCTAAGCCACTGAAAACAAGTCACGTTTTCTCAAACTTCTTTCCCCAAACTACATCTGTGTTCAGATAATAGGTCTAAAAGATATCACCTTCAGATATTGATTGGGCTTGTATGCTATTGCTCACAGAAGTTACTTTTAAATAGATTTAAATGATAACTTTATGAATATAACTTGTGCTGGCAGCTGTAAAAAATTCAAAACTTAATTTCTGTTTCCAGCCTCATGGTTTGGCTGCCACCAGGTTCCTCTTTAAGAGGCAAACTTTATATCCTATTCAGGCAGCTATTTGTTATGCTGTTTTAAAGTAACCCACAGAAACCCTGGGAAGAAATATAGCCAGGCAGCTGGAGGAGAGAAATTGTTCAGCTTGGAGACTTGCTTGGAGCCATTTAGAGATCTGTTCTGATTTTACAAATGAGAGAAGAATACAGAATTAAAAACTATACAAATGCTGAACCATTTGTTTTAGAAGATTTAGCAAAATTAAGCATTTAAATTCAACTCTTCAAGTTATAAAAAACTCCATCGAGGGCCGTTGTTACGGCAGGTTGACCTCATCCTCTAAAGCAACTTTCCCTCTCTATTCCTAAGCCCCATAACACCCTGCAAGCCTCAAGAGCACCCCTGCAGCAATCTTTGGAGAAAGAAAGACAGAGAGAGAAAGTTGTCCTCAGATTTATTTAGCGAGAAAGAGGCCAAATCTGGGACAGGGAAAAAGGTTTGCATAGAGACAGAGCTCTTGTGGATTTGTACAATCATCCATGCACATGGAATATATTGAACCTTGAACCTAAACTAAGGTCAAGCAAGTTTAAGGCTTGATACAGATGTTTCACAGAACTCTGGTAAATGAAGGTGAATGTTACTGTTAAAGCAAGAGAAAAAACAAGCTATAAAAACGGTTGGTCGATTGTTTATTTTTCTTTTCAGTCCATTGTCGAGTTTACTTTGTCCCCCTTAAGCCCAGCACTGGTATTTCCTGCATCTGGGTGATGACAGCAATCTCTTATACACCACATAAAACGGTTTTAGAAGATTGAAAGCCACTCCTGGCCTGGTTTCTCCCCGGAAATATATCTCTCCCGCACAAGGGAATATTTGCATTTTCCCCATTTGTCTTTAAAAAAAAAAAAAAAACCTGACTGTCTTCTGTTGCATAAAAAACCCCAAAAACATCCAAACCTAAATTCATTATAAGTGCAATACCAACTTCTCCATAACCAGTGAGAGGGCTTTTGAACCAAGATGACTTTTTTTTTTTTTTAATTAAGTTACAGAACAATCCAAAGGGAAGTCCCTCAAGGAAAATCAACATAATAACTTTTTTTAAAGATACTATGATCACTTGTTTTTAGCCAATTACTTTTTCTCCTTTAGTATGAATGTGTGTGAAACTATGCTCAGAAAAGCAGCAAAGACCTTCCAAGTTCAATGCCATGATGAAGTGTAGGCCAATATGTAAGAAATCCCCTTTCCAAGCGAGTTCTGACTAACAGTGAAAATGTTATTGGCTCTGAATCTGGAACAAGTCTCACAATTTGGCAAATGTAGAAGAAATGAAAGTTTTGAAATAATCTGGAAAATTAAAAAAATTTAGGAGATCCACAGTAAAATATTGCTGTAATAATAATAATCACTTTTCAGTTGTAAAGAGCTTAGCGTAAATAAACTTTGTGCTGGCTTTGGCTGGAATAGAGTTAATTTGCTTCATAGTAGCTGGTATGGGGCTATGCTTTGGATTTACTCTGAAAAACTGCTGATAATACAGGGATATCTTCGTTACTGCTGAGCAGTGCTGACACAGAGTCAAGGCCTTTTCTGCTTCTCACACTACTCCACCAGTGAGTGGGCTGGGGGTGCACAAGGGGTTGAGAGGGGACACAGCCAGGACAGCTGACCTCAACTGACCCAAGGAATATTCTATTCCATATGGCGTCCTGCTCAGCATACAAAGCTGGGGGAAGGAGAAGGAAGAGAGGGACATTCAGAGTGATGGCGCTTTTCTTCCTAAGTCATTACATATGATGAAGCCCTTTCTTTCCTGGGGATGGCTGAACACCTGACTGCCCATGGAATGTGGTGAATTAATTCCTTGGCTTGCTTTGTTTGTGTGTTTATAAACTGTCATTATCTCAATTCACAAGTTTTCTTACTTTTACCCTTCCCATCGATGGGCTGCGAGAGGCTACATGGGGCCAGTTGCCAGCTGGGGTTAAACCACAGCAACTTTTAACATTAGAAGGTACAGAGGTGGTGTTTTCTCTGTTCTACTCACAGGGGACACAAGCAAAGGGACTTCAGGAGAGAGAAAACATCAGTATCAGGACAAATTAAAACAAGAGATGATGGGCCATGAAGTACGTGTGTTAAAAACAGATTACAAATTAGACAGGCTTCAAAGTTAAAAACTTAAGGAAGCACAAGTTTGCAGAAAAGAGGAGTTTTCAGGAGTAGTATTAGTATTTTTGGTGTTCCCAAGCTAACTATTTGAGTAAGGCAGTTGCAGGATTAGCACACCTGCTTCTGTAAATCAGACCTTAAGCTGGTTACTTGCTTTGTTTTCTCCATGTTCCCACTGAAGTCCCAGGAATCCCAGTTCCAGTTCCCCATTGGCTTGCACCTTGAGTAATCATTAGTGCCCAGATTCATCAAAGCACTCGATTGCGTGCTTAAGTTTCAGCACACATCAGCACTCTCAACTCTCAATTATCTATGGGTGGCTTAACCAGATTCAGTGGATTAACCATGCTCCCGACAGAGAAACACAGTACCTGGTGTTATACAGAGCCTGTGAGGCTCTGGCATGGCTCCGAGGTCAGGCTGGTAGTTCAAAAGCTGCTGTCCTCCTTGAGCTAATATCATGAAACCAATGCAGACTAGTTTGTGCTGTATCAAATTTACCCCCATAGGACTCAGAGCGCCAGGAAATGACACCTGAGTAGCTCTGTCACACACACGTCTGCATCACCATGGTTCACCATGGGTCATGCAGACCCAGACTGCCCTGAGATAAATCACTGCCACATCCCTGCATCAGGCAATCCAGGGTGTACCAGTATGTCAGGTATCCCCATGCAGCTGTAGGCCAGGGGATGAAGAACAGTTAATTCCCACTGACTTTACCAAAACTGCCCACAAGTTCAGAAAGTTAAAGAGGCATTCCATAGAATTTTACACTGACAAAAGTAGCAGGCTAGCTTTTAGTTTTTAAAAGTTTCACCTCAGAAACAGAATCTGCTAGCATCAATAATTAGGACCCAAAGACGTGGTAGCAACCAGCCTAGTGGGACAGCTGCAAGGGAGAGAATTAAAAACAGAAAGTACTGACATGTAGGGACTCAGACCTCCAAAGAAGTTCAGACTAAAAAAAAGGTTTCAGACTAACCAAAAAAGTTAATTTTCATACAAAACTCTTTGCACAGTCTTAGGAGAAGGACCTGAATTTGTACCAATGTTTAAAGGCTTTACCCCATCATTCATTCTATCATTCTCCCAATCGAACAGTGAAGAGTATAGGGAAGAAATAGACAAAAAGTGAATAAGAAGATTATGTTTAAAATACTGGAAATATTGGGGAAAAAAATAAATCAGGTACAGTGAGTTCTGTGACCACAAATAAAATGATACTTAGAAAAAAAAATCAGCCTGATGTCATGAGACATTAAGAAGAAAGAGATGCTTGCATTAGAGAACTAACAATGCAACCATCCACTTCAAGTTCAGACAGACAAAAAGACAGACAAATGAGCATTTGTAGAACTATCAATAGAAGAAAACAAATTTAACCCCAGGTAAGTATTTGCAAACAACTCAGGCAGCTGAATTACACAGGGAAAGGATCAAAACAATGATAAGTTCTAGCAAAGATTATGTACATAGAGGCACGTTTGAAGAATTTAGAGGGCAGAACAAAGACTAACTGAGATTGCTGGCACCCTGCTCCTGTACATAGGATCTGGAAAGCATCAGGAAAGGCTGAAAGAAAAAAAAATACACAGACTATGTACAACTGTGGGAAACAGAACTCTTTTATATAATAATGCCACAGTAATCCTGGGGAAGGGACTGAGTAGTTCATGTAGTTGTAAGTACATTGACTGAGGACAGAAAAATTTGCTGTAAGAGCAGAATATATGGCATGTAACTTTAGCAAAACTTCTGTGCACAAATACTTAACAAAACTATCAGCTGCATCTGCAACTGTGCCACTTGGATCAAACAACTAACTAGATTGCAGCTGGGCTGTGGAGCCAGCTGCAATATGATCACTGCAATTGTGATGAGCAGCAGTATTAGACACGAGAAATGTGACCGAGCGCTGGTGATGCACAACCCTGCCAATAAGAACACCATGAGGCAAAAGATGCTATCATTTGGCATTTATAGTAGGTGACTCATAGGAGTACCACTCCCCCGCTGGGCAACGGGGCAGAGCAAGACACTGATTTGAATGCAATACAACACCACAGCTCCTTCATCTAATACCTTGAGAACGAATAGTCACTGTGGGTCACGCAGCGCTCTGGCTGAACACATAGGTTAAGTTGCAAAGACAAGAACACCTAGAAAGGAAGGTACGGCCAAGCTAAACAACTCATGCTAAAATGCAGAAAGCTGCTGAATCCAGTAATGCTGCAAAAAAGCACTGTATCAGTAGAAACTAGCAAAGACTAGATCAGACACCTTAGCAAAAAAAGAGAAAAAAAAAATAAATCAAGGGATGTATACCAGTTCAAAATTGCTGAGAAAAAAAGGCACAAAAAAGAGGTCAAAACCCATTAGCACCAGCTGAAGCACCTTAGTTTATGGTGATAAAAGTAGGCCTGGCACACTGCCGCATCTGTTGGCTACCAAATATAAGCACAAAGGGCACCAGCCTTGCCTACTGTAAACTGGACCAGACATGAGAC
>JAWWLV010000088.1:34039486-34050030 GCA_035041135.1 Platyrinchus mystaceus | reverse complement strand
CAGTTTCCCAGTAGTATGTTTTGTACAGTAGGGGAGAGCTAAAAAACAAAAGGTTTTCCCTCACTGTTGTCCTTGTTGTAGCTAAATGCACTACCATCATAGACCTTCTAGAAACCGGGAAATCAGCTACCAACACTGGAATTGTTACTCCCCTGTATGTAGTGTGCATCCTGTACTTGTTGGTATACATTTACTTACACAATTCTGTGTGTAAATAAACCTATTTCCTATAATAAAGTGACCAAGTATACCTTTTCTTGAACATTGCTAGAATATAATTTAAAGGTCTTGCACTAAACTGGAGGTATCACTATGCAGTCCCTGTGTTACTGGTGTGTATGGTAGTACATGCCATGAAAAAATACTGTGCAAAGAAAATAAATATTCACCAATAAAAGGGCTCACTACAATTGCAAAAAGCTTTTCATAGACAAAAATCTGGCCTGCAACAGCAGTACATAGGTCTGAAGCAAATTTCTTCTCATTGACTGAGCACCTACAGCTCCAGCTGACAACAGTGAGAGCACTGTAAGCCCAAGACAGTAACTTCAATTTTCATTCATGGGCCTGGCTTCACTTTGAAGTCTCACATTCACAGTTACCAATTTTGCATGTATACTAATTGAATAACATTACCAAAAGTGCATTCATGCATATACATAGCCTGCTATAATGTCAGATACATATTCCATGTTAAAATAGGGCATGGTAAGAAGATATGAAGAATTACTTCACAAAAAATATTAAATTCCCTTTTTTTGACTAGGAAAAATTTTCAATCATTTTCAATCAACTTCATGGGCCAGCTGTTAAGATTGTGACTAGACTTAAATGAAGAAGTTACATGCTTCAGAAGTGCATTTATGCAAACGCCAGCACTGTAGTTGTAGGCTGATTCCGGCAAGCCCTCTTTGCAGGAAGCCTGGACTGTACCTCACCAGAGCTACTTCGGAGAAAGGCTTCCAACACCGAGCAAGTGGGTGGCAGATTTACAAGCTGCAATCTCTTGACATGAATGAATAACCTAATTTTACACCAGTGGAGAATATGACCTCCTCTCTATCCCACGTTTTTCTTCCTCCCTCTTCTCGAGAGCTGAACCCTGCAAACAGACTGGAGTAACTGCAGCAGGTAATTACATGTTATTAGGCTTGCATTAGACTGAGTAGCTATTCAGCAAATTAGTATGTGATGTTAACTAAATCTATTCAGTTGAAGAACACAAGAATCAGCCTCAAAGTAGCAATTAACAAATTATTCCTAAACAGGTGTCACTTACAGTGTAAGTCAGGCTATCATTTTTCTATAATTCACCAGGAAAATGCTGACTTCTTCCATACAGTAAACACAATTTAAGCAGATGATATGGTCTCAAAAGGCATGAGACCTATACTTAAATAAATCAGTGTTGTTGGATGTGAAGTCTTACATTGAACGTCAGTGGAATTTGTGGAACATCTCCTTAAGATTTAGGAATGATTTACAACTATGCTGAGAGAACAAGCCCAAGATCTAAATCTTGCTGATTAAACTCCATGCACTCCTGGGGAAAAAAAAAAACCAAACAACACCTCTATACAGAACAGTCACTGACACCTACAATGCTTAGTTTTTAAAAAGGAGTAGCATATTATCACAAAAATAGTGGGATCCCTGTTAACGTAAACAGTGTTTTTAATGCCCCATAGCAGAAACAAATTAACTCATTGCCTTTTAATCTTGATCTTGCAAACTGTTGGTTCTCTAAGTAGCTCCCCTGCTCTTCAGAGTGATTTATGTGCGTCTGACATTGAGTCCCCTGGGTTACTGCATGCTCGAACACATGAAACAAACTGACAGATGAGAGCTTGCTTTAGACCAAACATCGCTGCAGAAAGCATAGACAGAATGGATTGAAAATGTACATTGCAGAAAAATGCCCCGAGTTCTTAAGGTGAACTCAACAGCTCTTTTTATAAGCCCCCTTTCACCGGGGTTTTGCTCAGTGAGCAGAAAACATTCACCTCTGAAGCAGCGTGGGTCAGTTTTTGCGCGTGTTACTGCGTGTGCACCCCGTGGAACCATGGGTGAGCCCATCCATCCATCCGTCTATCCATGTATCCCTACGAAGCGCTGGTGCCCGGGAGCGGGCACTGCGCCGCCAGAGCCGCTGCCCGGGCGGGGCCGTGGCGGGGCCGGAGGATCCCGCCCCTTCCCGCCGCCAGGCGCGGGCTGGCAGCAGCCTCTGCTGGCGAGCGGCAGCAGGGAGAGGGCCTGGGAATCCGGCACCGGGAATCCGACTGGCGTTTAATGCCGAGCCGCGCTATGTCAACCGCAGCTGAGCATCAATTCGTCTGGGAGGGAGGCTTACACAGCATTAAGCGCTGGAAAATGCCCGCTCGCAATTTTGGCAAAGCCCTCTCGTATTTTGCTTGGAAGTGCTCTGATTTTCTTCCCTCCGACTATTTAGAAAACGATGCAAAAAGTTCCTCCAGGTTTCCAAACTTTCATCTAAAGAAGCCTGTAAAAGGTAACCAAAAACTATGCTTAGCGATGTGAAGAGGCACCACTGAAGTGCAGGCAGGTGAGCATAGCCTGCAGTCAAAAGCCCAGATAGCACAGACCACAAACTCGGACTTCTGCTGGATAGACTGCAACAAATTACAACATACACATACTAATTGTTTTTTACGCAAACCATGTAACTGAGAAGAAAAGCCCTCACACAGAGGAAGAGAAGATGCACTCATTGTTTTGAGGCACAATGCAGGACAAGAGCCTGCTAGAAGCTGCTGGAAAGTAAAGCCAATCCCTAACACCAACATACTCACTTGCTGTCTTAATTTGCTGGTAGAAGAGTTGCTGAGTGAAGATCATTTTCCAATTGATGTGATTACTATAAACAATTTTAGCCTTCATTACCCAGTATGTTTAGTTTTTCATGAGAGTATTTTTCCAAGCCTTTGGAAATGCAGAAATTACAAGCGTCTTAGAGCAGAGTCCCAGCTCAATAGTAGAAACAGCAGCAATCTGGTTTAATACCATACCGATTTACTGCAGGGTCTTTCATCCAGCTGGCACAGCAGAATCACCTAACCTGAATAACTTATTCCATAAGAAATCACAATCACTACACAACCAGGTAAAGAGGATGTTAAAAAATAAAAGCATTTAATCATCTTGAAAGTAAATTTGTTCTAATGGGCAAAAAGTTAGAAATATAAACAACAGTATTATATTGTAAATAGTGTAACAATGTTTACAGTCAAAAAAGAACTTGTCTTTTGACACAAAATACCTTCACCAACTTCCTGATTGATCTGAACTCACATTTTCCCTTTGCTTTGAAATTAAAGCCAAAGTTGTTCTGGAGTATTTTTTCATTATAAGAAAACCTACCTTATCTTATGGCAAATTAACTTTATCCCGGAGACGTGGGAGGGGCTAAGAACATCATGATTGGGAAATACCACATTTCCGCACTTTTACCCTTCTTCCAATTCACCTGGGGCTGTTTCCTCCAAATCTTTTTCAACAGCCTTAAGAAACAGAGCACAGGAGGCCACCAGAAGATGCTGCTCTAGGAGCACAGAGCTGCTCGTCACTTGAGCACGGTCTGCCAGAAAGGAAAATCCCATCTTCCAAACTGGGTCCAGTTTACGAAGAAGGAATATTCACCCACCTACCACAAGTCCTACTGCCACTGAACACCTCCAGAAACCTGCAAACTCCCCTTCTGCTCCCATAAACTGATGTTTCCTGTTAGAAACACTGTAGCACACCATGTTTAGACACAATTTTGATGACCTTAGAGTTGGGGGCATTCCCTGATATATGTGCCACAGCTTGTGCTCATGTAGGGAGCCCGGGCAGATGGTTACAGGAAAAGGCAGGGCAAGGGATGTGCCTTCCCCTTATCCAGCAGGTACCAGTGAAGGGAGGAGAGATACATCCTCCTCATCAGGAGACAAATGAGTGGCAAGAGCTAACACAGCCCAAACTCTTGATGAAGAGCCTCAGCTTCAGGTTCCAAGTTTCTGCTCCAGCTAATTCAAACCAACCACATTGCCAACAATAGCTTAAAACAGCCATACCTATGGAGATAAGCAAGCACCCAGCTAGGCCAAGCAGACCTCCCATTTCCAAGTTTGCAAAACTTAAAAGGAAAGCAAACATTTTAGAAAGAAAGCCCTTATTTTGGACTCATCATAGGTACATGTGGAGGAGAGAGAGCGAGCCGTGAGTTTCTCCATTTTTAACAGATCTGTAGCTGTAATTTGATCTGCTTAAAGTTAACTGTCACAGGGGTACCTTACAGAAAATCTAAGATGCACTTAAATTGATCTAAATCTTCCCAACCAAGTTATGCACAAACAAAAGGTAACCGTCAAGGGAATGCATCTTCTCAGTCATCACACTCACAAGGATTTATTGAGTCTTTTCCTTCTTTTCTTTGAACTCCTCTAAACTTCCTTGGCCTTTACCTTCCACTGCAACTACTTACTGTCTCTGTATTTACAGCTTCACAGTCTTCTACACTTAATAAGGGGTTTGGTAGTTCAGCAGAGAGACTGCCCAGCCACCAAATTTGGGGACTGGAGCAAAGCTGTGTGCCACCTACCACTTGGTTAAGGGAACAGATAAGCAGGAATTTGGTTTTAAGTGATAGTTTACTCATCATGCAAAGGTTTTTGTCTTGCCTGAAGAAAATTAAAATCCATGTAAATCCACCTTACAGCATTAATGCAACAAAAATGGGACATGTACCATTTCTAACATCGATAATATTTGAAAATCATGAGTAAAAGTAAGCATAAAAATATAAAAGAGAAGAAAGAGAGACAGCATCACCTTTTTCTTTTCTCCCTCATTACAGGCTCTGCCTTTTTTTTTCTTTTGGCAATTGTACATGGAATTCCACCTTCAGTCAGTGCAAGATTTTACACTGATGAGCAGTAAGTTTTTTGTGGCTGGTCTGGGCGGAAAGTAAAATAAACAAACAAAGAAGTACATGTACAAGCTTTTCAGACAGAATATAAATCAGATGTTATTCATCAACTGGGAGTTAATGTATCACAGACAAAATAAAATAGTAATTTCTTTCTATTCTGGCAGCACCTTACTTTGGTGGCTGGAACTTAAAATGCACAGAGCACTAAATTTGTGTCAAGACTAAGGTTTTCTGTAAAAGGTCAACAGTTTCTAGCAGGGATGGATGCCACCTGTGGATAATGACTTTATGGCTTTTTTCAGAGCCTCCACAAACCAGAAGGCTTTGGGAAAGAAGCAGATTTCACCTGCTGTTGGCTAGTCTGATCCTGGTCCTACACCAACTCCTGCCTCCAAAATCTCCACTAGGTAGTCTTTACGTTTCTCACTCCAAAAACAGACCAGAAAATGGTCTGGCAGTTCTTCCATCTCTCTGTTAGTAAGGATTTGTATATCCCTCTCCTGCTCTGCCATGTTGATGCCTCCAGTTGCCTCACAACCTCTTGGTCTCATTCTCGAGGGTTCAGTCTCAAAGAAAGATTTTGCAAACTCTTGCTCATCTCAGCAAGAACAGAGCTGTTAAAATTAAAAGCTGTATCCCATGGTTAAAGTTAACACTTCCTGTGAAGGCCAATTTGCTAAATCTCCAGCTACTGAGAGTTTGAACCAAAGGGGAAGATGCAATTAAAGACAAAATTAAAATTTCACCACCACCACCACAAAAAAAAAAAAAAAAAAAAAAAAAAAAAAAAAAAAAAAAAAGACTTGTCTGTAGAAAAATAAAGAGTGGGTTTGGAAAAAGAGAAATATGCCAAACACTCCTACAGGTAAATTCTTAGTGAATCAGTTTTTGGGAGATTGCTAATTCAGGAAACAAGCAGAAGATCAGAAAGCACAACACTCCAAGGAAATATCTTTTTCATCTTGCAGAAAGTTGTTTTGCCTTAACTGTTTATATTTTAACCTCTATATATCATACCAAAGAAGAAAGCATTATTTCTCTTCATTTTTAATTTTCTTATTTGAAGCAAAAATAAGTAATATACATTTCACATTTATAACCTGCTCTTCCTATATAGCTTTTAATATTCTCAAGACAGTTATTACATCTAATTTTTGCAAAGAGCTCCACCCCAGCTTTCCAGGCCATATACGTACAGTAGTCATGTGACAATGGGCTCCCAATAGGTAAATCAGATTTAAACTATACTCTAAGACAAAGCATTTCAGTCACTGGCTGCATGTGCTTAATTGATAGACTGGACAGAAAGTGAAAGCCATGTTAGCAATAAGTTAGCCTGGTTTTCATTGTCTGGGGATGAGAGGAAAAATCTTTACTGCTTATTGTTAAGCCTCAGATAGTGGGAGGTTTTCCCTGTACTATAGCTATTTGCATATGAAAGGTATACCAGCGGTTTTTGTAAGAGTTACATGTACAGAAGCCGTAAAGGAACACAATGGGGTAAGTAACTGATAGAACCAGACTGAAAATATCATCAGCCTTCATTGGCAAAACCCCAGACTAAGATATTTCAAACCTCCCTGGAAAGATTTTTCATTCATGTTTCAGAGGATGCATGCAGATAAATTAACTAGACATTCATTTTAAATTGTATTTTCAATAATTCTGGTATCTGTCTAAACTCTCCTGAACAATTTCTCATCATTTTAATTAATCTGAGAGAAAATATGTTTTGTCTCATTTCTAAGATTTTGTACATCAGCCAAAAAGATCATGTAGTTACTCTTTTGACAAAGTGAGATTTTGCAATCTGTTTTTTCAAATCAGAAAGAGAAATATTTTTCATCTTAATTTGGTTAAAGAAACAGACAACACCAGCTCTCATCTAGAAGATCCTGAACTCTGACAGGAGGTGTAACTAAATTACCAATTCAACTCTTGTAGCAGCAAACGTCATTAGCATTGGCCATGAAGTTCAATTAAATGGATCATACAGAAACTAACAGCCTGAAATCCTGTTACCCTTGAAGTTGACAGCAAAAACTCACAGATTCCAGTGCATCAGTATGCTACAACCTTGACAAAGAACCTGCAGCTTTGTAATGCACTTAGTCACCACTTTCCTACATATTACATATGTTACCTACATAGAATCATATCCAGTCATAAATGTAATTTACTTTGTACTGTAGAGGAGATGGCTGAACTGATTTTCAGTGTTGCCAGAAGAGATGTACAAGCCACCAGGAGACTCTACAGCAGTCTTCTAATAATGCTTGCCTTTTACAGAGACTGACCTTCTTTCACCTTGTTAAAAGCGGTAAGTAGTAAGTAATAGATCTTGTCAAAGGTTACTCTGTAGAATAACCTCTGGAGATATTAGATAGAGGTGTCCAGAGAAATACCACAAAGGTGCTGACAAGGAAACCAAGGGGATTATGATTAGGAAGTGTGAATAAGCTAAGGTTTCAAACATACTCAGATTTTTGGTTAGAAATGCTGAAGTACAGGAAGGAAATGTTCTACATACCATCAAGCCACCAAAACACACACTTGAAAAGACAAATTAAAGAGCCATCACATGGAGATTAAATACTACACATGATGTAAGAAAAGCAATTCCACACAACTAGAATAAGCAAGAATTTCTGCCTCATCAAAACCCACTATGTCTCATGATAAAAAAATGAGAAACTAATATGCTCAAAGGAAAAAAAAAAAAAAAAGAGCTGTACCTAGGAAACTTCAATTGTTCCTTCAGCTCATTTCTAATCCATCCTTGAACATTCAGATTAGTCTAGCCTTTTATCAGAACTTCCACCAGATAATTCCCAATAAGATGTTTCCATTTAAGACATCCACATTTCCTGTAAAGAAGAAATAAATATTAAAAGACCCTAAAAACCTAAGCCAGTAGAATACCAAAAGGAGACTATTTCTTCATTTACTCCAAATTATGAATTTAACAATTATGCAATTATTTAATTGAAAAAAATCCAGTATTTTTCTGAGAGCATTCTTCGTAGAATTAAATTCTACTATTAAATTTACTCTCAACAAAGTTTCTGTAAAAAGACGGTTTCTTTCAGCCAATATTTTTCTGTTCCCATCAGTTGATTAAGTCAATTTTGCACTGCCCTCCAAGGAAGGCAATCGTCTTCTCTGTTCGAGTCAGATCAAAACAGATCAGACCAAGTCTTAGGAAATACTTTGGAGATGCGGCCAACAAAAGGCCTCTACCCAGCCATTTGAAGTTTTCAACCAACACAGCTTTCCAGGAGCTTGTCCCTGTCTTACATGAACAAAATTATATTGTTCAGACAAGAAAGATAAAGAGACCCAAGCCCCCTAAGCCAAGAGCAGATAAATAAAAATGGATAACATAAAAGTGTTTGCATCAACCTGAAAGACTTTATTCAGCACAAAAAAAAAAAAAAAAAAAAAGAAAGATGTAGTGGTTTATGTATTCCTTAATATAAATAAATATTCAAAGAAGATGTATCTCATTTTGAAAAAATGTTGAAAGAGAGTATTTTGACTTTTTCACATATTTTCCTCCCCTTTTATTTTGGCTGAACCTACTCACAAAATCTGATCTGTAACTGTGAACACTTTCAGGCCTCCGTGCTTTCCAGTGAAGTATTTTGTGCCAAAGTCTTTGGTGAATAGTTTTTGCCTCAGAAAATGTCACTAGCGTGGCTGCACAGGCCAAGTGTACTCCTCTCCAAGGCTGCTGCTCACAGGGCACCTACCTTACCTACCCTGGCAACTGCTAACTGATTTAACTCAGGATTGAATGGGGTGAAGAGAAGAACCCTGTGGCCCAACTGTCTTTACGCAACAGCAAGGAAATCCCCTCTGTGCTAAATATAGGGCTTAGAAAGAGACAAGAGGCTCTGTCAGGACCTTACCAGTTTTGAGGCCATCTCATACACCACACTGGAGAGCACAGGCGGCTCCAAGCAGAGTTGGTTATTAAATGGAGAAATAACTGGCATTTTAATGTGGGCAACAAAAGGATGATGCTTTTTTAGCATATATTTTGGAGGTGGTTAGTAGGAAGGCACTGGATATGTGAGGAAAGTGCTATGCACAGAATTACAAAAGGCTAAAGAAAAGTCCTACAGTATGCAGAATCGGTTGCTGGATTGCAGACTTGTTTTCGCTCTTAAAATTCCATGATGTGAGGCTACAAAAAATTGATATTTTACAAAATGTGTTCTCCACGCAATTCCTGCCCATTTCAGGTGCTACACAGCACTAACATCTCTATAGATGTAAACAAGGGCAATTCCCTGTCCAGTATTTTCTGGCAGTGGAGCCAAGTGAGACACTTGTTCGAAAACTTGCTTGGGCTTTCTCAAAGCACCTGAACCCTGGTGGCTGCAGTTTTGCTAGTGGGGAAAGGCATGAGGTGGATCTCACTGCCACAGTCACACCCACCATGCACTGCAGGCTGCCACACCACACAACACATGCCACAGGGCTCAGCAGCACTCCCAACACCACATCTTCCCCTGTTCAAAGAAGGGTGTTTCCTCAAAAGAAGAGATATAACAAGGAGCTCTGCATACACAGTATGTCAAACTGACCCTTAGCTTGCAAGGCATCCTCAGTACCTTTGAAATCAACATAGCAAATACAAATTTAAAAAGAAAATCAGATCTATTTTCATGACTAGCTTGATGAAACAGTCATCATCATATCTCTTATTGTTCTCATTATAAATTAATTTAGAATTAATTACAATGCTGAAAATATTTCTTCTAAGCTCATTCTGTCCCTAAAAGTTTTCAGTCAGTTGAAAATCTTTTGGCTGACACCGCACTGACTCAAAAAGCTGAAATGAAAACTGGAAGACTGACAGCCTAGAAATAGGCTGTCTTAATATTTTGGAATACGAACTTTTTGGCAAGAAAAATTGTATAGAATCAGACAGCACGAGAGAGAAAATAAAACATGTAGCATTCTGACTGCTACAGGGGGAGAACTGTTTTCCAGAATGTTTCCTTGCGTATCCTGCAAGGTGCAATCAACTTAGATAATGCAGTAAGAGTTTCAAAGGTAAGGACACAGTATAGCAGTAAAATAAACTATGTGGAACCCCTAAATTTTAGGGTATTATTAAGTTGGTTGACTCATCTGGGATTCATTGACTTTAACTGTTTCTGTTAAAAAAAGCTCACCATAATTTTTCACTGAGGAGCAAAAAAAAAAAAAAAAAAATGTTGGGGGTCATTCACATATCTGTTTATTTTTCACAGCACCTATTTGACTACACATAACTGCATTGATTAGTCCCAAAGATTTTTAATTTAACACTAGAAATTAATTTAACACAAGAAAATCATTCTTGATAATGTTATAATAAAGATCACTTTCGATAGAACAAAATTGGAAGCTGTCTCCCGATTTTGTGTTACGTAACAGAGGCCGGAAATGTTTTTCTCTGAAGCAGGACTTCTTTTGTACTATTAAGGTATATGTAGAATTCTTTATGTTGAAGGACTCCTTGAAGGCTACAGAATTAGAATAGCTACTTTTTTAGCTCTCTGTTGAAGAGATGGAATGTATCTCAACCTTTAACAAAGGGAGCTTTTCTCCCAAGAACTTG
>JAWWLV010000088.1:34007012-34037505 GCA_035041135.1 Platyrinchus mystaceus | reverse complement strand
TTTCCATTGCACATCCAGTAAAAGAAACTTACACTTGACTGTACTTAATCACGGGTATAAAACAACCTTTAAGTGTTACATAGATACACTTATGGATGTAGAAGTAAGGAAAGAAGGAAAATTCCTTACCTTGTTTTTAACTACAGAATCCCTTCTTTTCCATCATCTTTTGCACTCTCTAGAAAATGATCAAAGTCTCTACAGATGTTGATCTTGATCTCTTCAACCTTTGAAAAAAATACATAAATGCCCCCTCTCCCCAAAACCATGGCCAGCAAAAGGAGCTTTTTTTGTATGTCACCAAAAAAGAAGTTGATGTGATGGCTGAAATTGTCACAAACCCTTAATCAATATTTTTTCTACCTAAAGCATTCATTCAGTAATTAAGTTAAACAATAAGTAGTAAAAGATATTCCTGAACAAAGCGATTGGTGATCTCTTTTCTACTCCATTGCTCCACTTTTAGTTTCTTCAGGTTGCATTTTGCAATCATCCCAAGAGAAGTTTCCTATACAGGAGGTCCTGGCAAGCCCAAATTTCTAATACAGACAGTGTCATTTCTGGACAAGCACAATTCCAGGCTCTTTGCCAGCAGGTCACCTTTGGAGTTCCTGCTGGGTGCCTAAAAATATTTAGTGACAAACTCATTCACTGACCTGACCAGAACCAAAAGCAAGCCCAGATTTAACCAACTGGCTAAAATTAATTCAGAGTACCACCTGTGGAGTTATGATTTACTGTTACAGAATCATAGAATCGTTTAGGTTAAAAAAGTCCCTTAAGATCATCAAGTTCAGCCGTTAACCCAGCACTGCCAAATCCACTACGAAAGCATGTCCCCAACTGCCACATCTACACATCTTGTAATTACCTCCAGGGATGGTGATTCAACCATTTTCCTGGGCAGCCTCTTCCACTGCTTGACAACCCTCTGGATGAAGAAATTTTACCTAATATCCAATCTAAACCCCTCCTGGTGCAACTTGAAGCCATTTGCAATTTGAAGCTCCTTACCTAGCAATGGACTATTGCTGTTGAATAGAAGTTTTTTTAAAAAGTTAAGTGAGAGGTATATTTGGACTGTGAATGACGGTAAACTAGTTCACTCATGACAGAATTACTGGCAGTTGGTTTGCAGCATCAATGCATGACCAAGTGACCTACTAATACCATCATCCATATCTTTGAGTGTTTACTTAGGCAGAATATTACTCTGCAGGTAGTATTTTCAGCACTCCAGAATTGAAAGATTTAAAGCACAGTAAAAGAAAAAAGGAGAAAGAGAACAATATGGTAAAATCTCAATTTAGTGTTTACTGTTGTAACCACTCCATAAAATGCATCCTAAACCCAATCTCAGATTCCATTTACTGTGCTACAGAGCCCCCTGAGTTGAGCATCACATATTATTTAGCATTCCTTCCATCTGGCCATGAGGAAAAAAAAAAAAATTAGAGGTTAAATCTAGGAGCCACTTCTTAATTTCCCAGAGAAGCTGAATTAACTTCTGAGTACTTGAAAACAGATCAGAAAAGGCTGGTGATGAACAACACTGCCTCATGTGCAGTAAGAGAGTAACTGAAAGCACAAGTTCATGAAGTAAATAAGCAAAAAGGCAGCTTCCTCTAATTGAGAAAAGATCAGCCTAATTAAATACATTTATCTGTATTAAAGTTAGGCAGTGTATTTAAGGATGACTAGTTTAAACTCACTACATCCCTGGACAAAGAACTTTAAAACACAGAAACATACTGAGACTGTGACCAGGCACTTCAGCTGCATCGAAATGTTCATTGAGTGATGGCACCCAAAGACGAGGAAAGAAGTTGAGATGAGAGCAAAGCAAGCTGTTTGAGAAAACACTGCAAAGGTTAAAAAGGCAATATAAGTTATTTGTAGAGTTTATGTGGGGTAGAAAGCTGCAGGTGAGATCAAACCATGTCTAGTTCCTGAGCCAACAGAGGTCTCAGTACCCCAGTAAGTGCAATGAAAACATTCAGAGCCAAAGAAAAGCAGAATTAGCTGGCAAAGGTAATAGAGGCTTTGTAGTATTTTTTCCCAATTAATTTCAAATCTCATTCCTTATGTCTTCTTCTAAAGACACTGATGTTTCTATCACCCATTAAGTGGAGCTCTGTGTCCAAGCGGGACTGCACCGCACACCTTCAAATCACCTTATGTGGCAGGGTGGCATGACAGCGACATGAGCTGGGTCAGAGGCTGAGATTATTAAAATGGCACACCTAGACAAACACTGCTGATGACAGTGTTTCAAGTTGTGTGTTGGACTGACTTCTTGAACAAACTCTCAAAAAAATATAAGATGGAAACAAGAACCGAAAGCAAAACATCTTTTAAGCTAAGGAAATTGTTGTAAGCTTTCAATGTTTTTCTTCAAAAATCCTACAGCCTTCAGCAAAATCCTTGGAAAATCTCTTCGTGTTTATAAAATAGCATTCGATACCAAAATCTAGAAACTTACAAACCAGTGCAACCAACCCCTTCCAAACACTCTAAGGGCAAATAACAGCTGCATTTCCCATGTGATGGCTAGTAAAAAAAATGCTGACTTTTGGTAATTTTAATTACAGAGTAAAATAACATCTTAGTGAAAAATAGTAGAGGAACTATTACTTTAAAGTTTCAGGATTGCCCCTTCAACGGGAGCCATAAGAACAGCAAAACAATCAGTACACAAACCAACACAACAGTTTCTTGGATGTAAAAAGACACAACAGCTTATCTGCTTCAACAAGTCCTTCTATCGCATCACCAAAACAATTATTTTTTGTTTGTCATATTGTGCTTGTTATGTACACCTGAGACAATTTAAATAATTTATTTGTTTATATGTGTTACCAAAACAAAAGGTATTTCCATAACAGGATTTTGGTTTTATGTGTCAAGTCTACAAAAACTATTTTCTGTACTTACTGCTATAATGTCACTGCTGTTAAAATACAGCACAATAAGATGTTGTCTGAGATAACTGTTTTGTCTCTATCAGAGAATACTACACCTTAAGAATTTTAAATTAGCACAGTAATATGAGTTTTTGTAAGAGGAAAAAGTGTTTTCATAGTTCTTATTCCAAACTGTTGTTTTAAATTTATGATCAACTTTGATCATTTCTCAAGGCAGAGAAATGCAGAAGCCTTAAAAATCCTTTTTCAGGGCTAGAGGCCTAAAAGATCTGGAGTGTTATATATTGCAGAGCAAAATATATCATATATCTAGAAATAAGGGGATTTTTTTTTTTAGAGGTTAAATGGCATGCAGCATGGAGAGAGGGCAAATCAACAGAAATCATTTTTGAGGTACTGCAGAATGACCTGCCAAACCGTCTGATCGGCCCTGGATTCAGTATTTACGACTGACAGAATCTCAAAGCATTTTAAATATTTCCACCAGGACTCCTATGTATTCATATCTATGAGAGTTAATACATGAATTAAGAATAAGCCAAATAGGCTAATTTAATATGCCTACCATTCGTTTGGTTACTATGAGATAACCAAAACCAAAGCAAAGCAAAAGAATCACCTGGACCTATGAAGCAGAATTGAAATACCTGTTGGTTTATACATCTCTCTGTGTTTCCAGCTGATGAGTAGAGTATTTCTATAATGAGTTACAAGAAAAGTAGGTGTTTGTGGGCCTTGAGAAAAATACCAGTTTGTTCCAGTAATAAATCATATGGTCCTTAAGAATAATTTTAAAAAATGTTTTAAGTAGAAACAGTTTTGCTCTTCTTTTATTGCAAAATCTTGTTCAGAAATAGTTTTCTCATAATAAAGAGCTTATAAGAAAGATAGTCACTGAAATTATAATTAAGCTCAAAAGATGGCTAATAATGCATTCACATAGGTGTAAGTCCTCAAAGCAACAAGTTTATAGGAAATCCAGAAAGTTAATTTACAGCAGAAATAAGATACACAGGATAACAAAATAGTAAAGTCCTTGATTAAATAAATTGTTTTAAAAGCAACAACAACCTTGCAAGAGCTCTTCCAATATTTAAGATCCTCGTGCCTTGACTATGGGCACGGAGACAGGTTTTTAAAGGGAGCCACAAGCAGACAACTTAATAACCCAGTTTCAAATCATCCTGCAAGACTTACTGAGCTCAGAGAGATTCTGCCCACACAGAGCTGAAAGATTTAGTACGTAAAAGCTACCTTCTGAAGGCACTGGGAGATTGTCTCTCTCTTATCAACTCCAGAGTGAACTCTAGCTCTCACTGTAACAATCTTTTGCAGAAGATTCCTAGGCAGTGCACAGGATAAGTGTAAATGATTGCAGCACATTTTAGATTCTCAAAGTGAGGATGTGAACATCAAATTAAAAAAACCCCACCTATTACTCTTTATCTGTGTAAGTCATTTTGTTAAATGGTGATATAAATAAAATGACATATACAATCTCACTTCTACCTTTTCTTTAAATAAGACATAGTTTCTTTCCCTTAACATTCTTCATGTTAAATTAGCAGAGTTAGAGCTTGATAAATAGAAGCTGAACTATAAATGGGTGTTTTGGTGAGGGGAAAAGGTTTCTGCTTGTTCTAAATGTGTAAACTTTTAAAGATATTGCAATTTTAAATCCGGGAAAAGTGCTATCCAATACTCAAGATTGGCAACAGCGCTTATTGCCTTTTTTATATGCTATTACAAAACTTTTTGATTTTAGGCACTAGCCTGACTATTCCTAAGAGTCTCCAATTAAAGATGTAACAATAAGAGATTACAGCATTTTCTTTTTATTCCCAAGTTAATTATTTCTATTTCCTGTTTCACTCAAGTGTTTCATTTAAAGTTTTGAAACTTTGATGATCTCCACAGACCAAACCAAAAATAAATCCCATGTAAACTAACGTGACAGAGGAAACATCCCCAAGTCTATCGACAGCAGCAGATACCAGTTCTTCACAATCCATGCATGATAAAGCATAATGAGAAATCCCTGGTTAGTTATAATAAAAACAAGTTCCTTACCAAAATCTGTAGAGTACAGTCAAGTCCAAGTTTTTTCGTTCAACCACCACACTGACTGTTCTTTCTTTTTAGTGACTTTAAAAAAAACCCCTCACTTTGCCAAAGATAGGTGGGGGGAAAACTCCCAAGAGCTTTTAGGCTACATTAATTAAGCCTATCAGAACTGTACTTCACCTAAGCAGTAAAAAACAGTTCAGTCAAGAGTTACGTCCCAAGCTGTAGCTATTTGCCCTTCTCTCATTCTCTTCTTCTTTCTCTCACCATTTCTTTCAGTAAATGAGACTAATTTTTCCAATAGCCTTTAACTGCCTAGATTAACTGACATGGAAAATGTGACTGCAAACTCATAGCACTTTCTAGCCTCCAACCCAGCACAGAATCAACTTTGTTGTAAGTGTTGAAGGACACCTAGCAAGCTGCTACTTGCTAAGTTCATAACCCAGGAGTATATATTCACAGAGATCAGGACTGCGCCATCTAGTTAGCTGCCAGCAGGCTTTGCTCTGCCTGTTGGGAGCAGATGCCTCAGGGATGCAGGGCTTTAGCACTTGGGAATGTTCAGTTTCTTACAGATTCAATTGTGGTGGGGGTTTTTTTTAATAAAATATCACTGCCGAGATAATCCACATCTAGTGGATATGGGAAAATTTAGGCTATAATAGCGCAACGAACTTCTACATCTATCTTTGATTTACAAGATAAAAGCAACTTTTAAATTAAAGAGCCTTTCTGCTAATAGAGCTTATTATGCCAGAGACAGGAATGATTTTCCTAGAAAGTTGTCCCTGTGTGCATGCCTATTATCTTTGCTTTCCCCCTTCCACTAATGAGCATTTATCTAAAGAGCCTGTTAATCCTCTGATGTGTGCTTCTGGTCAGAGGTAACAGTTTGAATAAAACCACTAATCACTTATCACTAATCACTGATCATTAATCACGCTTTTCCCTAGTGCTCTGCGAGCTGTACAGCTCCCTTTAAGATTAAGGGGTCACAAATAAGGATTTTAGCCATTTTTTATAAAGAATTTTGAGCTTTTTATAACAGCAATCTCATTCACTACATGAATGTTATAAAATACCAAGCAAGGATTTTCACCACTGTACACTTTTATACTTAAAATAAACCATACATTTATGGAAGCATAACTCCTTCAACAAAATCCCCACAAATTATGCTATGTTTTTGCATTCAGCTCTCACTTTCCAACTCTCAATTTTCTTTTAGTCCATTAGTTTCTAGATTATCTCTGCATGACAGTATCTTACAAGAAAGTTTTCCTCAGCCACTGTTACTTGACACACTGCTGCTTGTCCAAACGGCCAGACAGGGCAAGTCTGGTGCACACCAGCGGGTGAGTATCCCTCCGAAAACTACACAGTCTCAAGGAAAGCCCAAAAAAGATGCTTCACAGTACTTATTATGCTTCCGTTCTAGCTTTAATTTCAACTAGCTAAGCACCGTTTCTTACTGATAATATATGGAAATCTTCTAATCTTGCTGCTTAAGTCACTTCCCACATCGTTCTGGATTTAAAAAAAAAAAAAAAAAAAAAAAAAGGAAAGAAGAAAAACCAAACAACATATGGACATTTCATTTTCCTTTATTCCTACCCCCATCTCTGAAAAAAACCTCTCTCTTTCCGATAGTAGAGCTAATATTGAGCCCTGGAGATGAAGGATCACTCACCATGCTTGGACATAAATAATAGAGGAGGCAGAGTTTAGCAAGTATTCCCTTTACACTCCTTCAGCTCTTATCGTCCTGAAAACTTCGCTGGGGGGAGAGAGACCCCTGTAAGAGAGGACAGTGGCGCAGGGACGCTGCGCAGGGGAGGGGAATGATAAGCGGAGCGGAGGAGCTGAGAAGGGTGAGAGGGACTGCAGAGAGGGGACCTTGTCAGCACTCCTCCCCCGCCCCGCACCCGACGGCATCAGAAAAGGAGCATCAGCCCCGCACCGGCCCGCAGCATGACGTAAGGGCCGGCAGCAGCCCGGCACCCGGGATGTCTCACGGGGAAGGCGGCCGCGCACCGCTCCGCGGCCACCGCCGGCGGGTCCCGGCCCTCTGGGGAGCCCGGGCGCCGCCGCGAAACTTGTCCAGAAGTTTGGGGGCTGCGGGGAAAGGGGACGGCGGGGCAGCGCGCGCCGAGCTGTCACCGCCGGGTGCCGCCGGGACATGCGGAGGCTGGAGCCGTCCGGAGCCGTCCGGAGCCGTCCGTCCTGCCGCTGGCGCGGGGGCTTCCCGGCCCCTCCAACGGGAGCTGCCACCCGCCCGCTCCGCTCGGGGCAGCACGCAGCGGGGTGCTGCCTGCGCCCCGCGGCAGCCTCCGCATCCCACCCCAGCCCATCCCGGGAAAGCTGCACGCAGACTTCCTAAACTCCCCGAAGTGCGGGAGTCCTGCTACCCCGCGGCTCAGCGACCCTGCGCTCCCGTTCCCCGCCGCCCTGCCTTGCCCTGCCCGGCCCTCCGCGGGACTCGGGGGTCGCTCACGCCCCCTCTCCCTAAGCACGGCGGGGACGGGGGGCGGCGGGATCCCCGCTGCCGACAGCGGCGCGGCGGAGACTGGCGCTGCCGCCTCCGAAGCAGATGCGCTGGCGGAGGGAAGAGCCCCTGCAGCCGCAGGCTGCCCCTTCCCCAGCCGCGCACCCCGGCGCTGCTGCTCCGCTCCGCTCCGTGCGGGGTGCGCTGCGGGGTGCGCCGCGCGCCGCGCCGGGCGCCTTCCCGGGGTAGCCCTGTATTTTTAGGAACTTACCGCCCGGCGCGGCGGGGACGGGACCGGCAGCGCGGCCGGAGGAACCACGTTGGACTGAGGGACGGTTACAATACGTTCTATTTAGAGAAGGATTACATCACCCTCCGTGACGTCACGTGGGATTCCTGAACTTCTAAATCATTGCGGTCCGTGCCGGGCGGGGGGGGGACGAGGGGCGACCAGAAGCGCGGGGCGGGGGCGCGGCCTCGGGCGGTCCCGCCCCGCCGGGCGTGGGGCGGGGCGGGCGTGAGTCAGCCTGGAAACCGCGTCCCGCCCCCCGGGCAGCCGTGGCCGCGGGGTCTGGCACCGATACCCGGGGAGGAAGGGGCGCAGCCGGGCCGGGCAGCGGGCAGCCAGGGGAGAGCCGGATCCCGATCCCCGGCCGTGCCGAGCTCCGGCGGGCGCGGAGCCTCCGCCGAGCGGCAGCCGCGCGAGAGGCCGCGCTCAGCCGGGGCTCGGCTCGTGTAGCCCCGAACTCTTTCGGCTTTTTTGTTTGATTGGGTCTTTTAGCTAGGAGATGTCTAATAAGTAGCGCAGTGTCCGGGAAGGAGGGAAAGCTCCGTCCAAAGCTTCAGCCCTGCGGGGGTGCTCCGCTGTCCACCTGCTCAGGTGTTCCCGGTCCACGCGTGTCCGCCTGGCAGGGCTCGGTGCCAGGGTGGACCGAGGGGCGCTGGGGCAGCGCAGTCGTAAAGAGTCCTAAATGACAGAATCAAGTGTCTCACTGCTTCTTCAACTCTTAAACATTCTACATCTAGTTGGCAGTGTGCCTGTATCGTTGTCTGGGACGATTACCGGTGACAAAGTTATTATTCCACTCTGTAACTTCTTCAGTGCCTCCTTACTCTCAGCCTAATGCTCCACAGCTGTGCCTCTAGCACCTGGGTCTGGAGGCTCCTTTGGCACCTGACTGTCCACACTGCCATTATTCAAGGAGGTGTTCGTATCAAAGATACACGTGATAACTAACTGTATTTAGCAGTTGATTCATGCCAGGAGGTATGACTTAATTCTGATGCAGTGTTTTAGCACCTAAGCCTGGGATATCTCATGAGGAAACCTCAGTGTTCCAAGGGTCTTAGAATCCGCAACATGTTGCTTGGTTTGGTTTTTTCTGATATCCTCCATTAACAGAGGAGAGAGTAATTGAACATGTACTGCCAAAATCAGGAACTACTTTACAAATGGCAGTAATACAGCACTTTACTCTCAATAATACCATTCTTTTGCAGGCTTATATTAGGCTGTCTAATAGTCATCCTCAGCTCTTAACAATTCACTGGCACTTTATGCAGGATTTAAGCAGAGAGAAGCGGATCCTATCAGTGACTGATGATAGGTTTTGAACTCATTTAACTACCTAGGATAAAGCTCAATGCTGCTGTCTCTGTGAGCCTTCGTTTTGTCAGGTATTATCCTTGGAAACTGCATACTGAGTGCAAAGTGCCTTACCTCTAAACGTCCTGAAATTATAAACTACACAGATGACTAAATTAATAATTGCAGTTACTTCTGTCTCATAGGAAAGGTTTTAGCATACACAAACACAGCAGATTTTAAGGCCATGAAAAAAAGATTTAAAAGTAGGAAGCAGCTCTGCATCTCTCATTGAGATTTTCTCATACAATTTATATTCTCACACTTCTCACAGAGATGCAGCTGGGACTGTGGCTGATTGATGGGTTTTCTAGGGTCACAGCAAGGATTTTTCTCCAGGTTTCTCAAAGAGACCAAACTGTAAGTGGCAATGGAGAATTCAGATGTTAGTCAAGGATAATAGGGCCCAAATTGCCCAGCTACCTGTGTAGTAAGACTCGGTTATGTCAAATTTGACACAGACAGAAGGAAACAAAATGCTAGATGAAGCATTTTCCATAGTTTTTTTGTTTAGTGGTGATGCTTTCATATGAATGATATCGTAGATCTTGTGTGACTTGTACACAGAACATAATGAGAAAACAAGTGGACCCACTTTGGGTGTTCACTGTAGGTTAATACATTTTGTTCACAGCTGCTGAACTGAACATTCTGCACATCCTCCTGCCCTGTCCAGGGTGTCGTGCAAAAAAAGAAAGAAAGGATCCTAGAAGCAGGATGAACAGAACTGCCACTTTATTCAGATCAGTCACTTTACTTGCCACGTACATATCTGGACAAGTCTCTACCACGTAAAGAGACTGATTGAGGCAGCAGTTCATGTGTGTCTGCCCCTGGAGGGTGGTGACAAATGCTTCGATAGGTGGTTACCTTGGTTTTCACTGACAGCAAAGCAAAGAGATTCTGGATTCCTGAAATGAGTCTCAGGTCCCGAGGAGAGACTCTTGACTCTTGAAATGAGCTGTAGTCCTGGGGGTAGAATGAGTATAGAATAGTGTCAATGGTTCCTCTGAGGTTGAAATCTGCTGCATTATGTGTCACATATCATTGCTTTCCCCCATGCCCAACTTCTGCTTCACTTGCCACCCTCAGATCCCATTGCTTTCCTCCTTCTTCCAGCTCTTCTCTATTTCCATTTTTCTCTTTCCTTTTACCAACCTTCTTTCTGTCCTAAGGCAACCACTCTGATCTCTGAATGGGGATGTGAAGAGGAGCAGTGAGATGCAGCTTTGTTTTGTTCTGCACTCATTTCAATGCCTGATGGTTGAGCAGCTTACAGAGAAGAAAATGTGTCCGTGCCTCCAGTCTGAGGACACTGAGCAGAGACCTTGAGAAAACATAATTTCCAAGTTCTTTCTCAATTTAAACTGTGGGATGATGATAGGACAAGAGAAGCTCGTGTGCCTGCAAAGTTGCCGCTTTCAGGTTAAGCTCATGCCTGCTTGTGTGCTGTCGCTGCGAAGAACAACCCTTTAATATGAACTCCCATAAAGGTGGTTTGAATTAGCATATTCTACTTGGCAAATGAGGAATGTATGCAGAGTCAGTTACCACAGCTCAGCTGACAAGTCGTAACTTGAGAACATGCTCTATCTGGGGGACAAATTCGAACAAATCTTAGAGGCTAATCAAAGGCACCTCCTCGAACAGCAAAACGATCTCTCTGCAGAACTTCAGGTTCCTGCTGCAAAAGTGCTATATGGTCCCAACAGAAAAAAACCCAAACAAACACCAATTGTGAGTTATGGGTTAATGTCAGGCAAGGAAACTTCTTTTTTCTGGAATATTGGTTCTGGAATGATTGAATTTTGGAAGCAGCTTTCCAAAATAATCCTGCCTAGGGCAGCTACCTGGCATGGAAAACTCCATCCTGAATGGTTCAAAACTTGGCAATGTTTTTAGGCAATTGAAGAAAGTTATAATGAAAAGTACTGAGCAATCAACTACATGAGGCACTACCTGTTTTTTCATAAACTAATTGAAAGGTAAAAAATCATATGCTGCTTTTCTATTTTTATACTTAAACTTTTATAAAGCTGCTTTCTTCTGATGGCAAAATCCCTACTTAAATACTTTTCTGTATTATATATTCTAAAAAATGTTTTACGGATATTTCTTTGTCAGTTTTACTCTGTAAGTATAAAACCTCAAAAGAAGAACATAATCTTTACAGCAGTAGCTTAATTGGTATGAAAACTACTCAGACATTTGAAGTGAAATGAGTTAGAATGACATTTTGTTTGACTGATAGTAAATGACAGTAGTGCTGTTTCAGCAAACACCTAAAATCTTTGTCATATCATTAAAATCATTGGGAAGTAAAGATCTTAAAATAATTATAGGAGGTTTGTATGTCAAATATCAGTCTCAGCAAGCCACTATTGCTGTCACATAAAATTAATATTTACTGCTAGTATAGTTGAATATTTTACATACCCATTCTTCCTCTAACATCATTACCACATGTTTAACTAAGCTGCTGCCAACGTTGAGTGTTACTCTCAGCTTTGGCACTTGCAATTATCTCGTTACAAGTACTTTTCAGCAATATCTTTTAGTCTAATCGAACAGTAATTTATTCACCTCCTTACATGCTACTAAAACTTCAGATCTCCCCATTTATCATGTGAAACTACCCAGAAAAAAAATAAAAAAAAAAGTAATTCAGCACTCTTTTCTCTTCAGCAAAGATCTATACTAGTCAAATAGAAGTGAAGCCTTAGAAATAAAATGGTAAGAGGAAAAATTGATTTCTACATCTTAACATACACTTTAATCCATGGTGACAGTAAAATGCATTTTAAAAGGGGGTACAAATTTTGCTATTTAATGTATAATAATCCTAGTGATATCCTGAACCAATGTAATTCTCATGTTTTTATGAAACACTCAATTTCTTAATTATTACATCTTTGTTCACATCTCTCCTTATTTCAGTAACAGAATGAATGAGATAGGAGCAAAGGGAACCAAGTATTCTCCACTGTTTCAGGAGCTCACTAGGAAGTACTGGATTAGTCTTAAAGCTGAGACAGAAACTGGAGAATAAGTACAGTTAACCAAAAGCTAAATAGCATTAAACATTAAAAAAAACCCCTTCTATTAGCTGAAATGTAAGTGGTAAGCCATGTTCCTTTTCAACTGTATCATTTCTCAAATGGGCTGGAGAGGAAAGGAAGTGTGATCCATCACAGGGATATGAAACGGTCCTGTGGGATACCAAGCAAGTCGTATCTGCATTTCTTTGCTATGTGTACATCTCCTCACCCACTTATCTGACGGTCTCACCTTTTCCTAATAACATTTGTGTCTTAAGCATGTGACATAAAATAAAGGGAGCCAGGTCTCAGTAAGAGCTTTTTTGCAAAGTAAAAAAATGTTTTGCAAGAGAAGGCTTCTGCATCCATCTGTGGTATGGATTTACATGGGAACATATTTAGTCCCACAACAGTACTAATTGCCACAGTTCTTTGCTTTCTGGAAATAAAGGTGTCCAGCTGTACCTCCTGGTTTTTACAACAGCAAACTGAAATCTTAGTTCTCTCCTATTTCTGAAGGATGTCCTAAACTCTGGCACTCCTGCAGATTATGTGTGTACTGAAAATGGATCTAATAGAGGATTCATGTTCTCTTTGACTGGGTTTATCTGAAAAGTGATTTGAAGTTGGATGAGCCAAGCAGGAACCCTCTGTGTTTCGCCTCATCTGTGCTGCAGAAGCCACAGCCCAGAAACGTTGCCATTTTTTCCATTTCCTGGAAGGTCGCCTGTGAAGTATCAAATCACTTAACACCAAACTCCCCTGTCTGAACTAAACTGCTGAGTGTCTGTAGGACAAAACCAATGTGTACTACTGAGAAGCAACAGAGCTAGCTGG
Organism: Platyrinchus mystaceus; assembly: GCA_035041135.1. Lineage (NCBI taxonomy): Eukaryota > Metazoa > Chordata > Aves > Passeriformes > Tyrannidae > Platyrinchus > Platyrinchus mystaceus. The sequence continues at coordinate 34,024,509 of JAWWLV010000088.1, read as the reverse complement.
TGGAAGCAGGCTTGCTCTAGACCTGCAGGCTTTTAACCAGTGTTTAAAATGCATTGGTTTGGTACATTTAACTGAGCTTTTAAAATTATGACTTTTCAATCTGAAGTTACCCAAAATCAGTTTTATTCCATATTTCTCCCTACTCTTAGTAAACTTTAGAGAGGCCACGGGTTGTGCTTGAGCCATATGTAAAGAACTGTGAGGATAATGAAGGAGCACAGCCCTTCCCACAGATAAGACCCAGATGGAACCTAATTCATGCAGAAATGTGTGCTGGCCTCCTCAAGCTGGTGAGAACAGCCAGAATGCACCCATGGCCCAGAACTACAAGGCAAAGGGTTGTCTCTCCTGTTTTTTCATCATTTCTCTTGCTCTACTCATTAGTGATCCCTGCTTAGGAAGCACACTGTGCTTGACCAACTTCCTCTCCTTCAGATCTCAGTGTAAGTTTGTTCTTGATGCCTGTGTGAAGCACACATGTTCTCTCAGCTCTGCTACACAAAGTCATTTAGCTCTTCACTCTTGTGAACAAGCAGGTACCCAATGGTTCTCCAAGCAGGTCCTGAGCCCTGATATCTGAATGATTTCTGCCTCATATCTGAGTGACATGTGTTCTGTTCCAGGAGACCAAAAAGAGAGATTTTATATTTCCTTCTACATTCACAACAATTCAAAGAATGGTTTGTTTCCTCCATACTCAGACACCATTATTTCATGAGTTTTTGGGATGAGGGAACAAAATTATTCACATTATTTTCCTCCATAGAGATCCTGGGAGACTTCTTTTGTATTCATTTTATCACCTTTAATGTTATGGTTTTTGGAATTCTCCTAGCTATAATCTCATTGTTTACTGCATGAGATGGAAGACTGACTTGATAAACAATAATGGAGTAGTATAACTCCAGTTAGACACATATGGATATTTGTATAGATTTTTGGTCTTTGACTGTGCTTTGTGGTCTGGTTTTAGTTGATGGGTTGTTACCCTTAAGAACAGAATGAAGTAAGAAAAAAGAGGTGAAAGTTATGGCATCTTTTTGTGTTTCTGAGAATTTAATTTAGATACTATATTTTAGCAGGAAGAAAAAATAAAAATTCTTCTATAAATTCTAATTTGTCTCATTTGGTCACATCTCTGATTATGAATTGACTGCAATAACATTACAGCAGTATTTATGGATAAAATTCATGGGGTCATGTGACAAAAAGATCTTACAGATATTTTAAGTGTAATAACTTTATTTTTTTTAATGTACTCTCTCTTACTGGTTCTCTTCTTGAGTATGTCATGAGTGTCAGAGATACAAAGGTTGTTCTTCTGTGCTGTAAAGATAGCTCATTCACACTTTCTTATGACTCACTTCATGGGTTTTGCTGCTCAAAACAGAAGGGAGAAAGTATTTTGCATGAGAATCTGTAGTGTGGACTGCCAGAGTTTCATTTTTTATCCCACAGGTGAGGGCTGCAGAGGGGTCGTAATGGAGCCTTCTCAGAGTTTGTGGATTCATAACCCCTCTTAGAGTTCTCTGCAGAGTCTGCTTAGATAGGCTTTGTGCAGGGAAAGTCAAGTTTCTGGCTTATTTTCTAGCCAAAAAGTTGAGAAGGAGATGACGATGAATAACTTCAGCAGTTCCCACGTAATTGCAAAGTTCGTAATTGTGATGTTACAGCAGGAGAAAGTGTTTGCTGCCATACAGTACTGCCAGCATTTCACACAGACATCAGTAAAGAAAGTTAATAATGTGTTTTTAGAGTGATTTGCTTTAGACACATGTAAAGAGCAGCCCTATCAGGAAAAAATAAAAAGCCATAGTGACCCAAGGGCTAAACCCCATTTTTTTCAAGAAGAAAATTACTAAAAATCACATTCAGTAAAACAAAAATCAGTCGGCACTGCTAAACTTCATGTGCCACTAAGAACTTACATAATATACTGCTGACATCATGACTATATAAATTACATGGTACTTTCACATGTGACTTAGGGATTATATTACTAATGTTTGAAAAAAAAAGTAAACTTCAAAATTTTTAATTTAGGATCAGCAACTGCAGTATGTGTTATAAAATTAGACACACATACCAAAACAACGACAGCGGTTTGACTTTTTATTGCTTTTATCCCAACAGGTGCAAAAACATTTGTTTAATCAAAAGCATATAGACACACAAAACCATTTCTAGAAAGGGTACAGCTTTGCTGTCATTCTTGCGACAGAGAATATGTCCTGGGTTTTATTTTAGCTGAAGTACAGAACCAGGTTTGTTGTGTTTTGCTGCTGTAAACCCACGGGTAAAATCCTGGCTTCACTGAAGTCAATAGGAAAACTCCCATGGATTCAGTGGGGCCAACATTTCATCCCATGTCTGTAATCAATTATTAAAATGTAGCAGGGTCCAACAAGTGACTACATTGGAAAAAAATTACAGCAAAATACTTGGAGTAGCTTGCAAATATTTTGGAGACTCGGGCATTAATGGCTCTCCTAGTTACTCCTAGAAAAACATTTACAAAACTCATACTTGTATGTAGGTGAATTCCAGATTGGATTTTTGAAGCATATTCATTACTTGGTATTAAAAAATACATCAGTTTTAATTTCATCTCTTTCTCAATGATTCGCCTGATAATTATACAAGGTTTTTTTGCACATTTTGTTCTTTGGTTGAGAAGGAGAAACATTTGAATATCTTCACTTTCAAAATGGAGACATTTATTAATCTTAGATGATAATGCAAGAAAATAAGACAGATAAATATCTGCAGGTGATTTATTTTACAGTGCATTGTTTGTCTCCAAACTTCAGCATAGTAGTATGAAAAAGAAGAAATGACATATGAAAGTGACAGAAAATTGAGAAGTAAGACAAAAGACACTGCACATGTTATGAACCTGATTTCCTCTTCTAGTTTCCCTCCCCTTATGGATCAAGCAACACACTCTATGCAACAGTTAGATTTGCAATGTAATATTCAAGACAAGCAAATTAAAAAAGGTTTCTAAAATACAAGGTACATGAAATGCAGTGAAATCTCCAAGGAGAAGTTTTTCTTACATGTGCACAAAGTCTCAACTAAGACACTTATTCAGACATAGCTAAACTTTAGCTAATAGCAGCACTAGCCACCAAAATAAAATGTTATGTAAATAAAAAAGAAGCTGCAATTCACACTTACCAGATACAGAACGGGACAGTAAAAATACTCCTTCTTTTGAAAATTATGTGTTTCATTTGTAAGAGCAACAATAAAGTTAAATTTCCAGAATATTTGTCAGCATAAAAGTCTCACAAGGCCCTATCAATAAATTACAAGGAAGCATGGGTGGATGGGGGAGTCTATATGAGCAAATAAAAGAGAAGCATAGAAATTAAATCTCATCCTTCTGGCTCAATAAAATCCCACCTTAAATTCAAGGGTATTTTTCCTTAATAACCGCCATATGAACCAGGTACAGAGTACCCATTGTCCTCACTTGTATAGCTGGAGTGGACATATTTGAGCTTAAAGAATAATCAGAATGGAGAATAAAACAGCTTTTCATAGTCTCTGCTGCTAGAAAAGATGAATGTTCTTAAACATACAGGATGGATTATCAAGCTCCTTTAAGCAAACGGCACCACGAAAAATCATTCAACTATAGCAAGGCTGACTAGAAATGCCTTTAAGAATTAAAGGTGCATCGTGAAAGAAGGGAGAACTTGTTTTTCTGAAGCTGTACTTCTAAATGGTTTCAAGTATTGTTTTAGTAGAGAAGATAAATAGCTAGTGTCAGGAAAGAAAAACTACACAACTCTTAGCAGAAGATCCGATGACACTCAGCACAAAGTAGCATGAAATAAACAGCACTATAAAGATCACAGGGTTAGAATGGAAATTAAGTGGTCAGACAGAAATGGAGCTGGTTTTCTTTAGCAAAAATACCTAGGAAAATACAGAAATGTAACAGCTTATTCGTGTGCAGGAATGTAGAACAAAATAATGTAATTGTGACTGATTGAGATATCAGTTTGTTTGTGGAAAGCCTAAGAGATGACAAAAACACTGCTGGAAATGCAAGGGAAAAAAAAGAGAGAGAGACTTAATGCTGAAATCCTAGACTCAGTGATTCTCATACAAGTTTTATTATGAATTGCTGAGTCAATGTTTACATCCCAGTTTTGCCCCACTTGGGAGGACGTATGGGACACACAAGGTAAGATGATCAGAGATAGTGAAGAAGTGTTGTGAGTTATTAAAATATATGCACGGATAAATGCCGAGGCTCTCGATGCCTCAAGAATGAAATCACAGAGAGAAAGTCTGTCTAGAAGGCTGCTGCTGTTAAGTGTTTCTAGAAGAGAAAGAGTAATTTTGGAACAGGGAACTAAGCATTTCCTGAGGAGTTTAATTTCTTTTGGACGTATTGGCATTGCAAGTGGAGCAGAAAATAGCTGGGCAAACAATGAGATGTAGTATATGGGGAGGTCTTCAGGGTATCAGAAAAGAAATAAACTGATCAGAGCTAATGGGGATATTATTAGATTCTTGGCTGTACAGAATCCATTCGTCTTCAAAGGCAGCAAATTCTAACACCTGTATTTTTGTTTACCATATATAGAGAAACACATGACAATTTTTCGCTCTGTTCATGGTAACTTTTTTCAGTGTATATAAGCACTGGTTTGTACTTTGTCAGAGCGTGTTTAGAAAGTAATGTGGCAATGAGACAAAATACTCTAAGTTGTTCAATTTGAGATAAGTTTTCAAGACTTGTAAACTTAAGGAAAACATATTTAATTTTTTTGTTTTAAAACATCTCTTAAAAACTACTCTCTCATAATGTAGATTTTTTTTTTTTCAAACATTTAGTAGTTTTTAAAAGTACCTATAGAGCGTGCCTGCACAGACACAGCCCGTATGGGGTAATGCAAACTCTGAGCCAAGTCTACAATCAGAGATATGAATACAACTGATTACACTGATGGAGTGAAGCCACTATTTTTTTTCTTACCTGAGATAAGGCACACAGGATATAAATTGTTGTTCAAAAGGTAAGGGATAAGGTTTAAAAAAAAATAAAATTACAAGGAAAAAAAAGAAAGAAACACTTTATTTTAAAGGTACAGCAGGAGTAAGAACTAAAGGTGAGAGTAAATTATATTAGTCCCATCTTCTGTCCCCACAGTGGTCCAGAAGAACACAGTGGGAGGGAGACAGAACCTTTGTTAGGGCTGGGAGCCACAGGGCCAGCTGAGACTGCACAGCTACACGTGGAGCTGCCTGTGGCCTAGGGAACCATGGCCAAACCAGCTTTCATCTTAAATCAATTAATAAAACCTCTTAATCCCCTTATCCTACAGAGTGCTAAAGACATATTTGCCAAACACATCTAAAAATAGCCCCTCAGCACCATTCCTGCCTTGGAGGCTGGTGCTCCAACACATCCAGGTCCCTCACCGTGCAGGGAGGCACCACCAAAGCCTGGTAGCTGTAACAGAATTAAAATTTGGGAGTTGAAAGATTTTTGACCAAAAATTGCATTCATTTCTCTTTGGTGCCTACCCATGTGATGAGCATTAGCTAACGTGTGTCTGGAGACCAAGAGCCAGAGCTGGTTGTTGCACTGAGTTTTTATCACAAGGGTTGTGTTTAACCTTGACAGATCCTATGATTTCAAGACATAGTTCTCTTCCTGCTGTTTCAGACTTGTGAGGCTCTAGACCAGAAACAGGGCTCAAGTTTCTTTACCTTCTTTACCAAAAAACCTCAAAAGTTTATATGGATATTCTATCACAAAGCCAACAGGCTTTTGGCTGGCACTTAACCCCCATGATACACAGGTTGCTGAGATCCCTTGCTGCTGCCAAATCTAATGCTTTAAAGCAAAGTTCTGTCTCCCCTGAAAAGTGCAGTAAAATTTCTGGGGATTTGGATGAAGGTAAGATTTCACCCCTGAGTCTGACGATGGGAATACTCACTGACCCACCTCAACTGCTGACTTCAAGCACACAAACCCTCAGCAACAGTCTCTGCTGACAGAGTGACAAAAGGCAGACTTCTCAGCCATGAAACATTAGCTTTATTGCAGGGTTCCAAGCAAAATGTAACTCTCCACTTTTGTATTATCTTTCCTGAATTAAACTCTTCAAAGACAGGAAACAAAACCTAAAAATTAGAATTTTTTTATCTCTAGTCTAGATATAAATGTTAAACAAAACCACCCTGAACATTCTGCCTGGAAGTGCGGAATAACATTATGTCTGATTGTTATGTGGTGTTGGGTTTAAATCTCTATGTATAAATTAACACCGCTTTTAATTGCTAACTTAGTTGCAACACCTTATTGCTGCCATTTTCAGAAATTTCACTAACCAGCCTAGGTAAAACAACTGCTGCTTTCAAACTGAAATGTTAATATTACTTATATCAGAGCCTCCCACAGAAGCCATAATAGGTCGATTGATTTCAGCACAGTTACAGTTACTACCCCTGATTAGTGTATTGAAATCACAAAATAGTTTTCAGTAGATAACTTCTAAAGTAGATCTTACAGACTTGCCTTCACCTAGGACAGAGAACAGTAGCAAAAAGCTTAAGAACATAAAATTCTTGTTTTTCCTTTTATAAATAAAATCCGCTGTGCTTTCAGCACACGCTCCATCTCAGTGTTGTTTCACAAACACAGGGTATTTTAAAAGTTGATTCCTCCCCAGCTTCTCCAAGGTATATGATTTATCACCAGGTTATTTGGGAATGCCTTTAATAGGTGCATCTTACCCTTTTCAAGATACAGGTTAAGACTCAGGTTCTGTTTCATCTCCAGTGGTAACAAGTTCTGTAGCTCCAGGCCTTCTGTCAAGAATGCTTGTGCTGTTCCCCACCAGTTACATCACCCCGTTCATCCCAATTACATATACTGCAGCTGATGTAGTGCTTTAATAATTTGTTTTATTTGTGAACTGGTTAAAAATTTCTGGATCAAACATTTAATGAAAAGCTCTCCAACCTGACAGGTTTGCTGCTGAATGCAGTCATTTAGAACTCAAACCTTATAATAACCAGAGCAAGTGTTGGAAAAGCTGTTCATGCCAAATGCTCAGCAACTGACATATATAATCTTATATCTTTTCATTCAGACCTTTTTTTTTAAAAAAAAAAAAAAAGTCTGAGCCCTAATTATATTGGTTTTAAATGTTCTGAAATGAAGGGTGGCAGGAACTAATACTTGTTTATTTTCTTTCCTGACAAGTGCTCTGAGTAAAAACAGTTTCTAGACATGATGGAATGACTTTTCCTATGACTCAGACACATTCAATGAAATAAGGTTTGAAGAAACTGGAGCTGGTTTTCTGTCTAACAATAGTAATTGAAAATGCCCAGGACTTGTAAGTATTTATATTATACCATTTAGAAATGCTGGACAAAAACTACATAGGGAGGCCAAAAAGTCTCCAGCAAACAAGATCTTGCCCTATGCTTTTTCATTTGAGTGAGATATTGCACTTATTCACTTGGGCTTATATCAATTTAATGAATTTCTCTTTTAAGTTTGATTTTCTATTTAATTTTTAATTTACAGGTGACACTTTAAGTAAACAGTCATATTTCCAATTGGCAACATATTTAATGTTCTTCACAATTCCAGGGAAAACTAGAGTTTTAAAATATACTGCTCAGTAATATAAGAAAGGCACATAAAACTTCATGTTTATGTCCATATTGCAAAACTCTTACTACCACACTTTTTGCAAGCTACTTAACTCCCAGTATTTCAGTTACTTCAGCTTTTCTAGGAGTAAGCTACCTTGTCTGGTTCTGTTTTATGGAGAAATTATCCTAAAATTTTGTTATTGCTCTGCACTCTGTAGTTTAGAAGAAACTAAATATCTATTAAATATTATTTGAAAACTTAGTAAATTGTCTGTTGAAAAGAGAGACGTACTTGATAAGTACTTCAATTACAAAACCATGAAAATCTGCTCAGAATACACTTGAGTTTTTTAATTAATTTATTTAATACCTTTTTCTATATTCTTTCCTCATCCCCAATAATACAAGCATATTTTCTGATCCCAGGAAAGCACTCAGGCTTTCAATTGTGTTCCTGCAATTGTAATTACAGCCACTTGGCCTTTCACCTTACATCTCATGCTCAGAATGTGCGAGATGTACAAGCTGCAACACACACCCCATTGCTTACACTACCTATGGCCCATCTGCTCTCACACCGAAATCCCAGTCAATATTTCCACACAAATGCCATCTCCAGGCAGCCTTTTTGCAGCACGTGCTTCAGTGTCAAACTCCGACAAAAAGCTAACGTACATAATCCCAGTTTGGGGATGGTTAGGATCATTGGCCATATTGCTTCTCGGTAAAGAAAGAATCCTAGCGCTGTATATGTCAGCTCGATAGGGGTGGGCTGGCCACAGGTCTCGGGCTCGTTTAGTTTCTAAAAGGCCGGGAGAAAAGCCGAGCTAAGGCACATTCGGCTGTGCCCTGTCTCCCGGGCCATTCCCCATCGGAGAGCTCCCTCTGCTGCCGGCCGCCCGCCGCTCCCGCACTGCCGCTCCCCGCAGACCTGGAGCCCGACAGCTGCCCCGACCCTCTTCCCGGGCTCGGGGCAACGCGGAGGGGAAGAAAGGGAAGCAGGTTTGATGGGGAGGCAGAAAGGAGAAGCTGAAGGAAAGCAAGTTCCTGTAGCTGTCCACAGAGGTGTCAGCCACACAACGATGCTGTTACTGAATTTGTGACTGATGGCCAATACGACTTGTGAAAACATCCAGATCATTGAAGTTCATGCTGTCTACAAAAGAACAGTTATAATAAGTTGTCCCAAGTTATTAAAATATAGTTTGACCTACAAGATGGGTTTTAGAATAAAAGGGCACACGAAAACCAACCTTGATAAACTGGCCCCTGAGGAAGACAGCAAAAATCCCATAAGCATAGTCATAAACACGGCCACCTTTCTTCACACTGCTAAAACCCATCGCATCCAAGGAGCCCACTGCCTGCTTCTTCACCACCACCACAGTTATCAGCAGATGAATTTCCAAAACACAGTGAAATAAGAGGTGGATCTGCAGGAGGGAGTTTTTTCATGGTGACTTGGAGTTAGCCCTTCTGCAGAAGTAGTAAGAAATGTTTTAAGTTCAGTCTTTCAAGGATGAACAGGAACAGTGTACCTGTTCCCTCACCCTGTGTTTGGGTGTTGAAACACTGGCCTGAAAGGCAAAGTGCAGCCTGCTCTACAGCTGCTCGTGCTGTAGTACCTCAGCACCTGCCAAGATAGCCAAATCTACCATGCTGACCACTACTGCATGCATTTCTTTCTCCCATTCCAAACATACTTCACCTGTACAGAACATGTATTTCTAATCCCAAACCAGAACTCTTCTATATTTTAGGTTGTTTCTTTGGTTCTACATTCATACTCAGTATGGCAATACTTAAAATATTGTTTGTACTAAAGTATTTGAAATATATCAAGGCCAGATATAATAAACGGTGTGTAATGACAAAACATCTTGTACCTACAATACTTGAGACATTTTCAAGAAACTAAAAAACTATTCTGTAATAGCAACATAACACAGCATAGGCATCTACTACTCGTGGTAATTCATCCTCTGGAATAGCACCACTCCCTCCACAAACTACTGACAAGTATGGATACACAACATCGATGAGCTTCATGTAGGTTTCAGATATACAGGATGGTGGAGCAGCATTTCCCCTGTAGTTAATATAATACTTGCAATTAACTAATCTGTTCCTAATAGTTTGATCCCTCTCTACCAATAAATACCTATACTTGGCTACTCTCTCTTCCACCTAGGAAAGCAACATCTCTTAGCATATATTAGCTCTGTGCAATGGAAAGACATAAGGCCGGCAAATCCAGGTATAATTAACTAAGCTGGTATATGTCTGCATGAAGGGTACAGGACCTGTGTGTGGATCCTGGCTCTGTCTTGAAACCAACTGTAAGCTGAATTCAACCTCTTGTTAGGATGGATTGGCTCAGACAGAACATAATGCTGACATGATTCTGCTGTCTCTGATATTGGTCATCATTAGACCAAACACCTGCACTGTACCTGTACCCAGTCTTAAGCAGACATAGAGATTTGCACCAAAACAGTGACCTTGAGTTTATGAAGCTGACTAGTTTGGATCAGTGCACAGCTCAGCCTGTATACAAGTAACACCACCGGAAGACCCATTGCTGAAATAAAAAACAAAGTCTCAAAGTTAAGCTTAAGTGCTCCTAACTTATTTTCTTATCCATGTTCAATTAAAGTGCAGTTATTTTCTGTTTATTTATAGACGACATTTTTGTTATGCCAGTTTTATTGTATGTTATCCAGCTTCCAGAGAACAAAGAAGTGTGTTTATAGAGCTTTTACCTACAATTAGTGTCACCCAGTTAAACAAAGCACCTCTGTTTTATAACGGCCAAACCTGTCATGATTTTTTTCAGAAGGAATTTCAGTGATGGACTACTTGAGCCACAGTTCCTTAAAAAGTAGCATAAAAATGTGTTACTACTCTAGACCTGCTATTCTAACCAACCATATCAGGTGGCAGGCTCTGCCCACAGTGCCAGAGCTCAGAAAACTGCTCCCTCCATTATATTTTCACTTAATTATTCTTGTACTTTTCAATAACTTTGTGTCACAAAATCATGGCATATAGTCGATTTGGATTAACTTTATCCTACCAGGTTATAACAGACCTTCAGTTTAGTCATTAATCTGTCATCATAAGTTTTGGAATCACAAAGACATGAGAGTTAGCCATATTTAAATTGGGAAGGTATACTCTTTTATGAGTCCATGTTTAATTAGAATTCCAATAAAAGTGACACATCCATTTGAGGCAGGCCTAATATGCTGAGTTTAATTTTCTTTGAAACACCTCTTTCTTAAAGAGAAATGGCTGCAAAAAAACCCGGAATTTTCTCCAGACATAACAATCTTCTTGGCTTTTCCCAAGGAAATATGTCCCACAGGGCAAAGGCCCAACTGATACTGCAGCTCAGGCAAGACCGAGGAGGTTGTTGAACTATTCATTTTGAGTCACTTCTTTTTGGTCATTTACTCACCCGCTGTTTCATTGGCAGTGTAAAAGGTGAATAAAGCTTCACAGGGACAAGTGTGACTGAGCTGTGGTAGGTGTTGCCAGTGCTAGTTTTGCTACATAAGGGACATATGAGCTGGTGGTAGATTTCTCCATGACACACATATCCTCTTCTTTACTCTACATGCCTCTTCTCCCTGCTTCACATGGACTTCGGCAACCCCCCGCTGTTGCTGCTGCTGCTGCATCACCCACTGCCTGAAATGCTCCTTGCAGATGAAGGAGAAGGTGATGAGGATGAGTTTGGATAGCAGAGGAAACAGGCAGAAGAGATGAGCCACAGTCACAGTAATAACATACATGTAGGGTCTGCTCCCACCTGCTTCCACAAGCCACCAAGACTCTCACAGGGCATTTCTTCATTCTTCAGGCAAAGATGTGGCTTTGTTTCCAACCTGGTCAACTCCTCCCTGCTGAGAAGATGGGTTCCTGAGCCCATCGTGGAGTCAAGAAAATAGTCTGCTTTTCATGGACAGTCTGTCAGCTTCCACAATGCTTACTTATTTTCCTGACCGAGGCAATAAATGGTCTCTCTGTCTAAGGCCTGTCAGAATCCAAGATCGAAAAACCCACTCCAGACTCACTGTTTAACACCTTTAGTCCCTTGGATGGAAAGATACAGGCCATTGGCATCACCTGCCTCATTCAGCCTGATAAATTATAATTTACATGAGCTAAAAAACTGATGCATTTTTAAACAATTCTAACAGGATGGATAAAATTTGCTACTTTATAGCAGCTAATATTTTTTCTTATTTAAACATAATTTTATTATAAAAAATAGGCCTGCTTAAAGTTACATTTGATTTTATAACACCCTACATTAAGGCCAAGATTTAATACCTGAAAACTGTTTATGTACACTTTAGAAATTTTTTGAATCAATGAGCTCTCCTTTAACTCCAATGAGATAAAAGGTGCTATTCTTATATGTAGTTAAATAAACTCTTGAGGTCAGCTCACCTTATAAATATGTTGCAAAGTCGTGCACTACATTAAATATTTACATTATTTCCAGTCTTTGCAATTAAGCAAGTTCTGATATTTACATTTCTCCTGACTGAAAGCACTTTCAGACACTGTTGTACATTAAAAAAAAAGTTTGCCTGGATTTGCCTTGAGCATTTAAGTTAGCTCACAGGAGCAGGAAGAATCTTCTCTTCATTTGTGTTAGATAGTTGGAAAAAAAAGCAAGAAAATTTATTTCCCCGTTTAAATCATTAAACAGAGTATGTCCTTCACCAGGATCAGAGAATCAGGACCTTGGAGAAAAGGCACCCACTTTTCAAAGGCATTAGAACACAGGAAGGTTTCAGAGGCTGCAATTCTCAGGATGCAGCTGAGTATTGAGCGGACTGAGCATTTTCAGAAACCCTTCTGAGGACAAAGTTTACTTTAGAGGACTCTTAGGTGTGCATCATGCCTGTGGTGCACAGACTTAGTCTGCGATATCATTATGGTTTCTTTCACAGGGTCACTAGCTTTATAAATTTTACACTCAAAACAATAATTTCATAAGCTTTCTTCTTTACTCCATACTTTCTGACAAGTAAATTACTGAAATTAACAATGTTGGCTTTTGACCATTAACAGTTTCCATTTAAATGCAGCTTGATAAAATACCCAGTAAAAATTACAATTCAGTAAATAAGAAATGTTTAATTTGTCATTTCTTAATATGAGGAAATATAAATAAATATTGGGAATTTGCATAAAGATTAAACCATTTAATTGTTTAAATAAATATCTCTAGATGTATTATGTCCTTTTGGGGAAAAAACAACAACAAAAAAACAAAACAAACAAAACAAAACAAACAAAACAAAACAAAAACTACAACCAAGTATCAAATTGAGCTTGAAGTGTTTATTCATTTAGACTGCTTTTCTAACCAATGGAAATGAGCCCTTATAGGAAAAATAGAAAGAAAAAATAAAAAGCAGAACATGTTTGAGTATCACTATTTTAAAATAGAAGCTTACTGTTTATATCATTGGTAAAACCAGTGATTCAAGTTACCAAGTATGGGATTACTCTCATCACTTCTGATACGTATCTACATCTGTGTTTAAAGGGCATTAACTTTCACTGGGAATAAAGAGACGCTTTTAGAGCACAATTCCTCTTATCTGAAAGTAGACATCTTAAATTACATGAAACATGAAGCATTAGATACAGAATAAAGCAATTGAGTTAGAAGGGACCTACAGTGATCATCCTGACCTGACCACTTCAGGGCTGACCAAAAGATAAAGCAGGTTATTAAGGGCATTATCCAAATGCCTGTTAAACTCTGACAGGATTGGGGCATGGACCAGCTCTCTAGGAAACTCGTTCCAGTGTTTGATCACCCTCTTGATGAAGAAATGTTTCCTAATGTCCAGTCTGAACATCCCCTGGTGCAGCTTTGAGCCATTCCCATGTGTCCTTTCACTGGATCACTGGACCCCAAGGAAAAGGGATCAGTATGTCGCTCCCCACTTGTTCTTCTCAGGAAGCTGTAGAGAGCAATGAGGTCACCCCTCACAGGACACGCCTTCCAGCCCCGTCACCAGCTTTGTTGCCCTCTTCAGAGTGCTCCTCTCAGTTGTTTTTGGGCTGCCCTCAGTTTGGTTGTTTTCGGGCTGCCCTCAGGTTGGTTGTTTCGGACACAGAACATCTGGATCCATAACCCAAGTCCAACCAGACAACAACAGCTTTTCCAAAGTGTCAAAATAGCACATTCTGCTATTGCTGTCACATTGACTTGTCCGACTGAAATCAAGCTGCGCCATTACTCTAGGACCCCACATCCATGGGCCATATTTATACAGATATAAAACATGCTTCAGCCGTGGGGTAAAACTTTCACAGCTCATTGGTGACTTCAATCTTTCTGAGAGATATTTGTCCAACTCATTTTATGGGAAGGTGTTCAGATCTTGTCTAAAACCTGGACAAATCTCTTTTTCCTTTAGGATTTTGTATTTTTAGCACTGAAATAGTAAGGAAAGTACTGTTCTTGTCATTTGGTGCAGTTGAACCACAATTTCATGCAAAAAAAAAAAAAAGTTTCATATCCTTTGACTTAGCCAGAATGAAGAAAAAAAAATTTTTTAAAAATCTTGGTTTTAAACATACACACACACACACACACACACACACACACACACACTCTACAGAGTTTTTTTATTTTCCCTGCACTGAACTGATACTTATAGAAGCCACCTCCACCACTAATTTCATAAAGATATCCAAGCAGACATGTTCATTTTAGGCTGGTGTTCTGTATTTACCAACCTGAACCCAGGTGAGAGCCACTGGTTAATCAGCACATGCTGGGAGGAAGATTTACCAAAGTCTTCTCTGCTAAAGAGCTGCGTAGAAATGCAAAAGATTGCAGACTCGATCACCTGATGGATATACGTGTAATAAAAGAAAGAGAACAAGGTCGGGAAACTACATTTGTGGGGGAACTGTAGGGAGGTAATTTCATACTTCTGACACTAAGGTAGCTTTTATTTGCATTATCAGGCAATGGAGTTGTAGCCCCAACTGCAACCTGGATTCTGATTTTTACTCTCAAACAAGTAAGAGAGTATGACCTCAAACAGCTTCAAAACCATGGGTTATGAGACTACCACAGACAAAGAAAACACCTAAGAACATTTTAATACATTATGAATAAACCTAGAAAACCTTCTTGCTCTGCCCCACATGCAAATATTTCCCCTGTAGTACTATATTATCCTATATGTAGCTGTTTCTTTCTGCAGTCTGACACAATGGCCTTAAATGTCCATTTTCCTTTGAAGCTGAATGTTCTTCTAATCAGTTATTTGTGTTTTATTTGCTTGCAAAATGTAAGCCTCCTCTACATTGACTTGTCAAGAGGTTTTCCCTCTTGCATAAAACTGCAGATGAGTGTTGCAGCTCTGTCCAGACCTCACAGGCTGTGGTGATGAGGCTCTCTGTCTCTCCAAGAGCTTTATCAAACATCACACATTAGATACTCTTAGTCCAGATCTGTTAATTGAAGGAAATGACTAGTCTAACATAAATAAATCCCAGCTGAGAAAGACCTTCACAGAGGAGCTTTAAGAAAAGGAGGAAAGGGACAAGGTCTATCCACAGCTCGCCCACAGCATCTCTCTGGATATCTCACCATGCGGTGCCTTAGCTCATTATGCAGAAGGTTTCATCCCAAGTGATTAGGCAGCAGTGACACCTAATGCACAAGCTGGTAATTCCTTTGTATATGAGAATACTGAAGGCTGCTCTACCTGCCCACTGCTAGAATCAGGGTGTACACTCATGCACAGTTGGAAAATTTTAGTAAGAATTGTATCCGCTGTCACAATTTCTGAACACTTGCTTGTTATCAAAGTCAGCAAAATTTTTGGAAGAAAAAAGCAAATGTGCTTCTGTCATATAAACCTATTTTTGCTTAATATGAAATTGTCACATACTTATCTCTTTTAAATTCAGGCTCCTAAAATAATTTTTCAAATAATCAAAATAAAGAAATACATATTCGCTGCTGAAGGAGGTTTTTTGACAGTACTGAGTTGGAGGAGTCTTTTTCTTACCCACACAATATGGACACACAATATGTTAAGGGATAAACTCATGACCAATATAGTCTCTTTTACAGTTCCAGAGAGAACACCTTCCTCATTTCTATTTATTCAGTTTTGCCAAGTCAATAATGAGTTCATTTAAACCAAGAAATTTATTTGGATTTGAATAGTAGGGAAATTTGTTTTTCTTTTCCAAGCTATGAATAAAAAGTCTGAGGGGTTTGGAAGTGTTAGTTCTAGAATTCTGAAGGCCTGAATGACCAGAAATATTAAGTCAATTATTCATTGGTAAAATGTCTTTAAAATAAATTGGGTTTAAATGCATCATATTTTTTTCTATGCATCCAGCACAACCCATATACTTGTTATTTCTTTGGCAGATTAGAATTTTTTTTTCCAGAAAGCTGTTTTTCTGCACTGTTATTTGACTTTCTCTTTCTATCCAAAGGTATTTCTACCCAACAGTGAATAATAATAAGTATTCCAATAAATAAGAGGCATTTACTATTTTACAGCATAATAACATTTAGAAATTTTCCATATGTTCTAAAAGGCAAGTCCTCTTTTCATTGATATATGAAATGAAGCACTCTGCTGGTTAGCAAAAACAAATAATAGATGACACATAAAAATAATCTTTAAATGTAAATCGATATATATTAGTATTTAGCTATCTAAACCCTAACTTTCTTAGAAAAATAAATCATACATAGACAAAACTGGACAAATGTTGTTTATTAAAATCCTGGTCTTCTGAAGGTTAAAAGGTATTATTTAAAGCAGTGAACTCTGCTTATTACAGCTGAGCTATTTGGGAATAAAGGTATTTCTCTGGGCATTGCTATATCCGTTTCTGTGGATCTTTATACTTTAGTTTGGAATTCTGAAGGCTGGTGGTGATTTTGAAGGTTGAGCATGATACAAGGTTTTCCTCCATTATGAACTATTATGTAAACCTAGCTTGAATAAGCTACATAATTTTGCCAAATGATTCCTGAATCCTAGCCAATAATCTGATTAAAGAGCAAGAACTCACTTTTTATATTTAAAAAGTGTGTTTGGAGAAACTCCACTGGTCATTCAGATTTCATTAACCTCCAAGTTAATAATTCACATTCTGTCCGTTATATTACATTCTGTCTTCAGGCCAAATTCACTCCTGGTATGTTCAAACTTGGAAAAAAAGTCACTCAAAATTCTTCTATTTGCTCAGAAACAAGTAAAACTAGAACAAAAAGAAAGAAAACATTACATTGCAGGTCCTTTTCCTTCAACTGCTACAAATGTGCTCTGCTGCTGTGAGTCTCTTCTAGAAGGTTAACACAGCAACAGCGCTCAGATGAGAAGAATAATGTAGACGTGAATTTAAAAAATAAGACTCATAAGGTAGAAGCACAGAGCAGGAGCTGTAGAAAATAGGTTTCTTACCTAACGTGTACCCAAAGCATTATCAGCTATGCTGAACTGAATTCTGCACAGTGTTAGAGGAGCAATGATGATTCATAGAAAGATAATACACCAAGCTATCTCCAACGGAGTCCGTAGCAGATCTTAACAGATGGGACAGATCGCCCAGTGAGCTCCCCTGCCAGCATCCATTACCTCTATTGTAAATACTGAGCCAAAACATTACTCAGTGCGTGACCTGTCCATTCACAGAAGTCATATGCTCCTTTGAGAAGACCCAGGGAGTACAAGCAGGAGGGAAGGCAGATTTTACGTAAGTCATTTTTTTTAAATGCTGTCTACAGTTTCCTCTGCCCTGAATCCCAAGATGTGTTGCTTCCGTGTCCCACTTCTTCACAGTG
>JAWWLV010000088.1:33953884-34004432 GCA_035041135.1 Platyrinchus mystaceus | reverse complement strand
TGCTAACACATTACAGTCATTCAGTAGGATCTTCTACAGACTGGATTTCCAGAATAATCCAGTGTTTTTGCAACTTTCTGGAACCTTTTCATTTGGGCTATTTTTGCCCATTCTGGGTAGTAATAATGTAAAACTAATAATAATAATTAAAAAAAAAGGCAGAATGGCTTTCAACATGAGAAAAAAAATTTCATCATAGGGCTGCACAGAAAGGTCATTTTTTAAATTTGGTATTTGAAGTGATGTGGGCACTAGTACATTGCTGGTTTGAGGAAAGATTAGATTTTTTTTCATATAATCTGATTATTGAATTATTACATACCAAGCATACTCGACAAAAATAATAAAATAAAGAGTCCATAGGAACACCCAGAAAGAAAGAGACATTGGACAAATACACACAGATAGGAAAGCATGCACTTGTCTGTAGGGCTATTAGAGGACTTTAAAATATAACAAGGTAAATTGGCCACCTTTCTCTCAGATAAGTGTGAATGAGACTAACTAGAACTATGCCATAGAAATGGAATGATTCCAACGGAGTTAAGGATTTCAACAACTGAAATGAACGTGTGTATAAGCATCAAGGAGGGTCAGGTTTAAAAAGCATGCTATTAATTCCATTTTTTTCAAATTTCAAGATGCACTCAGAATTTACCTGCTATAGCAGAAAATTATTAACATAAACTAAATCTGCATATATACATATGGAATTATATTTAATATATCTATATGTAGCAATCAGTCTACTTCCCATACATATGATGCTTCATAGAAGTCTTCCTTGTCTATAACCTACAGAGCCCTGAGGTTCCAAAAGCTTCTGAAAGAAATCAGTACTGGAACTGTACAGGAGCCTCCATATTCATTACCAACATTTGCAGGTCTACAAAGTTGAAATCCCTCCACTTAGGGACTAAGGAAAGTTGTCTTGACAAAGTAAGTTGTCTTACTTTGTAAACAGAAACAGGTTGAATTCACCATGGCATAACTGTTTCATTTTTTCTTTTCCCCTTTGTTTTTCTTTCCAGAGGATAGAACAAAATATTTATATAAAATTATTTGAAGGAAAATGAGTACTTCAAAAAATAAGAAAAAAGTAGCCCTGTTTAGTCACAGTTCTCCAACTGCAATCCATTATTGACCATGCCTTAGGTTCCAAATGAAACTCATGTCCTTCTTAGGGTTTGAGTTAATGGGGAGAAAGGGACCTGCAGTTACAATACAGCACACACCAAAGACTGGGGTTTGTACTGCACAGAAACAGAGAGGATGTTTGCTCAATGTTTTTACTCACATAAAATGGTAACATTCTCCTTCAAGTATAGAAATTGGTTAATCATGACAAGATAAATTTATCTGAGTCTGCAGATCTGAGTCACTGGGAGCAGCTGGTGTTTAGTAGTCTATGTGTTAGATACCAAGGAAACCTTAAAAACAGGAAATATCAAACACAACTCAAGAGAGTAGAACTGTTGTGGATTTGTGCTTTTCTGATTCATTCAATGATTTGCAGATGTCCTCCAAAACCTATGGCCAAGTTATAAGAAGCCAGCCAGGCAAGCCCAGTCTTTAAATGAAGCTGACACATCAGTCACTAACAGCAGATACAAGCTAAAATGCTACAGATTTTTGTTCTGCCAGATAAGACAAGTGAGTTTCTAAGAAGTTTGAAATTATTTTGTTCTTAAAAAAACCCGCATCTCAAAATCTATTGGTTAAAGAAGTGGTAAATCATTTGTTATTATTTTTTGGAATTTCAATAACTAATTACATTGCAACACATCAGCCTGCAGTTCAACAATTCAGACCTGCAGCAAAAACCTGCTCTGTTATATTGGTGTAAATCTGAAATAACTGAGCTGCTTTCAGGGAAAATTTAAACTGATTTCACTGAGAATTCGGTCCATAAAATAAGCACAACTTTTCATCAGCCCAGTTTGATCCTATGCTGTTGGAAAGGTTGGGTAATTGGTTGCTTTTCTTTCAAGAAATGTACAATAATGTTGAAAAATTTGGAGGGAATCACCAAATGCCAATAGTACGAAGCAAAGTCTTGCCATTAGTACTGAGGAGGGTTGTTAATGCTTAGAGGACCTGAGTAACCAAATACACACATGACAAAGAAGCTCGTTCTTTTCCCCCAAAAAAAGTGTTAATGACAAAATTTCTGCCTTATGAGATGGAACTGGTGTGGTCCTATATTAAACACTGGGAATAGAAATTCCTTCCAGGAATGTGACTTCAGCTGGACAGAATTTGTTTCCCCAATATTCTTGGAAAACAAAATTGTTCTATTTTAATTAGACATATATGCACACATATGATGAGTCCAGGTGTCTTTTCTTTTTTCTCTCCCCCACTGCAGCCAAACTTTAAAAAATGAGCTACTGCTGACCTAACACAACCTTTATTTTAACATCTGAGAGAAGAGTACACTGAATTAGAGCTCAGTACAGCAATACCAGCCTCATACATAACACCATTAGAAAACTTCTTAACCTACAGAGAATAAAACATTCTGCCTTGCTCAGGAGTCAGTTCTTCCCACCAGCTCAGGAGTTTTATTGACTAATTATTGTGAGAAACTTTAAAACTCTTACGAAGCCTCTTAAGCAGTAAATAAAAGAACAATCAAGGAATTTTGGAAGACAGCCCACCACCCGTGGGTAGATAGACTTAAAAATAATTCCCTAAAGACTACTGAGTTCTAAATTGACAGCTTTATTTAAAGAGAGGGACCCAGACATTGCCCTGGACAGCTAAGTCATTTCAATACCCAGATAAGGTCAAGAAAGGAAACAAAAGGTGAGAGGGCATAAATAAAGGGTGAGAGAAATGTTGCCGTATGAATGATGCCATTATTTATATCAGGAGTTCATGGAGTTCATGCTCTTTTGCAAATGAGTCAGTACTATGAATGTTATCTCAATAAAGGTATTGTAAAATTAGTTGGAATTCAGAACAGGAAGCAAAAAAGGACATGGAAAAATCTTATAGAAAGAGAAATTGAAAATGTTGGAGTTCTCTGCTTCAAAGAGAAAACTAACTACAATCATCCTAAGAAAATACGAGACATCTAGGGAAAAAATAATATAGACATTAATTCACATTATACTTATATTCTAAGAATCAGTGAAGAAAAAGAAAAGGTATAAATGTAAAACTGCATAAGTGGACTTTCTCCATAAACAATTCACCTGCAGAAACCTTCTGAAGCCAAAAATTCAGAAAGGAAAGAGAAAGAAAAGTGCAAGAATAGAAAATGTACAGAAATATTTTAAAGCACAAATGCTTCACTGTTACTCTAAAGAACACAGTACAAGTCCCGATTCAAAACTTTCTGAAGTTGATGCATTGTTTTTCTATTCATCTTGAACTCAGATAAGTCTATTGTTATGAATTTCCATGATTTGTGAGAGAGGATATAAATTGCAGCTTTAAAAGAATACAAATGTAGTTTCTGTGTTAATCTTATTTCAAAAGTACTTGTCTTGGTTTCTCCCCTGGGATAAATAATGGAGACAGTATAAAAGAAACATAATGAAAATGAAATTTGGAAATAAAATTTACCTGAAAAAGAAGCAGTATCTAATAACAGCACTCCCAAAATTGAATGCAGTTATGGGAAGTTGCCATCTGAAGAGCTGACTTGTTCACATTCATTACTCAGAAATCACTTCGAAGATGGCAGATGCCTAAATGTGTGATATTAGTACTTCACAGAAATCTACAGTAGATGCAGACACATGTAAGAAGTATTTCAGCTGTTTAAACAATCTGTTTTGCACAGAAAAGCTTTTGATCTTTTGGCTGGTAGTTTTCATGAAATATGGGGAAAGAACTTAAATGCAATAACACCATTAGTGAAAACAGTACTCAGAGGCACCTGAAACAAAAACAGATTGGTAAAATTAACACACACACACGCACACAAATCAAAACTGGAATAGAAAATAAAATAAATGCAATTATAGGGCTCAATTCATGCAGCAACTGGACCAAAACCTTCATTATTTTGAATACTTCCAGCATTGTGCCCCAGTGAGTCAGATGTGTGAAAACTGTCTTCATGAGAACTGGAATCTATTTGTACCTTAGTGACTAATAACAAAATCAATGCT
The DNA here is from genome assembly GCA_035041135.1 of Platyrinchus mystaceus. Taxonomy (NCBI): domain Eukaryota; kingdom Metazoa; phylum Chordata; class Aves; order Passeriformes; family Tyrannidae; genus Platyrinchus; species Platyrinchus mystaceus. The sequence continues at coordinate 34,000,308 of JAWWLV010000088.1, read as the reverse complement.
CCTTTGTGTTTGTAGCAAGCATCATTATCTCTAGTGCTGATCAGCCAGGAGACCAAGGTGGAGAAAGACAGCAGATGGAGCAAAGGAGCAAACAGCACAAGAAATAGGAAATAGAAGAAAGTGAGAAGAAACAAAGGAGACAGCAACAAAAGTAAAAAAAATATTTAAAAACATGAACTAATACAATATCTACAGGTGAAGTGACATTTCATCTTAAACTCCATTCTTTGTGAAGTCACACTGGGATTTCCATGGCCCATTGACCTTGTGCTCACCTTTCCCAAAGGGCTCAGTTTCATTTACCCCGCTCTCTACAGCTACAAGGACTCTGAAGTCTGCTCAACAAATTGTTGCAACAACTCTAATTACTTTGCAACCTTTTTCAGCAAGTACTGAAACTATTTTTGCTAAGAAAAACATAGTTCGCCACCTTTACTTATTTTCCTAACTTACTATTTAGAGAAAAAAATAAGATATAACCAGACTAAACTGTTAATAAATACAAATCAAAAATATTTGCAGAAGAACGAATACACATACACACGGCCAGTGAAATCTAGGTGAACAGAAATAAATTAAGATTATCGAAAGGAAAGAAGTCTTGCATAGGAACCAAAATATGGGGGAAAGACAAAAAATTCTATGGAATGTAAAAGAAAAACAAAATATGACTCAATAAAATACATAAGACAATCATGGCTGATTCCATGAGTGTCTAGAAATACTGTAAATATTGTAGCTGCCAAAATCTGAGATAATCCTGATTTTGACTCCATAAATTCTCTACCTTGATTTAGAAATGCTTTAAAATGGATTTTTTGTCATTCAAAAAATTTTCAACCAATGCAAGACATACAGTCTTGATTTACCTTGCAGGTACAGAGGGATAAGAATAAGCAGCAGCAGTGGTAAGTTACTGCAGCTTGTTTACTCCCATCTCACTACTCCAGCCAGGAGCAGGGCAGCTGTGGGGTGGTGAGGGCAGCCCCAGCCCCGGCATGGGACACCTCCCTGGAAATGGTGATGGGCTGAGGCTGGACCAGGATGTCCACCCAGGATCAGCAGAGTCTGTGGCCCAGCAGGCCTCCCAGGGCTTTTCCAAGGGCCCAGTAATGGCTTCAGAATCAAAACTTACTTCCTCTTAGTGTCTTTCCTGGACTTCCTCCCACATCAGAGGAGAAGTGGTTGCCTTTGTACGGTTAAGAGCAGGTGAATGCATTAAAGGGGGAAGAGAGGGTCCATGATCCTAGCAGAAGATGGACCTAAGAGGAGGAGGCTCCACGCTCACAAGACAAAACTACAAGGGAGTTTCAGAAGTAGAAATGGAAAGAAAAAGCTTCTTGTAAACCCCCAAATCCATCTCTAATGGGCTCATCCACTTAAAACTAACTCCACCCAGTCCGTTCCCTCAGCAAAATCATAATGCAAAATTTTGAAGCCCCTCCATGAACAGCACTATGAAATCCCTAATAACTGTTCCCAATGCCCCTTCCCTCCCCCATTCTCCTTTACCTGCTCCAAAATTTCTCACCCACCACTGCAAGACTGAGTCATTATGCTGGTGAGAAACTTTGAGCCAGCTCTGGGACCACGTCCAGCAGCAGTGCAGCTGCTCTCACACGATGCTGAACCTGACTCATTAAACTCTGCCAGACATGAGCCACAAGGGTATCTCAGCACACAGATCCCCAGTGCTCACGCTTGTCAGAGAGTTTATTAGCCCAGGCAAAGTGCCAGACCTTGGCAGACCCATGGGTCTGTGGGGTGCAAAGCCTCAAGGTGTGGGAGCACATCATGCTTTTCCACGTTTTCCACTAATTGAGGTTAAACTGAATTTGCCAAGGGAGTGACTGATCTTGAGCTGTTTTTCCCTTTTGGTTATTTTCTCTATAAACAAGTTGACTTAACTCAGCACCTATTACAATTCTTTCCGTAATAGGTTAGAATACAGAATTAATGGATTATCACTGAAAAGTTTTGTGTCAGTCTTTCCACCTGCTACTCTGGTTCAGTCATGCTTTTGATCAAACTTGTAGTCTAGCAGGCATCTCCAGTTCAAACTTCTGCAGCTACATGAGCAATTCAGTTCTTTTAAAACAATCCTGAAACCTCCAGTGTAATCCATGTAATGGATCCAGTGCACAGATCTCCTTCTGTTCAACACAGGGATCACGTGCCCAGTGTTCACTCTCCAACTATACTTGCTGAAAAGAGGAGCCTGGGGCAAGTTAAGTACCTGTGCAGGTGTGATACGGTAAGTACTTGGTTTACCAAGCTGTGGTGGTCCTCAACACTTTTATTCAATTTCTGTATCAGCCCAGTCATATGTTATTTGGAGTAATTTGTTTGTAACATACTCAGATTTAAGGGAAAACAACACGATTATCAGAGAATGAGTTGTCAGCATGCTTTTAGACGTAAGTAGGAAAGAAGTCTCTAAACTCGGGGGACAAACAAAAAAGATGTCTTCCTACCTCCAACAGATAGAAAAGTGGAGGACAAACTTAAATATAATCAGAACTCACATAAGTAATAAATACATTAGAAGTTACATACTTCCCTATTATGTCACAGGAAGAATATCTGAGAAGCAGCAGGCCATTACCCCTGGAAAGATGAGGGAAACTACAGATTCTGTTGATTTTACTAACTAGGCTTAATTAGACAAAACATGGCTTGTCTCAGAGTTCATTACAGATTCACCGATTTTGCTTTACCTTGAGTGTTAGAGGTTAAACTGGAAACATGAAGGCATGGAAAAGGAGGCAATGAGGCAACATGTTCACCTGGTGAAAGAATGAAAATCTACTGGAAAACAAGGTTCATGATTTAAAATTACATCTGCCGTCACAAAATAAACATCTTGTTATAATTTGTAGAGCTTCCTCTTCATGTTTCTACAAAAAGATATATTGAAACAATCTAGCTTTATCATCATAGAAATAGAATTATCCCATTCTCATTGTGGAAGGAGTTTTATTAGGATTACTTAATTATAACAGCAATGATTGTAATGAGATTCACAGTACATCAACTTAGTCTAGAAAAGACTTTACACTCTTCTGTATAGAAATCTATTACAATTTTTTTTTGTTGGTACTGTATAAAAAACCCCCAAATCCTAACTTCTAGAAACTGAGCAGTCTTTCTCTCACTGAAGCTTTGTATTACATTTATCACCATGGTATCCAAACCAAAATACTTTTAAAACCTCTCTGTAGGAGCTTTTAGTGTTCTACAGAGAAAAAAACTGGACAGCTCGCAAGTAGAGAAAGGGCAATAACCACCATGCTAACAATGGCACCAAAAAGCTGGGATTTCAGGGAAGCATGAGAGAACACAGACCTCTCCATGTGCCAGTTTTTCCACCTGTATAAAGAATTTATGGAGCACAAAGATGTTTCTAGAGTGCTTTGAGCTTTAGAGAAGAAATGTTGTGGAACTGGAAAAATTATTTCCCTACCAATAATAAGACAGTGATGGGAGAAAGGCATAAGAGCCCTTCTTTGTTGAACTTGAGTTTCAAGTTTTCCTATTGCTGTCTATGCTGAATCTTAAGGTATCTGATCTCACTTTCTCATTTTTACTGTTTACATTGAAATAACTGCTGCTGGCCATCAGACAAAACAACAAATCAAACCACCTTTTCTATCTCAGGTTTTTTCCTAAGCATTATACTTTGGATAACTACAGGCTATTGGGTATAGAACAGAGTCCTGTCTTTCCCCAAACCAAGATGACAACGCAAGAGAGTCCAGAAGGTAGACTTTCCCAAACACTTTGAGGGAAGCATATTAAAAAGCTTTTGCAGGCCAGGGGAGAAAAAAAAAAAAGTGCTATAAATAAAAAAGGAGGAAATGTGACTACTGGAAAATGTGCTGCAACTTGTCTCTCTCAAAGTAACCCCTGTGGTAACCTTACATTTGGTGTTATAATCCAGATATACACTTTTCAGTGGCACTATGCCACATTCCATAAAGTCATAAGAAGGAACATGTTTTAAGCTCTTGGAACATAGGAGACCATCATTACAGAGGATTATCATTGAAGAAAATAATTCTACTCTTTTAAGTTAAGATATAACATAAGCTAACAATCAATATTGTCAGAAAGCTAAGGAACATAGCAGATTTGACAAAAATGTGATTTCTTTACAGAAACGAAGAATGAAGATAAAAATAAGCAGATAAGGATGGGTGAACTTTCTTTATGCTCTCGAGGAGTGCTTCCATCTACCTTTGCCTAGGTAGCTAGAGAATTCTGGCAGTTTCTTATTCTCTTATTTTGCAGTCATGAAGCCAGATTTCTGTTATTTTCAACTCGCATTATCTAAGAGACATTCCTGCTGACTACCAGTCACCATGTACAGTCACAAAGCAGCAGCCTGCAAGGTTTCTTAACACTGTTCCACAGCAGTGACTTTCAAGAGAAAAAGAGTGTAATTCTAGTCTTCTGTCTTTGCTGAGACTTGTAGAAGACCAATTACTGAATGGAACAGCTGTCAACTGAGAAATGGAACTACAGAAGCATATAACACACCATACAGACAGCAATCATTTTATGCCACAGATTAATTCAAATTAAGATGTGGTTCCCAAGACAGACATGGACTGCTATCTACAAGTGAAAAGTTTTGGAGATTATAGAGATGATGCACCTTTTTGCTGCACAAGTAATAAACTGCACATTGGAGATGTCTCTGATTTCTGGAGGAAGGACCAAAAGCATAGCAGTGACCAAATACAAAACACAGCTAATAGTAATACACAAATCATCCCTCTGTTGTAGTTCAGAGTTTACAAGCATTTCAGGGTAATTCTATCAGTATTCAATGGAGTCAAAGGAAGTATAATTCTTTCTGGGAAACTAGAGATCTGATTATATTAATTTGTTTTTTTGCTAAGCACACACTCCTGTCATCTGATATTTTGTCATTAGCAAATCCCAGAGTTATTCTGAAAAGGTAATTCTGAATCCTACAAACTATTTTTATTTAATAAGTAAGAGTCGATGTGTTGCAATTTGCTAATTAAAACAGTAATTTAAAAAAATCTAAATACGTTTTTTTCTGACTGATTTTGCTTTATATTTCAAATGATGCAACAAATATTATTATCCCTCTATACCACAACTGTTGCTTTCCACACAATTTGCAATCCAGTGCCTGAAATGTTGCAGTTGTCTTCCTCCAGGCGATGTCTGCAAAAACTATATGTTACTATAACTCTGCATAAAATCAAAGTCAATGATAAAATGGAAAGTAGAGATGGAGGAGGACGGAATGAGAGCAGACCAAGCCTGCTAAACCATTGATTTATTAGCATATAATACTGAAAAGGTTTAAAATAAAGGCCCACAAGGTCTGTTTTTGATAATTTTGCCTAGAAAAGAACACTGACATGTAGGGATACATTTTCAAAGCACTGCACAAAGTTTTAACAACATGATTCCCATTGACATTAATGATTCACATGGCTAAAGTCTTGCTTTGAAAATATACCCTACAGCCTTTTAAGCCTGCTTTTGGGAAACTAGAGCACTTGTCTCTAAAGTAACCTTTCTGTTCCAAGTCCCAGTAACAACTACAGGTTCCATTTTTCACCCACTGGAGAAAGTTTCCTCCCTGCTGTGTGAAGGTGGTTGCAGCAGAGGTGTTTTGTGGGTGTGTGTGGAGCTGCTTCAGTGACAACCCTTCTCCTCTGCGACCAGGAAGGGGTGTGGGTAGGGAGAACAACATGGTCCAATGGCAGCTGCCATAATTGGAAACAGCTTCCAAAATGGTTTTAATTATGCTACAGAAGGAAAAAAAAAAAAAAAAACCACAGGGAAATGTGGTATTTGTATTATACGAGCTGCTCTGTATGGTCTCACCTACCTTATATCCTTAGTCCATCATAGCTACAGCTTCACTTACTCACTACTTTCTCACCAATAAAATGAACATTTTAATTGAAACAATTTCTCTCTATCAGGAAGCAAGAAGAAGTTTCTCCTCCTTAAAAGAAAAAAAAAAAAAAAAAAGGATACATTTATTTTGGAAAGCCTAACATCTTGAAATTAAGAAATGGATACAGCCAGTAACAGAGCAAATCTATTTGCAACATGCCTTTGGTGGTGTTAATCAAACTGACTACTATTTATATCCTCTCAGACGTAAGGAGAGGATCTTGCAAACCTTTGAAATGTTATACCTGGACAACCCAGAGATACTACAGAAGAGTATGGGTTTTGCTTAGCCCAAAAATATTTGGTCATGCAAAAAGTAAATACTTCAGACAGATATCGAAAGGTGACGGAGTTAATGACTAAAAAGGATGCAGACTTTGGCTAAGCTCCATCCTGGAAGTATAGAGCATTTTTTGGTGGGCTGCTTAGTTAGATGCCTTAGCAGACCAACCATGCAGAGAAGAAATACTGTCTCTGCATGGGACATGAGCACCTTTCAAAGGCTGTCCCAGCATTGCTTTCCGTGAGAGGCTCAGGATAGGTTAAGAGGAGAAAGAGGTTTGGATTTTTGATGCATCCTCTTTCCAGCAGATGGCTGACCAGTGCTTTTTAGGTATTAGAAACTTATATTCTGTATTTAAAAAATAACAGTAAGCTTGCACAATGCATCACAGAAAAAATATTACAGAATCAGCAGGTGACGTTGATGCCACCTTTTGGTATGTGGACTATAAATGTATTCTTCAAAGACAGATTAATTTTGATATGTTATATAGTTAGGCATATTAGTTGAGAAGTGCAACATTTATCTTCCTGAATGCATGAGAAAAGAAATAATTCATGCTCACTCCTAGTCCACAGCCAATGTAGCATAATGCAATTTAGCTTAGTTCTCAATAGGCATGTTACCTTGCATCTGTTGTAGTCTTGTAGTGCATATGAGGACAGTCAAACGAACTCAGCTGGGACTTGGCAACAGGTTACCTTGGTCATACATTTCATAAATTGGAGAATTTCTCAAGTGGAGAATAAATAGCAAGGTACGTGCACAACAGGGTAGAGATTAATAACAAACATTCATTATCTCATTATGCCCAAGGATTACTACAAGGATGGTGTTACTGAATTTGTCAGTGCCCATCATATTACAGAACTAATAATGGTGAAAGTAATAGCACTAAGCAAATTTTTTAAAAAATTTTTTAAAAAACTCTAGAGGCAGCCAGTCCTGAACTTTATTTTGCTCTTCTAAATCCTCAGAAATAATAATAATAAAAAAAAAAATTTAAAAAAACACACAACACCAAAAACAACCAAAAAACATTGTTTTGTCTTTCCTGCAATACATTAAACTGGACTATTCTGCAACCCAAGCACTAGTTAACAGATCCCTTACAAATCCTTGGGAAAAGGAAATCCTGTAAGTACCAAACACTACCTCTGTGCAAAAGGAATGACCAGCATATTACATGCGTGGAGAAACTATCATGAACAACTGTAGGCTGACACTGACACCAAGAGCTGTGCTGACTTTAGATATCCACATCCTTGCAAATGTCCTAAATCTGTTCCTAGATGTGAGCTTTTTCATGAAGCTGAAAATGTAGAATACCTGGGGATTTGCCACTGCCGCTGCTTTGGACAGTGGTTCCATCTGAAACATTTTATTAAATGTCTGTGCTCACCCATCCTTCCAACAAAAGGTGCAGCCATGGATGGACAGCAGCTCATTCAGTTTGACCCAAGCCTGTCCAACTCTGAGTCTGTTCTAAATCATTTGCAACACAAATGATCTGCCGCAAAGTCAGACCTTTTGTCATTGCCCATCTACCATAACCTGTGTCCCACCCAGATTTCTGTTCCTAGCTAGGCTACTGTTTCCAGTGGCAAAGTTACAACATTATAATACACTGAATAACATGTTTCACTTGTCTCAGGTGATTTATGACACTAATACTTTTGAATCCTTCTTCTCATAAATACTGGAAACGGAAATTTTCTACCTTGTTTTTCTTTTCTACCACCATTGACAACACTAACATACACAAAGAATATTTGAACAGGTAAATAAGTAGGACCTGTTGGAACAGCATGCATTTTTGGTTCATATTTCTGATTAAAACAGAAAGCAGACAGTTAGCAGAAGTTACTGTTTGATTAGATACAGATATCTCTTAATAATTAAACAGGGGCTTTGTCACAAAAGGTATAGAAGATAGTGGTCATTACTCACAGAATGTGGTTTCAAGGCAATGCAAACTATTAATTTTTCCTGGAAAAACAAATATAAATAGAGCAATATTCTTTGCCATATTAAATAGATATTTGAGTGCTTCTCCCTATAGTCCAAACCACTGCTTCAGAACTATGCAAAAGAGAAAGAGAAGAGAATGAAGAAAAGCACACAACCTGAGAAACCTGAGGATGGTTTTTGCTTGGCTGGATTCCCTCCATGCAGAAGGGAGTTCAGCAACACATCCCATAGAAAGCTTCATGCAAGAGATTCATGGAACAACATATTATCAGATGTAGACTAAAGGTGGCTCCATAACATCAATAACTGTTCCAAATCATAATGAAGATCCAAGCCTTATTTGCTGTATAAATATAAAATAAAAAACCATTTCCTACCGAAAGAGGTCACCATTTAAGTAGACAAGACAGACAAAAGCCTGGGCAAGAACAATATTTATGTTTCCCTAGCACAGTTGGGTACTGCAGTACAAACTGATCAAATCCATTGTAGTCCTAAACACTACTCACATTGGAATCTACACCAGATCAAACCTTTAAAGTCACTTGCTTGGGTTTTAGTCTTGGGTTTAAATACTGTGGTGCACTACATTTAAATCACAAATGTTACCTACTGAATGTCTACTCACAGACCCAATGGGATTATGGCCGTGCACTGAAGTTCAACATGCTATTCTCAAACAATTATGACTGACAGAGCTAGTTTAAAGTTAGCCCATGTAAGTAAACCCGAGCTGCAGTTACCCCTCCAGACAGAAGTGTACCTGTTCTCAGTGACTTGCCCAGTATGGGAAATAAAAAGATTGCAGGAAAGCTAAGGTCATTGAGCAACAGATGTCTGAGTCCCAATTCAATGTCTCACCATCTACCCTTACTCTCTAGAATCTTTTCAGGTGCAAAAGTTCATTCATATATCTGTAATATTCAGACTGCACTACTATCTCTGCCTGTGGTTTATGGGATGTAGGAAGTGCGTAAACTCAACAGCAGGAGAAACTCTTTTTCTTCCCTCAGCACCTCAACACTCAAGACAGAAACAGCTTCACTGCCAAGAAAGTCAGGTCTGAATGCCTATGTAGTTTTTGTGCCTTGTCCTACATTAAACCTGGCTCTGGATTTATACGGCATTGAAATGGGAGGAGGAGAAGGACAATACAAATTAACTCAAGTTGTCAGTGATTGTTCTGGGTTTGGGCACTTGCACTCTTTATAGTTTAGTGTTGCTTCTAGATATATTTTTTAAGCTAATACATTCCATAAAAAGGGATGGGTTTTAAAAATAAGGTTCCTTTAAAAGAAATTAAATCTCATGTCAGCTTGCTGCTTAACCCTTTAGCTTTGTGGAACACCTGAGTAAAAAATAGCTGCAAGTTTCTGACACCAATATAGCCAACTTTCTTCAGAAGAGCTGCTGAACTACATCAGGTGATAAATCATGTTTCTCCAGGATGGAAAGAAAGGCGTTTTTCTGCACACCACGAGATATACCACCCAGTGACAATCCTCTTCTTGTGGACCCCTGGCCTCTTCCCTGCCAGCGCTGGATCTGGAAACATGCACTGTCTAAAGTATTGTTCTACAATAGTTCAGCAATAGCCAGCAAGAGCTGTCTTGAAGAAATATTGCCAGCTTTAACTATTTAAAGCACAGCCATTTAGTTGCAACATTTTTATTCCCAGCTGGGGGTAGGGGGCCAGTGTCTCCCATCAGTATTCTGACAGCTTGTAAGATGTGAATATAGTTGGACAACACATTACAATTCTGCAGAACTACGTGAAGGGAAGGAATTTTCCATTTTACATTCAGAAGACTGCTCAGCGCTTCACACTGGTGGCCAGAGGATTAAAAGATAGATTAAATTTTGATCAAGAATGAAAATACTTTTTTCAAGTCTTTCCATGTTTTTAGCACATTCAAATTCTTTTTCTTTCTTTACTTTTACTAAAGCAAAAAAATCATTTTAAAATCGCATCTAGAAGATTTCTTAAATCATTAGATTTCTTAAAACATTTAAGATGAGTTCCTTAAAGATATCTACTGTTCTTTAATTTCAGTTAATTTCTTTATGATATCAAAATTTCTTTATAATATCCATCCCACTGAGGTCAGTTGCTAACAAAGCTTTACTTTTTCAGTCGCACTTTAGTCAAAGTTCTACATTACCTTACCAGGAGACACATCATCTACTCAACACATAGTTCAATGAATTCAACATGGATATCTTCAGTTACATAGATAAAAAGTTCTCTCAGAGGCAAGAGCCATCTTAATCCTTCTCTTCTTGTCTGAGGAACTCTGGCAGAGAGGTCTACAACCACCTTTACAAAATCACTTTCCAAGGATGGGTATTAAGCCCCTGCATCTGAACTTCTCTCTAGAACCACTTCTGATCTGCCATCCAAATAAGCTGCATACAATCTGCTCAGTTTGCCTGCAAATTGTGCCTTGTGAATATTATTCTCTAAGCATGCCTCACACCTTCCACCTCTTTGCTCTCATTGCTTATCACAATGCCAAAGTGGTGGGATGCTTTTCTACCACCCTGGAGGCAGAGAAGCTGCATTGTGCCCTCTCTTCATCCACAGGCACTTGAATCATAGCAATTATTTGTATTCTAGAGGATTCCACCAATTGTTGCAGAAATCTTCTTTCAGACATTTCTACAGGGTCTAGTTGGACTGAGATTAATTCAGGTTGCAGACTTAGGTCATTTAAAATTACACCTGTTTGATATTCAAGACCAGTCCATGGACTGCTTTATTGAAGCAGCACCAATTCGAGCTGGATGTATGACAAACCGTGACCAGGCCACTGAAGACTTACATGATTAGTTTTGAAGGTTATTATCTTTTGGGCATATTGCACAGTCTGACTCAAATGAGTGGTAGTAAATACATACAATCAAAACCTCTGTGTTGATTTTGCAAAGCTGTGAAAAAGCATTACGGTTTGCTTTTTCTAGAAATCTATTGTTAAGGTAAAGTGATTTAATAAGCAGTAACTTTAAATAATTTTGCTGCTGAGTGTCTTAGATCACACTTGCATTCATCCAGGAGCCACATACACCTTTTTAAATTCCCATGTCAAAGGGGAGAGTAGATATTCAACTGCCTGTGATGTAGGGCAAAAGATAAATACAATAAACCCAAAGATTTTTCAGGCAGCATTTCCTTCAGTGGTTTCCAAATGGTAGTCAATGGTGCTCTTGTGTCTTGAATATCAACCTGCACTTTAATGCTTAGATATGCAGTTGCAGGGATTTGAAGCTTATGGTGCTTCACCTGAGAGTCACTACAGTGCCTCCTCTCCTCCTATTTGAATGACTCACACTGAAGCAAGATCTTCATTCAGACATGATCCTCTGTGGCCTCTACACTGTTTTGTGGATTTGTCAAAATCTGACCCTTTCTATAACGAAACAACGCTGTGTGTTGATGCAGCATCTGCAAGTGATGTTGGAAGATCAGCCATACCTCTTGCAATGGAGGAAAAGCTGTTCAAAGAGGTATGCAACACCATTCTGGCATGTTTACTGTTTGGCCACACCAAAGCATATGTGAGAAAGTTTCAGAAATCAGTATGGTGATTTAGTTGCCCTTTCTTCTTATTTAGCACTGAATTTGGTCCTGAGATGTCCTGTTGCTGACTGACTTTACTAGTGGGCAGACTGGTCAAGGGATATCCATAGGAGTGAGAACTCAGTCAGATCTTCTTAGGGAAAGTGAAAAATAATTTGTAGTCAGCCTAAGTGAAAGAGGCGAATCAGCCTTCCCATTGGAGATGGTGGCACAATGTGAAATACAGAAGGAGTGCATGTTTTTAAAAATAAGGTAATTTTTGATGCAGCTAGTCCAGTTGTTATTATGCTACTTGTCTTTATCTACTCAAAGTTGTGGCATTTAAAGTGGTAAACATTAAAAATACAATACTCAATAGTGACCGATGTTTGTGCCACATAGTAGTCAGAGAGGACAGAAGCTCCTTCAGAGGGTCTGATGATTGGCATCAATAAGCTTTTCATTTATACTGCTTCTTTGTGTGAATGTAGCAGCTGGAGAAAGTCCTTGACTGGTGTTCTCGAGACTACAGTTGCCAGAAGAGAAAAGCATAAGTCACACAAAGAGGTTTGTTTTGCTGCACTGCCAATATGACTATGTTTTACTACAAGAATTAAAACTATTTAGAGGCAAAAAAATGCCATTTTTTCTCCTTTGCATGAGATAGATGTGTGCTTCTCCTCCTCCCTCTGCAGGCAAGGCTTTCTTTCCAGTTGTTCTTGGGATGACACAGGGGAAACTCTCCCTTCCTTTTCAATCTACTTTAGCCACAACCTGACCTCAAACTGATGAAAGAACTGTGGTTTTATGAGGCCCATTGCATGTATAATTTCTCTGTTGAAGCTGCTAGCAACCATGCTCCCCTCGAGGACAGCTTTTTCAAGGACACCTCTACACTCTAGGATTTACAAGGCTAGTGCTCTCTGCTGTCCTTTAGTTTCTCTTACACCACCTTTGGTGGTTTTAGAATTATCTCAGTGTCCTATCAACTTAGGTTTACCTAATGTACCAAATGCTGCATTAACCTGTAACATAGGTGACCTCAAAAGCAAAAGGAATATGGGAGTGGTTATATTGCCTAATATCAGAGCTATTTTTTATACTATTAGAAATGACACAAAACTCTCAAAAAGTCTTTTGGTCATTGTCTTCAAGGTGCTTTTGAATATCAGTAAGAAAAAAAGCCTACAGAACATAGCTCATACTCTCTCTTGTTACTGTCAGCCATTTTTTATTCTCTGTCTCTTACGACAAAAATGTGTACTCATTACTGAACATGAGCACAGATTCCAGTTGCTCCTAAAAACAGCAGGAGTTTTCAACATTTGGTTAGCTTACAACTTCGCATGATCAGGTTTAAAGAGAGGTACTTGACACAGATTAGATTTCAGCCAAATTTAAAGGTCTTCTGATGTATACTGTTGCAGTCCTGCCAAAGTCAGCGATACCAGTTTCGAGATCAGATGATAGAGCCTTTAATATTCTTAATCGTGCAAGCTTATGAAAACTGGCCTACAGTTACCTGGTTTTAATTTTGCTATTCTAAAATTACTCTAACTTCACTTTGATATGCATAATAAGAATGAGATGGGGTCCTGACAGTATCACACTCTGTCATTTGTTGGGGTACCAATGAATTGACACTGCTGCTGTTAGGCTGTTTGTGGTTTTCCTAGCTCAAGATCAGCTGAATTCCAGGTATAATGGTCTAGCCTGACTTCAGAAACAGGACTTCTTGATACTATACGTATGCCTTACAAGGGCAAGACTTCTGCTATCAGCAGATCATATTAACTCTGTAATAATGTTAGGATTGTGCTCTATCAGTTTTTACCAGAGTTCATTACTAGACACTAGGGTAATGATACCGGTGTTCGTTAACTGAACATGGCTATTTCTGAATACCACCATCATCAACTCTTTGAACCAGCACTCAGAGAAGCAGCAGAAGTATAAGTCAATCTGTCTTGAACTATGATATTATGATGCCATAATATTTGTGGCATCATATGAATATAATAAAGAACACAACAGAACCATTTGTTGCCTGCATTTTCTGAGTAAATATTACTTCTACCTAAACTCAGAAGTATTGCATTTGAAAAACAAAGCCAGAGTAAAAGCAGTTCAAAGGCCTTTAATTTTTTCATACACAGTGCCAAGAACAACGCAGAATAATAAACTGCCCTGCCTTATCATACTTCTCTTTTTTCCTCAGGCATCTTAAAAAAAGACAGTTTACACCTTGAATCCCAGGTTAATCCTTTGCAATGATTTAGGAAAGCTAACCTTTCAGTGACAAAATTTAAGTGTTAAATCATAGGACAAATTAAATTTTACTACAATTCACTTATGTTTAGAAAAAAAAAAGTGTTACATCTCACAGAAGCCACATGAAGATTGTTGTTTTAAAGAAAAAAAAAAGTCAGGATAAGTTTTCATGGCAGTAACCCCTGGTGACTTTTCACAGAAGTTACTGAACTGTGTCAGTTACTTTGTCACAGAATTTAGTCCAGAATTTCTAATTATTACAGTAACTTTTGGGAAGCATTAAGTAACTCTTGCTGACCAAATTTATTCTCATGAACACTGAAACCTCTGCAGGCTTCTAATATTCTGGTCAATAGATTAGAAAAAGATTAGAGTATCAACAGAAGTCATATTTTGCAGGTAAGATCTGGGACATGAAACTGGAGTTTTGTCCTAAAATGAACAGAAAAATCTTCTACTTCTTCAGAAAGTGAAGTTACACAGGCTTTCAGAACAAACTGAAAAAACTAACCTATTTTATTTTGGTGCCCTCCAGCCTCTAACTTCTGAGGGAAACAACTAAGCTTTAAGGTAACAATTAACTTCTGAGAGTCTGCTGGATAGAGTTTTGCTTTGGTTTGGTTTGCTTATTCCACAGACAGCTTGTTCCACAGACAGCACATTTCTTTCCCTACACCTACACAATCCGAGCATCTGTCTGTAGATACAACTGATTGCACTTTATAGCTCACACCAGAGGAGCTCGATTTAGAAGGGCACATCACCCTGATGTCACAAGTTTATTTTTGCTTTGTGGAAAAAGAACAAGTGTAATAGCTATGTTCTCTCCTTCTTAGTCTCAATGTAGAAGTCCTCATCTTGAAAAATAAACAATCACAGATAGCAGACACCTATGATTTACTAAAGTTAAACTTAAGTTTAAGCAACTCAAAAAGAGGAACTTCTGAAAGGAAACAATTCTTTCTCCACACAAGAGGCTGTTGTCCCAGAGGCAGGTGACACATTAGCTGAAGCTGAGGACTGTGCTAAAATAGCTGTACCTGGCCCTTGTTCACAGCTGGCTTGCAGCCAGTAAACTTAGTGTGGGATGAGCACCCTCAGTCTGTCTGCAACTCTCTATACAGATATACCCTGAGGTTTCCTGGAAGCAGCTTCCAGCTTCCTTAATTTTCAAAGCTCATATAGGCTTAGAAATGCCTACAGGGTACTTTTAGCAATATTATTAAGTTGTTCTTTCCAAGCTAAGGAATATAAAAAAGTAGCAGTGGTCTATTCTTTTTTCTCTCACTTTCTACATTCTGTCCTGGGAATTTTTGACAAACACTTAGTGTTTTCAGCACTGAACTTCCCACACACATACGCTTCTCAGGTCTCATTAAGGAAGGTACAGGGTCATTTTATGAGTCTCAAAGGAGCCATAAAGAGTGGGAGGGGTTCATAGCATTGTGCATGGGGTGTTTTGTCAAACAGGGGGTTCAGAAGTAGATAACGGTAAAAAATTCCTGAAAACCAAAATGAGAAGAAAATAAATGTCAAATTAGGTAAGTCTTAGTACATCATTCAGCAAATTCTAGCACACACATCAGCCAGATGTAGAAGTTCTGTCAAAAAGCTTGTACAATGCAGCATTTGGAAGAGAACCAGTGAGAGACTTCATCCCTTCTGAAGAGCTGCAGAATATCCCCTGGATTTCTCCTGCCAGCCACCTCCCACACACATCTCAGCTGTATGTATTGGGGGACAGATCTGAAAAGCATTCTAAAACTCCAAACAATCAAGAGTCAAATCCTTGATTTCTTTTTCTTCTACCTGGGGTGTTCAGCACTGGGTAGTGATACACTGGAAAGCACTTTTCTCCTCAAATACATCCTTTTGCGATGATGGCAGGATTTGAATTTAGTAATTACTCCATTTGAAGAATAAAGGATAATGAGGAAGAAGGCATTTTCTTCCCTCATCACCAATGAGCATCCTTGCATCACATGATAAAACCACACACCACAAACTCCTCTTCCTATTGCCCTACAGAGCTTGATTTGCCAAGGTGAATGCAAAGCCACTCTTAAAAAACATTTATTAACAAATAGCCCTATAGACATCATTAATGTTAATGCATAGGGCATAGCGCTCATCAAGCCAAGGGCAGTGCGGGTTACTTCTTAGTTAAAGGATCTATCTCCAAGAAAGACTGCTGTGCATCTGTTGTGCATCTTTCTCTAATTCCACAGTTTCACCACTGTCAGAACTTCACCCTCAAAACTCATTTGCCACTCCCCAAAAGAGATGAATCAGCTGAGAAACACCTTAAAAATACACTTAGAACAGACAGTTATGTGAAAGAACTTTCCCCTCAGAGCGTCAGAGCAACTGAGAAAAGTCCTGAAGGAACTGACCATATTGTTCATGACACTGGATGTCTTTCCAGGGCTGCAACTAATTCCCAGCCTTATCTAAGACTAAAAATGGATTTCAGCATTACTCAGACTAGAAAAATACAATGTGAGGTGAAACTTGACTCATGAGCTCATCCCACATTTAGAGAACAGGAAATATAAAATAGTCGAGAAGTCTCTGAAAAATGCAAAGTAAAAGTGGAAAGATCAAAAAGGAAACCACAAGAGGGCAGATGGACTACATAATGGATGATGAGATGATTAAATACAGAAGGAAAAAAAGGAAAGATGTCCTATCTCTTAAGAGAAACCTCATCTGGGGAAGCAAGTTTTTATGCAGAAGATGACAAGTTAGGAGCATGAAGGGAATTCTACTTTTTCCACTTAAAGACTACGCCATTTTTAGTAGCTGAGCAGTGTTATATCAATGGATATGGAGATTTGTAGTTTCTCCAGTTGTCCGTGGGAACAACTGGCATATACACCTTTGCTCCCACACCTTTAGCCTCTTTGGAGGAGCTGGCAAGCAAATTGGCAAATCCTTGGTCTTGTGACAGAGGCTTTTAAATACTCACTAGCAACAAAATCAGAGGTCAAGTCTTCATTCACAGAGAAAATCACAAGAACTTAACCTTTGGGAAGAAGACTAGTTAGGAAAGGGATTACATGCAGGAATAAGATATACATGGATGGGACCATGTGCTTACAGAGACTTTGTTCACTTATGGACAACACTGTGGTCTCCTTGAAGTCCATGTTAAAGTGCTCCCTCACTTCAGTGGGGAAGTATTCACCTGTATTTACATTACTCCTGGAGAGCTAGTCAACTGTTGCACGGGAGATTTGTAGCATCTTTTTTCTTTTTTTAATGTGTTTGAGCTCTGAGTCTGGCCTTTTTGAAAAATTTTGAATTTTGTAGGGGACACTCAGTTTTAGGGCACAGCAGCTGGGATCTCACCAGTTCCCACCAGTGCATTGCTTGTGGAAATGGTCTGTACCTGCAGCTTTCCTGCTAAGGCAATCTGGCAGTTCTGAAGATTTCTTAAAAAGGATACAAACAACATTGCCAAATTGGGTGGTACTATGATGTGGAGAATAAAGCATAGGCTCAGTTTATAACCTGAGATGCAGATTAGATACCTGCTTAGCTATTTCCAGCTTCCTTGAATAGAAAAGCCTGAAACCATCAGCTGCCACTTCTAGCAAATGCAGACTGTTCATCTTTCATAAATCGTGTCTAAGTTCTCTACAAATTACAAAAACGTCCCAACCCCATTTCCTATCTGCTATGCAGGTTATTGTAAATGCATTTGAGTAATCTGTAAAACACCTGACTTCAAAGGTTCCTATTTTTAATATTCACTCTACTGTGTTTTTTTATTTTTACACTTATTCCCTTTCTAATCTAAAAGGCATACAATAAAAACCCCCATGCCTATGCTAAAGCTTCAGTCCAAGTTCTGCTTTAATTCAGTAGAGTTTTCTGCTGACTTAAGAGTGATTTGATTCCAAAAGACAAAACAATTTAAGAAAAAACTTGTTTAGTCAGATTAAAGCCCACATTTCTTTGACATCAGTTCACAATATTACAGAGATAATGTGAATAGCATGTGCTCTGAAATATACAAATATCCTCATCATGGCACAGTTTATAGAAGCAACTGTGTTAATATCAAGATCTGCAGATGAATTATTTGGAAGGGTTGTAACAATTATAAAACCAGGAAGTATCCTCATCAGAAATGTGTGGTTATAGGTATAGATCTAGCAATGAGATTGCAAACACTGTAGGAGAAGTCTGGATTCTTCCCTGGTTTGTAAGGTTTTAAATCAACAGCTTTCACTTCATTAGGTATATACTGACTTAATCAAGAGTTGACTCTGACACATAAAATTTCAGAATGTAATGCAGCTTAGTCCTTTATAAAAAGACCCTTATGCAATGTATTCCTAGTGTCACATGCAAAAACACAGCAACTGATGGAATGAAGTCTGTAAGTTATGTGTGATGGGACTGGAGACACTTCAGCTCTCAGCTGCTTGTTCCAATCTGGCCCAGGTAAGTATGATCACACCACTCACTAGCCCACAACTATCTCATGATCTCTGTAAAATGAGCTGCTAGTGGATATCTGGCAAGAGTACCACCACACTTTAAGTTTTCGTCATTAAGTTTCAGTTTATCACTGCTAAATGGGTAATGTTAGAGATAGATTCCTCAGATAAGATATATGCATGGGGCAACATAGAAAACCACAGACTGCTGATTTCCACATAAATACGATTCACACTAGAAGATCTGAAATTTAAGGGACTATCACAGTGATATATCTGATGGAACTGATGAAAAAAGGTAGGATAAATAATTGTACATATTATACGGTAATGGAGGCACTAAGGAATCTGAGATAGTTGAGCTTGTCTAAATGCTAGCATAACAAAAGTTCCTAGGGATGTTTTTCCTTACACCTTGCTGACATATAATTTTTCCATAAGGTAGAAGAGCCTTTAGGCATCCCAACCACCGTACTCTGCTCCCACACAGAGTTCTTCGTGGAGTGGGAAGGATCCACAGAAACACCTCTCTCTCTCTCAAGCAGTACCAAAATACTTTCATCACTTCTGATCCTCCATCCAAAGCTGAGGGAAAAGGAAACCTGGAGAGAAGATTGGCATGTGGTCAGTTCTTAGCTGATGATTGTATTGGGTTTGTGTAGCAAGGTTTTGGTAGCAAGGGAGCTACAGCTGTGGCTTCTGTGAGAAGCTGCTAGAAGCATGTCCAGCAGAGCCAATGCCAGTCAGCTCCAAGATGGACCTGCCACTGGCAAAGCCAAGCCAATCAGCAGTGGTAATAACGCCTCTCTGATAACATATTTAAGAAGGGGGAAAAAGATGTTATGCAGAAGTAATTGCAGCCAAAGAAGAGAGGAATGAGAATATGTGAGAGAAACACTCTGCAGACACCAAGGTCAATGAAGAAGGAGGGGAAAGAAATGCTCAAGGCACCACAGCCGAAACTCCCCTCAGCCCAGGGAGAAGAGCATGGTGAGTCAGGCTGTTCTCCTGCTGCTCACAGAAGTCCAAGGAGGAGCAGAGATCCACCTGAAGCCCATGCAGGAGTCCCCGTGCTGGAGCAGATGGATGCCTGAAGGAAAGCTGTGACCCCATGGGAATCCTGTGCTGGAGCAAGCTCTTGGCAGGACCTGTGGCCCTGCTGAGAGAGGACCTCACACTGCATCAGGTTTTCTGGGCTTAACTTGTAACCTCACAGGAGATCAGTGCTGCAGCAGTCTGTTCCTGAAGGACTGCATCCCCTGGGAGGGACCCTGTGCTGGAGCAGTCTGTTCCTGAAGGACAGCACGCCATGGAAGGGGCCCACACAGGAGCAGGTAGCCTGTGGGAAGGACTCATGTTGGAGGAGTTTATGAAGAACTGTCTCCCATGGGAGGGACCCCACACTGGAGCAGGGGGAAGGACTCGTCTCCCTTAGGATGAAGAAGCAGCAGAAAAAACATGTGATGAACTGACCATTCCCTGTCTCCCTGTGCTGCAGGGGAAGAGCAGGTAGAGAATCAGAAGTTAAGCCTGGGAAGGAGGAAGAGGTAAGGGAAAGGTGTTTTTAAGATCTGTTTTCCTTCTATCATCCGACTCTGATTCTCATTGGTAATAAATACAGTTAATTTCCGCAAGTCAGGTTTGTTTTGCCCATGATGTTAATCGGTGGTGATCCCTCCCTGACCTTATCTCAACCCATAAGCCTTCCATTTTATTTTCTCTCCCCTGTCCAGTTGAGAAGGGAAGTGATAGAGTGGCTTTAGTAAGCATCTGGCATCTACCCAAGGTTAAACTACCACAATCATATATGATTTAGTTCAAGAAATGAATTAAGATTTAGGTCCATTCCAAGTTATGGGATATCATATAAATGTAGTTTACTAACTGAACAGCTACATCAGGTACCTTTTGTTTTCTTTTCTTTCCTACAGAGCTGTGACAAACAAGTTTATACACAACTCTAATATTCTGTTTCAAATTTCTGCTCTAAGTTGTTCGTAATATTCCTGCAGTCAAAACAATGTTAATTAAGTTTAGTTGCCTATGTAATAAATACTAAAAATGTCAGAATTAACTTTGACCCTCAGTGTATAGCAGAAAACAGGCTATCATAGCATATTTTTTCTGTAATTCATTTATTGCATCAGACAAACAGTGCCTTTCTAAGGCACTGGATTGGTTTCAGGAGATCTATTTCTTTCCCTAGTTGTGCCACAAAGATATTACATGAAATAATATCATAAAGGTGCTTTTCTATGTTTTAGTCAAAGATCTACCTAAGCCTCTTGAAAAAATCCTGGGACCAACTTTTGCTTCCATGATTGCTTTATCTAAGTAAATAACTAAACACAAAGTTTGGTTTTGATGATTTTGGTTGCTTTGCAGTATGTATAGGAATAAGCATTGTAGTCCATCAGTAGTTTACGGACCACAAGTTAAAAGAGTGGTACTTCAGAGTTGACTTATGCTTGTAGCCTTAATTTTGACATTCACTGAATGAGGCAAGCTTCATTTTGAAAGCTTAACATTTTACTGTTTCTTTGTATGTTGTCATGGGGTTTGCCTACAAAGTCTGTAGATGGCTGGGCTTGACCCCATGACAGTGTCTCACTTCTGAAGCAATCAGGGCAGCTATTTCCTCCAAATTCTTATGCATAGAATCATTAAAGTTGGAAAAGTTCCAAGATCATTGAGTCCAACCTTTGACTGAACACCACCATATCAACTAAACCACAGCACTAAGTGCCACAACGAGTTGTTTTTGAACACTTTTAGGGATGGTAATTGAATTATATATACTTTATATGTATATATATAAATTATAATATATATAAAATATATTTCCTAGAATTAGTCTAACTTTGTGCAGTCTGGTAGCTATTCATAGAGTATCTTCAAAGAAGAAAAAAAAGAAGTATTGCTGATTTCCTATCATTTCTTTTATTCCTGTAATTTGCTTTCTTTTTTTCACTTCTGATACATCTAGAGATTTCTTTTTTCCCAAGGAGAGGTGAGATAAGAACGAATCACTTTGATTCTGCATTATCTCTGACTTCAAGACTTCTTGATGTCCTTCATTCATAAGGTGAAGAAATCTTGCTCTAGGGTGTTGATTGTATCCCTTAACCCACTGATCACAGAAAATCCTTCCACCTCAGAGGGTTTTCTTAGTATGGAGGGAGCCTCCATGCAAGATTCTGTGGAGAAAATCATTGTTAGGCAACCCCCAATCCACCTACATCTCTTGAGCTCTGTACAACTTACCATGTACACACAGAAGCCCTCAGGTAATGGTCATGGGTCACACCACCTTCTGCCTCATCATCCATGAATTTTAATTCCTTTGTGAGTTAAGACAAGCATTTTGCCTGTAGGAATCCAATCTTATATTTAACATACAAACCTATGGAGAATTGCTGTGTGGCTATCAGAAGACTAATTTATCTCAGGCTGAAAGTATGACTTCTAACAATTTATAAATGCCTTACCCAATGTTAAAATTATCTTTTTCTATCACATAACTTATGAAAGAACATCTTCAGGAACTTTAAAAAAAAAAAAAACCAACCTACAAAACACATCATTTTTTTAAAGTTTGTGAATTATTACTTACATTCAGTTTTGAATCAAAATTAAAATTAGAATTGAAGTGCATGATCTCTCATGTCTTATATTCTTGAGGTGTGAATAAAGGGAAAAATAAGATGATGCCGTGCTTTTCTATGATTATAGGGGAGATTCCAGCAGAGTTAGAGTCAGAAACAAATTAAATTTAATTCTGTAATTATACTGCTTGAATGTACTTAGGTTAGCAACTTTTCCAAGGAAACTTTCTGTTTAGATTTCTATTTTTATGTAACATTCTCTTTTGAAGTTACAATGAGGCATATATTGAAAAAAAAAAGTAGTATATAGTGAATACTGAATATAGTATCTAGTTGAACACATAATTTTATTATTTTATAAGTAATATCATGCCACTTATATGCAATCCATCCCTTTCAGAATAAGATGGGACACCTGATTGTACAAATCATTTACATAAAACAGATACAATTTATAAGTTCTTGGTTATGTATCCAGGAGGCAGATTTATAAACATAAATAAAAAGTTCAAGCTAACAAACCCATATTTCAAGAAAGCAATGCATAAAGAAAAAAGTTAGCATTTATGTGTGGGTGTTATGTGTTAAGTACTGCAAGTGAGGTATAATTTACTAATCTGAGTCAAGCCAGAACAACAAGCCTACTTTGTTCACTTGGTGCTTTCTGTTCCATCAAGGAGATATGAAAGTTGAAGGAGCCAAAAAAGAGACTTAACATACAAAGTTTTGTACGCTCTGACATATTCAGCAGAGAGGCCAAAGTTCTGCAGAGATTAAACTATTCCCATAGAAGGTTCAGGCATGCTGTCAGGGCAGCCAGTATAGGGAGTTTAGTGCAACAGCTGTCCTATAAATAAATAGAGGACAATATTTTCCAGGGCTTTGATAGCTTCACCTACACTTCTCAAGACGTACTTAAACTCACAGAAAAGCAGTCCTCTGTAACAGTGGAGCCACATGCTTTTATTCACCCAGACAAACCTGAGTTTGCAGTACCCCCTGCTGTCCTTGAAAATCCCACCGAATAACGGCTGTTCCTGCATTATCTGCTGTTGCTCCCCCAACACTGAATATGTTGAAATTGTCTCACATGCACAGATATCACCAGTCCATTTTTCTGATCTATTCTTTTCACCCATCTTGCAGCAAAAATGGAATACATTCTTCAAGAGTAAAGCTGCAATCTTTTTAAGTGAAGGTTAAATTTGCTGTATACAGTTTATTTGCAAATCCACAAAACAACAAAGCAGTTCACAGAAAAATTTCTGGATCATCAGTTATCCACAACACCTCAGACACAGAAATGGAACAACATTTAAGCCCCAGCAAAAAACAAAGTGAAGTAAAAAACGTAAGACCCTAAGAATTTAGAATGTATTTTAGAATAGAGGCTGAAAGCTCTCATGGGCTTGAAAAAGTTATATAACTTACTTACAGTAAATTACAGGTTTTGCTTCAATTATGTTGTCATTCTTGGATGAAGACATGAGGGAGGTAAAAGGTACTGGTCTATGAAACCCAGCATAGCCATTTGGCAAATATTGAAGATCAATAAGGTCTTAATACATTTGTAGTTCAGTTTCCATATTACAGAAGACCATTCAAATATACATATGCCACAAGAAATAGTCTTATAGAAAACCTATCAAGATTCTAATTTAAACTGGTACTTGCAATGAAAATATAAAAGGCAACAATCTATGGTTACAAAATGTCCAAACTGATATTCTTAGGCCATAGTGCAACCCAAACTTCCATGGTTTCCAGGGACTACAAGCATGAACAACACTTAAGGAATGTGAAGTATACTAAATGAACTATTTTGACGGACATCTCAAAATTCCATAGGCCAGCTTTTCCATTGAAAAGAAAAAAAGATTTTTCTGAAGGAACATGGTCCTTCATGAAAGAACACTTGCCCAAGTAACTTAAATGATTCTATCATTTGTCTCAGTAACAGACTGATAAAAGTTACTTTAATGGATATGACTCATAACAGGAGTTTTAAAAATAATAACCGACTTCTAAAAATAATAACCCCATGCTGTATGTTGTCAACTATTGCTCATAATTTTTCCGGTGTCAGCTTTACTGTATAGTGAAGAATCACAATCTTTTTTTTCGGTTTTGGGGATTTAAAAAAACTTTTCAGGAAGAGAGGTAGTTAGAACTGCCTAATTATTCAGGCTTAGAATTTGCTTACAGCAATATGTCATGCATACGTCACGCAGTATGTCATGTCATTAGAACCACAAAATCAGAGAGTAATTGAGACTGGAAGGGGTCCCTGCTTAGCCCACTACCCACCCAAGAGCAGGTTTCTTGGAGCCTTGTCCAGCCAAGTTCAGGCCCTCTCAAAAGAAAGGAGATTGTTCACCCTCTCTGGGCACCCATTCCAAAGTTTGACCAGCTTTGTGGTGAAAAAGATTTTCCTAATATCTAATCGACATTTCCCATGATCTGATTTGTGTCTGTTTCCCTTTTCCTGTCACTGTATACCACTGAGAAGGGTCTGGCTCTGTCTTCTCTGCACCCTCACATTAAGTGGGTTGGGAGAGAAGTAAGATACTCTCATAACTTTTTCTTCTGCAGGTTAAAGTAAGTCTCTCCCTATACATCGTGTGCAGCAGTCACTGATCATCTTTGTTGCCCTCCACTGGACTCACTACAGCATGTCAGCATCCTTTTACCAGAGAGTCCACAACTCACAAGTAAAAAATAAAAGCTATTACATATTCTATACCATACACGTACTACATATGCATACATATGTAAGCAGAGAGAGAGAGAGGAAAGACAAAAATACTTTGCATTCTAAAATAGTATTGTCTTGATTAGACTTTCATTTTTAGGCCCTCATTACTTCAATTATTTTCACTGTAAAATTGCATTTAATTCCATTTAATATTCATTTAAATAATTGATTGTATACAAGGGAGGGGAAAGAGAAGTATATATTTGTGGCTCTTAAACTGCTGGCACTTTTAATTCTGGGTGAAAAATCATACACACTGTAGTGGCTTTTCCCTGTTGAAGGCACAAACTAGGTGCCAAACTCTGAGAACACTCAAATTATTTAAAAAACCATAAAGTGTTTGAGAAATTAGAATTAACCACACCATTATTCCAGAACACACAGAGTGAATGTTCATACAGTCACCACACATAACAAACAAAACCAAAAAAACCACCAATACTTAGTAATGTGGGCTGGCAGTGACAAAGCAGAGCATTCTCCTGCGGAGAGGAGGCTCTTTCTGAAGTTTGCTTCCTTCTAAGATAGGATGGCTCTTTGCCTCTACAGACAAGATCTGTCCAAAGAGCTTGCTTTCAACTTTGTGGTTAATATACTTCCAAGAATTATTATCCAGACTATGAGGTGGAACAGTTTCCTTAAGCGATATAAATTACCTTGAGCAAAAGGTGGTGAGGACAGTCTTATTCTGTTCCAGGCTGGGCTTATTTCAGTTTGTGTTACATCAACTGCTTTAATCAAAGAAAGACCAAATAATTTCTAAACCTAATGAAGTGTCCTTGTAGAGTTTTGCAACTGCAGAGCACTTTGGGGTGGATATAATACAGCAGGATACACTTTTGCAAAACTTCACATAGCGGAATAAAACCAGAAATGCTTGTTGTTGGTGGTAGTGGTGTTACATTTTGCGGGGAAGTTACTATTTTCATTTATTTATTTATTTATTTATTTATTATCATTCAGCTCAGCAATTTATCAGGACCCTCTTAATACTGCCTTTTTGAAAAAGTCTAGAAGATCCAGGGGATTTTCATAGAATCACAGAATCATAGAATATACAGAGGTGGAAGAAACCCACAAGGATCATTGAGTCCAACTTCTGGCCCTGCACAGGACAGCCCCAAGAATCACACCAGATGCCTGAGCATTGTCCACATGCTTCTTGAACTCAGACAGGCTTGGTGGTGTGATCACTTGCCCAGGGAGCCTGTTTCAGTGCCCAATCACCCTCTGGGTGAAAAACTTCTTATTCTAACATCCAACCTAAACCTCCTCGATGCAGCTTCAAGATTTTATTTGAAGAGACCTGTTTGTTCTTTTGATTATCATCTATGCATCACTCCCAGCAATTTAAATGGTGCCAGAATAATATTGCAGGTATTTGCAGAGGTGATTTAGATAGTATTATAAATATTTTCTATAGGTAGAATTCTGGCTTCTACATGTATTCATTATTTTACTTCTCTAATGCCTTTTTCTCTCTCTGATTACACTAGTAATCTAGCCTCCATTCATTTTAGAAAGAAAAGACTTCTAAAGGATATTGCACCTTGCCTGGGTACTTATTAATGCCTGTTCTTGTTCAGTGATTATACAAAGATTGTTTGTACAAAGAAGTTGCATTGGCTTGAGTTAAATGGGTTTAAAAAAAAAAAACAACCCACAATGTATTTAGGTCAGTACAAATTCCTGGTTGGAAACTTTTGGATAATCTTAAATCTTTAACTATATAAACTTTAAGTAGTTTACTGAAAAAAAGTAGTATCAACAAAAAAGCTGGTGCTAAACCCAAAAAAGTTGATTTTAAGAATCTCAGTTGCATTTCTGAGTAAATCAGGCCCGATAAATTCCCTCTCATCCTCCAGTTTTATTTTCAGAGAGGGAAGAATAATATTCACAAGGAAGCACTTCTTTCCACTACTAAAGTTGTGCAGCTGTAACAAATTGCTTCATGAGCATGCAACCTGATTGTTTTTCTTTTGTTTGAGATGGCATTGAAAAGGAACAGTTTCAGCTGTAGGTGAACTAAATTCCTGTTTACAGAGATTTAGTTATTTTTGCTTCTTGTTTAAGGGTTTACGGTCTTGCTGAAGGAATTTTTTAATTAAAAAAGAATAAAATAGGTTCTCAGAGAGACAGTGACTAAGGTGTTTCATCTGTATTAGCGAATAGATAAACAACAAAACACACTTGTAATATTTTGTACACATTTGTTAATAATTATGCATTTTAAAAATTCTACCCTACCCCTCAGCTTTTTGCTGTATAGAAATACTGCATCTTTTTTTTTTTTCAAGTTCTCCTGGTTGAAGCCTTCTAGTAGGATTATTTCTTGACTCTCCAGTTAGCACTGTGAAATGGAAAAAGGCATTGTTCTGCAGTCCAGAATGACAAACTATGATCCTCTCTCCCTGTTAGGTTAAATGGCAGGTTCATTCTTGGAACACCATGTTGCCAGAAAACCCAGGCACTCCACTTAACAAATAAGAAGAACTATCAAACCCCTAGCATAAATAATATAAACATGTATGTGTGTGCATGTGTATATGTGCATGTTTTCATACATATATATGTATACTCATATATGTATTTGTCTATATATATGAATGTGTGTGTATAAAAGCAATACAAGAAACCTGATTAAATGAACACTTTCCAGAATCCCAAAACTCAAATCCCTGCTCAAGCAACACTCAGTTTCCACAAGCAAGGGAAAAAAGTAGTCCTGAAATATAATAAGCGACTATAATATATTCTACATGCCAAAGAAAGAAGATCCAATGGCCCAGGGCCCTCAGAAGACTGGCTTGTCACAACTCATTCCCTAGACCATTCACTCTCAACCTACTTTAAATTTAGGCATGCCAGTGAATCCTTGTGCTACTTCCAATGAGTTCAAAGAAAAAACAAGGCCTTTGTCTCTGCCTGTGTTAAAAAAGCTTTAACAGATTTGCAAACACTAAAAAAATGATGGCTTTCAAGCCAGGCACCTCAGCTGGACTCAGGTGCATTAGCATATCATGGAGCTAGAGTAAATATCTCAGCTAAGTAGAACTCTGTTCATTGGTGGTTTTACAGATCACAACCAACAGTTAGAATTACTTCAGAAACCAGGAGGCAGACAATGCCGACCATAAGGAAGACTGACAGTGTAGCTAGGAAAGAGATGCTGCTTAATAAGGAAAACAACTGGTTTTTTCTGCAGTGGCTCCAATTTGTTAGAGATTAAGTTTTCCAGCAGAGTAGTCTACATAAAATGACCAGCTTGTATAACAGATTGTAGAATTGCACTGTCCTGATTTACAGCACCTTCACAATCTTCTTTGTACTAGTTGTCTTGTCCCCTTTGCACTGCATTCTCTGTCACGTGAGCTCATGCCTTATGATGGAATGAGATTGATCACCCAAAGAAGAGTACAGCCTTGCCATCCTTGAACAGGTAACTTCTATTTCTGCTGACGAGAGGAAAGAATGAGCAGCTAGGTGTCTAACAGGGTAGTCCAAGACCTCCTGAAATCAATAAGACAGAAACCATCATCTCTTCCAGCTGTTGTACCAGCTTGCTCTTGCCTTGGCTAAGTCACAACTGCTGGTCCTTATCCATGGCAACCACTTTTTCCTGCTACTAAGAGAGGCAGCTTGGTCACCGAGTGTGGAAAAGGGGTAAAAATGACACTGGTAATGTACTTTCAAATGACCACTTATACGTATTAAATGAGGGAAAACAAGCAGGTATTGTATGGAACTCAATAAAGCGACAATCTTTAGCCATTGGAAATGCTCAGCCAGGTGAGAATGCTATCATCCAAAAGATATCTCCTCAATTTTTAGTAGCAAATGAGACAAAATCATTTTGTGATCAAAGGCAGTGAAAGGCTTAATCCACCTCCAGGAGGAGATGCCAGAGTGTTTCTATTCTGTCCACCACTCAACAAACAAAATTGCATGAGCCAGGCAGCACTCAGCCAAAAGACAGTGTGTTAACTTTTCCCATACAGCCTCAAAACTGAAATGAAAAAACACTAGGTAACATCTGGTAATAAGAAGAGTATTGAGTACTAATTAACAATAGATTATCACTAGGCAATAAGGAAATTGCATGTTTCTTCAAATCAATCTGACAGTTTATAGTCCTTAAAGAAGAACTGACAACTACTGTCACTGTGGGACCCAACAGTTCCCAAACACTACCAGAAGTAAAAAGGAGACAAATATAGGAGGGAATTCTTCAAAACTTCTATTATTCCAGTGAAAAATTCTGTCAATGAGGATGTGACCTCTTTGCAAGTCTATTCCTCCCCTACATGTGAACAGTTGTCCCAGAACTGAGCAGCATCACCCACAGAGTAAGAGGCAGCTTCCTTCCAGTGAGGGATATTCAAACAATTTCGATGAGCAATGATGATCTCGACTTACTTAACCTGTCCAGCAAAGTTAAATCTGGTGATTATGATTATGCAGATACTGTGGTGAGAGCATAAATTTAAGCATGAGGAGTCTGGCCTGATGACTCCAGAAATAGATTCAGCCTGGAACTTTCTATGAAATAGATCTCTCTCCTGAAAATAGCCTGCACAAGCACAAGTCTACTTTGTAAAACAAAGAGGGGGTCTGGAAACATGCTTAAATCAATAACAGCAGTCGTTTTCAGGGATAGTTTGTAGATTCACTAAGGTCCTTAAAACTCAGTACCATGTCAAATCCTCCCGCCCTGAAACTTCAACAGTGGTGAATAAAACAAAAAAACAATTTCTTCCACTTGACCAAACTGTCTGCATTTCTTGTAGACCAATAAACTGTGCTTCTTTCTGGGTTTGACTTGTCCTGTCCTATTAAGGCAACTCATTTACAGCAGCTAGAGAAACACTAGCACCTACACCAGCCTCCTGTGGTCCTCCAGAGATCACTCTTTTTTCTCCCAGATGTGTTGCTGTGAGGTGGGGGAATATAGCATGCAGACCCTTCTCAGGGCTCTTCACCAAGGAAATCATGCTCTCAAGAGTCAAGTCAAGCCATCATCATTGCTGTTGTGTAACATCAAAGGTGCACAAGACACACACTGCAGAATCAAGGATATTGCCTGAGTACTAATAGTCCTTTGAATATATTTATCAAACAAACCAACATCCCAGAGGAGGGAGGAAAAAGGATTTGGCTCCTGCTTTCCCAGACAGCAGAAACAAAAGAAAATCAGAACAAAACCAAAACAAAGTGAATCATAAATTCCCCACTGCCAATTTTGTTAAGTTTGACACTGCAGATTCGACAGAAGAACTGTACTCAGAAAATGTTGGCACTGCAAAGCAGCTGTGAACTTCATGTAAATGCACATAGGTGTGGAACCCCTCTGACTTCAGCTGGGGTTAGTTAAGGGACAAGGGAAAGGAATTCATATTCTTTCTATGATCAGGGCCTAAATCAGTAGTGGAAAACGTGTGGTGTGGAGGTTAGGGTACGGCCAGAGTCCCACACTGCATAGTCTGATCTGGTCTTTTCTCTGAAATCCTAACCCAAATGAAAGATTCAACAACTTTTATGGCTCTGTAATAGTTTACTTCAGCAGAAAGAGTCCTTCTATTCTACCTAATACACTAAGTTTAAAAATCTAACTTTTCTTTCATGCATATGATGAATCCCAAAGGACAAAGGAATTACCAAAACAAAGACTAACCAGGAACACTGGACTACTTATCCAATGAGAAGATGTTACCTACTAAGAGTTCTAAACTAAGTTCTATTTTTTTCTATGTATATCAAAGAATCATTTCAGATTTACAATTTAAGAGATTATATTTCTACATACTTCCAAGACAACACCATGTGAAAATGCAACTTCTCAAGCTACAGCTAAGATGGAAATGTGCTACACAAACCGGTTGAAGGTAAACTGTGAACCTGCCAATGCTTGAATATATTTTTACTGTCATCACAAGGAGGGACATCTGTTAAACACATAAGAAGCCTCTAATTCTACTCTTTAGTCACACATCTGCATACTCCAAAACTCTATAAAATTAAGTATTAAAAATAGATGTAGAACAAAAAAAAATCATTACATGCACACATTTCTGATCTTCTTTCAGAAAAAGGCTAAGCAAGTTTTCTGCTAATTAAGCTCCCCAAATCTTTTCCTTCTGGTACAATTTTGGGTGTTCAAATTATATAGTGGAAGATGGATTCATACAAACAATGAATTAAGCACAAGTATTCTGAACTCCAAACAAGAGCACAAAGAAGGCAGTGAGCTGTTAGGAATAATCTGTTCTGTTTTGTTCATGGACAGAAAAGCAGAGATAAGGATTCTTGTTTCACTATGTCCTTTGATACTTTTGGGAGGGATGACCGTGGTCTAGTTACAGTACAAACATAAAAGTGGGAAAATAACTGAAAGTATCAGGATTGTTATCTGCAGGTACATGGACACTATTACAAAGATATACTTGCATTAAAAGTTTGTAGTAAAGAACCCAAAAATGACTAGGGCTTAGGATATGGGTTTGGTTATTTTTTTTCTTCCTTCTTCTGCAAGATTAAGTACCTGTGTCTCCATGGAACATGTTTACTTTTATAGAGTGTAGTTTGAAAAAATTGGTTCTGGACAGGCAGTAATTTGCTTAGGTTGAAATATGGTGAATTTGCAGGATGCAGATATAAAAGCTGGGAATAAGAAGTAAGACACTTCAGCATTCTACCAGCCCTTTATAATACCCTATCACAATGCCTCAAATCTATGCTCTTTTATTTCACATCTTTCCTCACAAGATGTTCCTGGCATCTAACATAGAAGCATGTTAGCTTCTTTTGTTTCATATGAAATATCTAAATCAGAAAATGTTCTGAAGAGTCAGTAATGTCCAAGTTTGTTTTCAAATACTGCATTATGCACAGGCGCTTTTGTTTGTTTATTTAGAAAGAGACCCATGAGTTTCTGCACTTTGATGACAAGTTTTTTGTTTATGTAAAGAAGGAGCTTCTGCAGCTGTTTACAGATAAAATTCTCTAAAGCGCTGAATACCTAAAATCACACAAGTCAGTGTGTATACACAAGTCAGAATATACACAAAATGAGTGTGTGTTTCAAGTAATTGTGTATCTCACAGATTCCAACACTTATACATTGTTATCCAGATGAGGGAAAGGATAAATATTGTAAAAACGTGCTGACTTTTTTTTCTTTTGTTTTTTTTCTTAATGTAAGATTTATGATGTAATATACATTGAAAGGTATCAGAAGAGTCCTTGAAGCCTTCCCAATTATGCATTCTTCTGAAGGAAACAATGGAGGCTTTGGGTCTGCTTGGCACTTTTCTTCAGTGAGCATTCATATTTTATATGATATAGAATTGCATCCCTTGCATAGGACAGCAGACAGCAAATATAGTCTTTGTGAAAGTGTTAGATCCTCATCCTTGACCATCTTTCCCATGTTTCTTTCAGAGAACTGTTCACATATTTTCTCCTGCTTCCTTTTTATTTTTTCTAATTTCTTTACTATTCACCAGCAAGTTTCTTCATTTCTGATTTTTTGCACAGCACAATTTTAATATTCCATTTTAATATTCCAGAGATTTTCCTTCTTTTATTCCTGTTTAATAGCTACTTCCAATGATAGAACATATTTGTGGATTTGAACAGGTGATTCCATGTAAACTACATGTAGCGATCTGCTCAGTGAAGGGCAGAGAATACTCATAGGTTCTCAGCTCTTACTGGAGAACTACCTAAATTTTCAGTAGTTGATGTTCTCCTGTTTTTTTTCAGAACTGTAGCGGCCATATTCACTCCTCAAGATCCATGTGATGATGACAGGCACATTATTTGTCTCTCTGATTTAAGCTGTCACAATAAGCATAAGTTTATTAGGCATACCACCCTCAGTGGTGACTTGCAATATTCTTGCATAGCAGCTTCCGACAGTTCACTCCCAATAGAAGACCATTTCAGTAGTTTACTAAGGTGGGGCTTCCTTTCATTTGCAAAAGAGGCTTATTCTGAAGTCTGGATCTCCTTTCCAATTATATCATGCTCCACAGTCAATGATTGCTAAGCCGCCTGTTAAAGTTACCTGATTTTCTTTTCGTAGAGACCGCAATCCATCCCCAGAGCTGGAAGTTAGCTTTATGCCAAAGCCTTCTTTTCCCTCACCTAACTTAAGAATGAGGAAAAAAAGCACTTCTTGCAAGAACAGGGATCATTCCCCGAGTAACTGCCTGTTTCAAACGGAATTCTCTGACCCTACCTATGATTTAGCAAGTGGATTTTTGCTGGCACCTATGTCTCAGTGCAGAATTTTCTCTGTCACCGGTATTCTTGGCTCGGTGAAGAATTTTTTAAATGGAGAATTCTCAAGCTAAACAGAAGAGACTCTGTTCTGAATTTGCAGGCTCTAAGATACACAGCTCCCTATGACTGGGACATCCAGAAATGAAGGACCTGGATTTTCCTAAGTACATTTTGATTTAGGGCAGAGGAATAGGTGAATAGGAAGGTAGACATGAGACAGCACAAAACTGTGTGGGATTTGGGTCCCATGTCTTTGCACTCCTGATCACTGATGTAAGTTAGAGTTGCCTTACATTTGCTTCAAATCACCCTGTAACTACAGCATCCAAAACAATCTTCAGGGTCAGAGAAGAAGACAGTTTGACATCTGTCCTTTGTCATGGCACTTCTACTCCAAACAAAGAACACTAGGAAGTGTTCATTCTAATTTAGGACTTTTTTTTTTTTGGTGAAAATGATACTGTAATGTCAATATACTTTGGAACAAATTTGCCTTTTTTAATTGACTTCACAAATTGTTATGTCAGCAGATGCCATGAAATCTGGTTACAAGCTGGGAACTCAACTTAGGAAATAAAAGCGGAAAAGGCAAAAATTTCAGAATTACAGATTTCTGTATTTTTGAGGTGCTGTAAAACCTACTAAAAGTTTCACTCTATACCATTAACCTTCATAAAAGAACAAGTTTGCCTTTCATTGAGACAAACTTACAAAATCATGTTACTTTTCCAGCCAGTTATTTTAAAATGTACATGCTAATTATCTCAGATCGTCTGAGTGAAACGACATAAAAGGTTTTAGCAAAGTATTCCATTATAATCCATAGTAAGAATACTGTAGGTTATTCAATACCTATGTAATTGTGGGTTCTTACAAGAGACCACTTAAATAGTTTGCATTTTATAATTCCAGGGCAGACTAACACCATAATAATGATTTATGCTACAGCACCATGTTAGATCAAAATTTCCTTAAGAGGTCAAAACAAAACAAGAACATTTTCTTTTTTCTGGGCTACAGGTAACTGGAAATACAGAGGCAGCTTTGAACTCCAGCTTTGTCCTCTGAAAATTTGAAGTCTCTCAGAAAGTTCAACTAAACAGGATTTCTATCTATTGTTTTGGGGCATCTGGAACTAGTGGGGAATACAGTATTTTCCCAGCTTAACATTTTGTTTTTCCATTGCACCCTGAAGCTATATAGTGCACTGCCAAGAGAAAACTAATTCAGCGGTATAAATTAAAAATGGATTCGCATGACACAAATTGCATAAATATGTTTTACTTGTACAATTACAGTTTGACAGTGATATGTCTCTGTTATAAAATCTTATAAAATCTCTGTTATAAAATCTTACCAAATTGTGTATTACCAATTTCTGATATGGCCAGCATGCAGAGGCAAGCAGAAATTAAATTCTTAAAATTGTTATTGAAGAATGAATCAGTAACTTTTTTAGGGGAACATGAGGTCAAACATTGCTTTGTATATCTGATTACCCTTGATTTACTTTTTCTTTAAGTAGATATTTTCAAGTATGACTTCATTAGTGTAAAAACCAAAACACGTAATTTTAAAAGACTATGATTTCTACAAGTTTCACAGATTTGTG
Source organism: Platyrinchus mystaceus (assembly GCA_035041135.1). Classification (NCBI taxonomy): domain Eukaryota; kingdom Metazoa; phylum Chordata; class Aves; order Passeriformes; family Tyrannidae; genus Platyrinchus; species Platyrinchus mystaceus. Next base: position 33,965,578 of record JAWWLV010000088.1, on the reverse strand, counting down.
TTGTCCTTTTGCAGGAATCATAACAATCTTCCCAATAATGCTCCACTATTATAAATGCAGCTGAAAAAAATACTTAAACTGTGCTTTAAATAACACTGAATAAAGTACTGGCTTTTCCTCAGTATTTGACAGAGGGGTGTTGTCTTCAATAAAAGTCTTATCACCCTCAAAGCTACCAAGGGCAGCAACTACCAAATTTTTCAAATTCAGACCTCTAGCCTTCCAGAGAGCATTAAGACAGAATAATTGGCTTTTGAGAATCCAGAACAGTATGAGTGGCTGGTAGCAACCTATCCACAGATAAGGCCCTGCAGTTACAGCAGATAATTACCACAGTCTAACTACTGAGTTATTAGTAAAAATTAGTTATTAGGAAGACCAGCAGTCAAAAGCCATTGAAAAGGGTCTAAGAGCCAGACTATCCAAGGAGATAAGGGATACTAGACCATAAAATATCAGTTTAAGGAAGAACAGAATTAAAATTACTCCAAACATGTTTCTTACTTTATCAAAATGGACTTAAAATGAGGCAAAAATATATTAAGTTAGTGAAGAAAAGATGCAGTCCTAACATATGCATTTTTAATCAGGTAATTAGATGAACTGGAAATCTACACTGCCATCAGCAGCACATTCTTCTCACATACAGTCCTGCCCTCAGTTGTGCCTAACAGTCTGCCCAAGACGAAATGATTGTTTAACTAAGGGTGTTAGGAGCCTTCAAAATAACTTCTTCAAAAACAAATAAAACAGGGCCCACCAGCCATTTTAGCTTTTTCTCAGATGTATTTATATGAAGTATCCTTTACAGTAGCTATTATCACCTCTGAAACGGACCTACTCAGCAATTAGCCCTGGCTTGACAAATCACTTGGGTCTAATTTCCATTTATTTCTCCCACAGAACAAAATGACAGGACAACTTCTGAACACTTTGGCAGTTCGTCATATGGATACTCTAGTTCTCTGTCCTGGTAAAGCTTGAATAACAAAACGCTCATAGGATCATAGAATGGTTTAGGTTGGAAGGGACCTTAAAGATCGCTGAATTCCAACCCTCCTGCCACAGGAAGGGACACCTTCTGTGAGACCAGGTTGCTCAAAGCCCCATCCAACCTGGCCTTCAACACTTCCAGGGGTGGGGCATCCACAACTTCTCTGTGAGACCTGTGCCAGTGTCTCACCACCCTTATAGTAAAGAATTTCTTCCCAATGTCTAACCTAGACCTACCCTCTTCAGTTTAAACCCCTTCTCCTATCACTACATGCTGTGGCCAAAATTCCCTCTCCAGCCTTTTTATAGGCCCCACTTTAGGCACTGGAAGGTGCTGTAGGGTGTTCTGAGAGCCTTCTCTTGTCCAGGCTGAACAGCCCCACTCTCTTAGCCTGTCTTTATTTATAGGAGAGGAATTCCAGTCCTCTGATCAACTTTGTGCCTCTTTTCTGCACTCGCTCCAACAGGTCAACATCCTTTTTGTGTTGGGGTCTCCAGAGGTAGACACAGTATTCTGGTGAGGTCTCAGGAGAGCAGAGTAGAGGGGCAGAATCACCTCCCTTGACCTGCTGGCCACCCAAGATGCAGCACAAATACAGTTGGCCTTCTGGGCCACAAGCACACATTGCCGAGTCATGTCAGGTTTCTCATCCACCAACACCCTCAAGTCCTCCTCCGCAGAGCTGTTCACAATCCAATCTCTCCCCAGCCTGTACCTGTGCTTGGGATTTCCCCACCCCACATGAAGAACCTTGCACTTAGCCTTGTTGAACTTCATAAGGCCTGCACAGGGCCACTTTTCAAGCCTGTCAGGGTCCCTCTGGATGGTGTCCCTTCCCCCCAGCGTGTCATTGGCAAACTTGCTGAAGGGACTCCCAGTCCCACTGTCCATATTGCCAAAAAAGATTTTAAACAGTGCTGGTCCCAATACTGACCCTGGAGGAACAACACTTGCAACGTTGTTATCATTTATAATAAAGAACTTCAGAATATATTGGGTTGATTAAAATACTGATAAGAAGTTTGATAAAATTACTTAATCTCCCAGATGCTAGAGAAAAGAACAAGTATATGAGGAAGAGTGTGTGATATTTCTACAAACACCACTTATTATCAGAAGATAATGTATTTTGTCTGTAATACAGATGGTAACACGACGACAACAACAACAGTGAATCAGGCATGGGAAGAGTTAATTTTAGGGCATTCTTCACTGGGTCTGTTCATGCCTGTCTGTCATGAGCCTGGACACCAAAACCATGACCAGAAATCTCTTACCTATGCTGGGAAGAAACCCCTCCTGAGTCTACAGAAGAACAGGGAAAGTGTTCCAAGTGCTTAAACCATAGGAAAAAAAAAATAGAAGTGCTGCAACTATCCTAACAGAAGCCATCAAAGTTGAATATGTACAAAAATAGGCCCTATAGAGTAGGAGGTATAACTTCATCAAAAGATACTAACCTGAATCCTTACTCTCTGGGATACCAATAACTCCTGTCTTTCCAGCTCATCTTGACTGCTGCAAGAGTTAAGTGCTCTCCCTGACTCAAAGGCTCTCAAAAATCCTGAGAATTTAGCAAACAATTAATGAAAAGAGACCTGCAGCTAACTGGACAAGTTCACACATCAGAAAGCAATCATTACATTGTCTATTACTAGCAGGTGGTTAACAATGAATGTTTATTACTTATCAGGGACAAACCTACTTTCATTTCTTTGTAGGTGAGCAGTGCTCTTTGTTAATAGCTATTAAAAGTTACCGATAACAACCCAATGTCCATCACAGTTTTGTTTCATAACAGAGTAAATCATGCATCTATTGACCTTCATAGATTTGGCACATGAAATTCTTATCTTTATTATTATCTTATTAATCTTATTCAGATTAAGCTTGATTTTCTGCCTTAGAACTTTTCTGTTTGAATTATACTGGTGATGGACACTAAAACAATTCCTACTCGTAATCAAACAAAAATGTAAAATCTACATCCCTATTTTGTTAACGGTGTTGAGGATTCATGCTTACTAAAACCTCTACAGGTTTAAGAAGGCCTTTGTGTTTGACTCCACAAACTAGTCTTAAAATTGCAATTTATTAGGGAAGATGCCTATCTTAACCATTTTACTCCTCTTCCACACTTACTATTTGTTGCTTTACGTCTTGATCACATGGGCACTTGCACATACCTGATTTTGTGGTATTATTCATGACAGCAGCTTGTGTGGCATGAGTTTCCAGAATTACGGTCTTAAGTAGGAAAGTAGAATCCTTTCCCAAGTCAACTCACAGTGAGCAAGTTCCTTTGATAACATCAGAAACACCATGGGGAAATTAGAGGAATACTAACCTGCAAAGCAGCTATGTTTAAAACAGGTGAACCAAATGACAGATGTACCTTTGTATTATTCAAAAGAATTAGATATTTTCACAAAATGCAGCAGTTCCACAACCCTCTAAACTGGAGGTCGCATGAACCTTGAAAACATAATGTGGACTATTATGTGTCCATATTACCATTCTTTTTTGAAGTGTAAAATCTACAATATTGTTATAGTTCTGTGTTTAAGCATCTCATGGCTATGCAAACTCCATTTACAAACTCCAGCTCTGGGTGTTGAAGTAAGAGAAGGCTTCTTCGCATGGTATTTCTCTGGAAAGTAGGTTTTGTCCTCGCTTTGTTTTCTTTGATGTAAACCAGAAGGAGTGGATTCATACATCAAGAAAAATACAATTGGATGAGGGCAAAACATCAGAAAAATAATAAAGTGAACATGTAAGAAAATTACTAAAATAAACTGCAAGATAAAGCTTGTTTTCTCAACACAAACAGTGGGTTCTCTCATATACCGGACACCAGGAACTTGCTTCAAGACTTTTCGTGCTTTAAAGCAAATGGGCTAATACTCATCTTTCCATTCACAAACCATTCCACTACATTTTTAGGATTTGCTGTTCTTTGGCTCCCTCAGCAATGCCAGGAACATTGCCACCTGCAATACAGGTAACAAGACAAGCAAGAGCTAGGCTTGTTCTTGTGCACACAGTTGATTTCCCACAGATGAGAACAGCCTGGGACTCTGGGATCAGTGGAAGCACTTATATCTGACCAATTCAGAGTCTCATGCAGACACTGGGGCTTTTTTATTAGCCACACTTTTGCTCAAAAATATTAATAATAGTGTAGAATTGTATAAATGTGGAAAAAAATATTATTATAGAACAGAACTGGGGGAGAAAAAGAGAGAGCCTTCCTGATGAGCAATTTTTTTTTCCCTTTAATTTTAAATAAAGCTGTCTGCGAATTCGAGCCTAGGGAGACCTTCATTAAAATCAATTAATCAGCCTCTCTGCTGAATAGCTTTCTGGAGACAAAAAGTCAAAATAGGATTTAGGAGCGAGGTGTATGCAACTCCTGCTTAACTTCCCCCCCCTCCACCCAGGGCCGCAGCCTCACATCCCTGACCCGCCTCAGCGGGCGGCGAATGCGGGAACGATCCGGTCCGGGGATCCGTGACCGGCAGCTCGGGAGGAAAGGGGGCCGCAGCCCACCCGGCAGCGGGGAGACCTCAGTACCCCGAGCAGGTGCCCGGGGCCTCCGGCTCATCGCCGGGCAGGTGAAGGTTGGGTCTGGCGGCCTCGGCCCACCTCGGAAAAGGAGCGACCGCCCCTCAGTCTGGCGACCTCGGCGAGGGCTGGTTGTTCCCCCCACGGGACGGTGGAGGTGACGACCGCGTTAGAAGCCAACTCCTGGCTGCCGGGAGAGCCCCTTGGGGCGGGCGCCACCTTCCCGGCCGCAGCACCTACTCCGGAGCATCTCCCCTTCCCTCCCCTCTCCTCTCCTCGCAGGAACAGCCCCCGGCCCAGCCGCCTCCTGCGAGAGGCTGAAGGGGAAAGTTATCCCCGCTCCCCCCCGGCCCCGCGCGGTGCCGGACGCGGCGGCGCGAGTGTCCCCCGGCGGCGGAGGGCGGCGCGGGTGCCCTGCTCCTCCCGCCGGCGGCGGCGGCCGCCGGGGCAGCACAGCTGTTACAGAGCCGCGCTGGTCCCTCCTCCCAGCTGCGGCTGCCTCATCTCCCCCCACCCAGCCCGTCCCTCCCCTCCGCCGCTCCCGACGCTGCTGCTGCTGCCGCTGCCGCCGCCACCTCCTCCTCCCCACCCCCACCCTCCCTCTCTCTCTCGCTCCCCATCTCTCTCTCTCCGTCCCGTTCCCCCCTTGCCCCCGCCTCTCCCCGCCCTGCCGCCGCCGGCCCTGGCAGAGCAGGCACCGCAGGGGGATCTCGATGTAACACCATGACAGGCATCGCCGCCGCCTCCTTCTTCTCCAACGCCTGCAGGTTCGGGGGCTGCGGGCTCCACTTCCCAACCCTGGCAGAGCTCATCGAGCACATCGAGGACAACCACATCGGTGAGTGCCCGCGGGGCCGCGGCCGGGGCAGGGCAGGGCAGGGCGGGCGGGGGGCGCGGGGGCCGCGTGTGCGGCGGCGGTGCGGGGCGGGGTGGGGGGCACAAGGTGCAGCGGCAGCCGGGGCGCGGCGGCCGCCGGGGGAGGGAGGTCGGCGGGCGGCGGGCGAGGAGTGGCATGAGCGGGTCCTGCGGGCGACGTGGAGCGCTCCTTAGGGAGGCGGCGGCGTGCGGCGCGGCGGCATGGGTGGGTGCGGGGGAGGCGTGCAGCCCGCCGGCCCTGGCGAGGGGGAGTTAGTTTGCATTGGCAGGAGGGAGCGCAGGAGCCCGGAGGAGGAGGCGGCGGTGGAGGAGGAGGGAGGAGGACGGGCACAGCACGCCGCCTGCTGCTTCCGCCCCGGCGCTGGCTGTCAGGGCTCCGGGGAGGGAGGGAGCCGCCGCCGCGGCAGCCATTCCGCTTCCTCCTCCTCCCGCCGCCGCCACTGCGTCCTGTCAGCGCTGTTGCTAGGTGTGGCGGGGAGCACGGGTCGCGCTCCGGCCGCCGCAGCGCGGCAGGCGCCTCTCGGCGGAGATACCGGCGTGCGGGAGCGCGGGGCCGGCGGCGCGGTGGGCGTGGAGGGAGCGCCCGGCGGCGGCGGGGCCGGGGCAGCTCCCGGCGCCGGGCGGGCGTGAGGCGAAGGTGGCCGCGCCGGGCCGGTCCCGCTGCCCCGAGCCACGGAGTCCAGGCCGCGGAGGGCGGGCCGGGCAGCGCCGCGCCGGAGCATCACCTGCGGGCTGTCCCCGCCGCCCCCCGCTCCCCTCGGCCTCCCGTCCCGCCAGGGCCGCGGGGGCGGGGACGCGGCGGGGCGATGACTCGTCAGTGCCTTCCCGGCGCGGGCGCCTCATGGGCGGCGGGCGGGAGCGTGCGCAGGGGCGGCGGGGCCGCCCCTCGGCAGCGCAGGCGGTGCCCGGGGGAGGAGGGGGCGGCGCGGCTCCCGGCCGGCCGCGGGCGCCAACTTTCCCTCTCCCCCCTCCGGCGGGACCGGCCTGCCCGCGGCCGCCCGGGCCTCAGGCGTGCTGGAGCGCAGGGTCCGCCGGCACAGCATCTCGTCCCCGGCCGGCCACGCCGCTGCCGCCGCTCCGCACCTTCCCTCCTCGGCCTCGGCAGGTGTGCTGCCTTGGCTGCTGGGCTGCTTGCTTCCTCTTTGGATCTTCCCGACTTTCTCTTTTTGCTAATAAAATACAACGCTCAAACTGTCAGAGAAACGCGAACTAGTTCTTTGAAGCAGACAAAGTTTTAAAACCAGGGGGAAAAATACAGAAGTTTTAAGTACCCAAGGGCCAGAGATTCACGTGTTTCACTAGAAGTATGAGGAAACAAATTGCTGCTACAAAAAGATGAAGTTACCATGCACTTCAGTTTATTAAGCTTTAATAAGCCTGCCTGAAAACCTGAAAAAAATCACTCAAGCTGACATCGTGAGTGTAACGTTACATTAATGTAGCATTATAGGTCAGGGAGATGAAAGGTGTGGTTCTTGTAATTATCACGATGCCTTATATGAGGTAACAAAACCACATACTGTAAAACTCTGTAATTTATGACTCAACATGGTGCAGACATACCATTGTAACATTGTTGGGGGTTTTTTAATCTCAGATTCTTAGCTTTTCCTATACTATGCATCACGTTATACCAGAAAAGCTTAGGGGAAACAGTTTCCCAAAATGAAAGTTCAGAAGTCATCTTGTGTGTCCCTTGAGTGGATTATCAGCCCTTAGGTGCCACAGCCCACAGGGTGTTAGAAAAGACACAGTCCTGCCTATGTGGTCTGTGCATTGCTGCTTGATCCCTGATCAGCCTTTCTGAGACTTCACCACAGAGAAGAGAGCTTTATGCTGAAACACCGCAATTTTTTTATAATTTCATATTTAATTCTATAGCCAGTATTCATTACTTTTTCCCTTCTCTCAAAGTTAAAGTATTACAGATTGCACACATGCACATTTAATAGAGTGTGTCATTTGCCAAGACTTGCAGGACACACAGCTGAGACTCTGTACATACGTTGTTACACCTATGCAGCTGATTGGTGAGTAAAGACATAAGGTTGCTTGTGCTTGATTTCCGATGTTTCACCTCCACCTGACAACAGGTGGAACTTGACCTGCTTGTGAATACAAGATGCAACAATGTTATGTTACCTGTATCAAACACTGAGAAAATCGGTAGGGAGTTGAAACAATGACACCGAGTGGATCCCAGTTCGTACATGATGGCTCAAATCTATAGTTCGGTGTGTGCAAGGAACGCCTGGCACAGCCTGAAGGATGATAATCTATGAAAACTCACCAGCTAAGTGCTCAGCCAAAAGGTGACTAACCTTTCTGAAGGCAACTGGGAAATGAAGAAGTAAACGTCTGAATAGGAGCTTCTGTTGGAATTACTTTCTCAGGAAGATCATGCAAGCAGCATCCAGTTTTTGTTGTCATACAGGCCTAGAAGTGTGCACTGAAATTTGTTGCTTTAAAAATGGACTCTATTTTTTGGCATATAGAGCAAAGAGTAACATGCCATATAAAAATAGATTGCTTTGGGCATTCTGTGTGTGCTGCAGGAATGAAGAAAACTTGATTGAGTTATATTCCATTATTAGTTTAAACTGAAGTGGGTGATTGCTGGGCAGACGGTGTTACAGTGCAGATAACAAACTTGATGCTTCAAACAGCTGTGTGTGGGGAGGCGTGTATGGCACGAGCTCTAGCTGGTCTGGCTGCTGCAGTGCTGCTGCTTTGCCACATTTCATGGGATGGGTTAATTGTTCACATCAGCTGTGGAGCACTGGTAGGAGTGTGGTTGTTCTTCAGAGCTGTACCGTGTTTCTGAAAAAGTCAGAGTGAACATTTTTCAAGGGATCTTTTTTTGGATCAACCTTGCAAATAAAGCTCAGTTTAGTATAAGGAAATAGGACAAGGGACAATGGGAAGTAACTTATGCACGTGAAGTTCCACCTGAAGATGAGGAAGAACTTCTTTACTGTGCAGGTGGCTGTGCAGATTGCCCAGAGGGGTTGTGGAGTCTCTCTCACTGGAGGTGTTCAAGAACCATCTGGATGCAATCCTGTGCCATGTGCTCTAGGATGACCCTGCTTGAGCAGGGAGGTTGGACCAGATGACCCACTGTGGCTCCTTCCAGCCTTACCCATTCTGTGAAACACTGCTGTGACATTCTGGAGACAGAATATGGTTGGTTTCTGAGTGATTCTGCAATTGCTTTTTTAATTCATACTAATGAATAATCATATGGTAATGAAATAATTAAGTTGAGACTGGTGTGGGGTTTTTTCACCTACATCTTAGTGCCCAACTGATAAATTACCAGTTACTTGAAAAAGCATCAGTGCATATTTCCTGGAAAAGTTGTGGCCACTGGATGACATATATCAACTCTGAGGTGGTGCTACATGCCCATCAGCATATCAGCTGCTTTATGGGTTTTGCATTTATAGACTTGTGAAGAATTGGGCTAGCTCAGGAGCACTGCTCTAGGGTCTTTCATATGGCAGGTCCTACTGGTATCCTCTGCAATGAGACCATGTTCTTTAGTCTGTAGCAATAATACCAAGTGGTGTACTCACATTTTCTGTGACTCACAGCAGGAAAGGGACGTTAATTTAAAACTGCTGATATGTAAATGCTTCTCTGTCAACTTTTTCTACCAGCATGTTGTCCAAGCAACCTGAAGCGCTGTTACCTTCTCTGCAAGTATGCTGAGAAGGGGGGCTTTTGGTCTGCCTTGCTAGGCCATCTCCCTGCCTCTTGGGTTTGTCTGCTCTGATCCCTTGCAGGTAGTTTGGTCGACTTTTTTGACGTCTCTAGTCTGGGAGCAAAAGGCCAAATTTATTACAATTTGCCAAATTCAACACTGTCGAATGGAGTGGACCAAATCCAACGAATTCCCTGGAGTACTGTCAAGGGAAGAGCAAAAAAAACCCCAAATCCACCAATCTCAAACTGCTGAGTATTTAGTTGTGGCAACATGGCAAATTTTATTGTATTTCTGCTGTCCTGTAGTGTCTTCAGCTATGATGTTAGGACCAGCACCTCCGGTTCCACAGAGCGTTTCCGAAAATTTAAGTCTTCTGGGGCATTTTCGGCTCTTCGTGGAAGTCCAGAGAGTCACACACTTCGGTGTAGGTTGGGTTTTCTTTTTTCGGGGGGTGGGGGGAAGGAATGGGGCAAATCTTTTCTTCCCCCCTTTTGTTTCTCCCTCAGCCTGTCTATAGTTGAACTGCACTCTTTAGAGTGGCAGGTCAGGTAGCTGCTGAGTTGCTAATACAAAGTTTACTCTGATGTTGAGGAGCCAATATTTCAACTGAATTTCTTCATCAACTTTTGACAACATCCATTTATTTATTGTAATTTTTGCTTTGTATTTATAGTAAAATATTTTTAAGTCAGGTGGGGTTGTTGCTTGTATGAGCCACTATGTGTTCACTTAATTCATGATAAGTACTGACGTGACATATACACCTGTGTAGCTCTGTGACTGATGTAAGCAATCTTGCTTTTCCTGAGACTCATCAAGCATTGAGGAAATGGATGTGGGTGAAGGGAGCATCCAAACATGTGATGGTGGGCTAGAAGAGGTGGAAGAGTGTATATGAAGAGATACAAAAGATAAATCTGAAGACACTCTTACTTCAGTGGAAGTAGAGTTTGTTAGTTGTATTGCACTGAAAATGCTAGAACAGTTTGAAGGGCAGGAAAAAGACCTTCTGCTTATACAGTAATTGCACAAACTAAGATGATCGACTGTTGCTGAACATTTTCAGCCTTTTCAGAAGACTAGTTCAGAGTGTACCCTGACAAACTACCCTTGAAAACAAAGGGGTCCAGGAGGGATGGACGTGCTTCAAGAAGGAAGTCTTGAACGCACAGGAGCAGGCTGTCCCAGTCTGCCAAAAGGCAGGCTGACAGGGAAGATGACCGGTCTGGCTGAACAGGGAGATTTTGAAGGAAATTAGGGCAAAAAAGAGAGCCTACCAATTGGAAAAAAGGCTACTCAGAAGAGTTTAGGAATATAGTTAACTCTTGCCGAAAGAAAATCAGAGAGATGGAGGCAAAACTTGAACTCGTCTGGCCACTTCTGTTAAGGATAACAAAAAGTCTTTCTATAGATACATCAATACCAAAAGGAGGGACAAGGAAAACCTCCATTCTTTATTGGACATGGGTGGGAACATAGTTATCAAAGATAAGGACAAGGCTGAGGTATTTAACACCTTCTTTACGTCAGTCTTCAACAGTAAGACAGGTTGTCCCGAGGACAGCTGGCTTCTGGAGCGTGTAGACAGGGATAAGAAGCTGAATAGCCGCCCTGTAATCAAGAAGGAGACAGTTAGCGACCTGCTGAGCCACTTGGATCCTCACAAGTCTATGGGACCAGATGGGATCCATCCTAGAGTGATGAGGGAGCTGGCAGAAGAGCTCGCCAAGCCATTCTCCATCATTTACCAACAGCCCTGGCCTTCTGGGGAGGTCCCAGATGACTGGAAGTTGGTGAATGTCACGCCAATCCACAAAAAGGGCCAGAAGAAAGACCTGGGAAACTACAGGCCTGTCAGCCTGACCTCAGTGCCTGGCAAGGTTATGGAGCAGATCATCCTAAGTGCAATCACACAGCAGCTACAGGATGGACAAGGGATCAGAGCCAGACAGCATGGATTTAGAAAGGGCACGTCCTCTATGACCAACCTGATCTCCTTTTATGATCATATGACCTGCCTGGTGGATAAGAGGAAGGCTGTGGATGTGGTCTATCAGGACTTCAGCAAAGCCTTTGACACCGTCTCCCATAGCATACGCCTGAAAAAGCTGGCTGCCCATGACTTGGACAGGGACAATCTGTGCTGGGTTAAGAGCTGGCTGGATGGCTGGACCCAGAGAGTGGTGGTGAAAGGTGCTGCATCCAGTTGGTGGCCGGTCACTAGTGGTGTCCCCCAGGGATCAGTGTTGGGTCCAGCTCTGTTTAATATCTTTATCAACAATTTAGATGAGAGGATTGAGTCCACCATTAGTAAATTTGCAAATGACACCAAGCTGGGGGGGAGTGCTGATCAGCTGGAAGGCAGGAGGGCTCTGCAGAGGGACTTGGATAGACTGGAGAGTTGGGTTGATTCCAACAGGATGAGGTTCAATAAGGCCAAGTGCCGAGTCCTGCACTTGGCCACAACAACCCCCTGTAGCGCTACAGGCTGGGGACAGAGTGGCTGGAGAGCAGCCAGGCAGAAAGGGACCTGGGAGTTTGGATCGACAGGAAG
>JAWWLV010000088.1:33932935-33953784 GCA_035041135.1 Platyrinchus mystaceus | reverse complement strand
AACTGTGGTGGTAGTGGATCAAGGGTTGGACTTGATGATCTCAGAGGTTCTTTCCAACCCATCTGATTCTATGATTTCATCATAGCTTTATGAGAAGTTCCGGCATTGGATAGCTTTCAGTGGGGTACTTGTGTAGTATCGCTGTCTGAACTGGGAGTTATGGTGCTTTTCATCAAATTCAAGTGATTCCCAAATACTAGAATGGTTCCTGCAACAGAACAGTACTTGCTGTGAAAGCAGAGGCAGCTACTTTCCTAAGTGGTAGAATTAGCAGGAAAAATAAAACTTTCTCCATAAAAAAAATAATTGCAGAAGACGGACTAAAATCTTGCATATAAGATACTACCCATCTGGAAAGTTCAGGTCATATGGAGGGGGAAAGAGGCTTATGAAATTCCATGTCTAGTGGTAGCTTTGACATCTGCTGCCTTCAGTGGCTTTAATTCTTATTTAATATTACGTAGTCATAGGGCCAGATTCCACAGCAAAGAGCTCGAGTAATTGAATAATCCATTGGCTGAATGCATGCAGATTGCTCAAAGTTGTCCCTTTCAATATTTTCTCAGAAATGCTAATAGCAGTTGTGCAGTGTCCTCACTTGGATAGTAAAAGGTGTTGAATTACGAGTAGGCTGTGAACACATGCAAAAATGGCATTTGCTACTTCTAAAATGTGTGCTTTGCTCCCCTCTCCTGTGTTACCCAGACTTCCACCAGTATCTTGCATAAAGTGCAGTATGACAGAGATGACAGCTTCTATATGGGAGCCCACAGCATGCTGTATAAAACAATGACAGCTTCTATATGGGAGCCCACAGCATGCTGTATAAAACAAGCATAAGAAGACGCAATCGTTGTATGTTGCTAAAGATGAGGATGAGAGGCTACACTCCAGCAGTTATGGAAGGCCTGGAAAACTTAAATGTGTATGACAGATTTTGTTTGCTAAAGCCGAGCTCTTCAGAAGAGTGTGAACATCGTTTAAGTGGTTACCATCATGTAACTCTCTCTTAGCATTTGCTCAATACGTAATTTAACATTTGGAGAGGAGACTGGCTGTTTTGAAAGGTGGTAGATCTTAACCTGAGGCTTTTTACACTGTGAGTGATGTGGCAACTAGGTACATGGAATGCTCTGATCAGCATCTGGAAATCAGAGGACAGACCAGTGCATAGTTGCCAGTAATGTGCATGAATGTGTGTCCTTGCAAAATAAGTGAAAAATTACATGTATTTACCTCAACAGGAGTGCTAATTATTGCTCACGAGAAACAACTTTCTACATTTATGGATATGCTTATCTAAAGTTCATCCTTGGCCCAGTACATCTACGGCTGTAATTTTTGTTGCCTATTGAAAATGCATTTCACAGTGAGGTGGAAGGATCTATTTTCCAAGAATGTTGGTTATTCGCTTTGTAAGCTCGTGTGAGGAGGAAGGCCTTCTATTTCAGTAAGGCTTTTCTATGAAATAGGATTTTTTGCTTAAAAGTTCTAATCAGAACTTTTTCCTCCCTACATATTATCTTGAGCGGAGCAGAGTCTTTGATTATTTTTACTTACAAGTCTGGTTTCTTTTGCTCTTTGGGTTTGAATTTAAATTCTAATAAAATATAAATGCAATGCTTGCAACAAATTCTAGGATATATTAATTGTATGGAGGAAAATGGAATTGCTATTAAACTTTGACTAAAACAGAATTTTTTATAATCCTGTGACGTGAAATTTGTTCCTGTTTTGAGGTTATCAAGTACATGGAGTCTTAGACATAGTGTTTTAATTGTTTAAAGTTTGAGTGCTATGTTTTCTAAGAAGAAAGGGCTGAAAACAAACATCTGTGAACATGCTGCAAACATCCTTTTTAAGATTGAAGTTCTCACATAAAGTGAATAGGGATCTTTCCTTTTTCTTCTGCCCACTGGATTGGCTTTGGGTGAGGCCTGTTGCAGGGCTATATTCCTACCAGTGGCAGGTATTGCTTCTCTTGTGTGCCAGCAGATCTGCACAAGAGTCAGAAAATGAAAACCTGAAGAAACATTAGATAACTTGTGGCAGTAGTGTTACACTTCACTTGTGTAGCGGATACTTACCGTCAGAGTGAAATTTGTAGTGGTTATCATGTCTCCTCCTCAGGCCTTGAGAGCATGTTTTCATAGCCAACCTGTAGTCCTTATGAGAACTGTAAAATAACCAGGTGGCTGCCAGTCAAATTATATTTTTTTCACTTCATAATTACTTGAGGAATGTAATACTGTATAATAAAAAATAATAATTGTATAGTAAAAAATAATTTGAGAAAGAGGTTGTGCTAGAAGATGAAGAAACATCTGTTCCATGTGAGAAAATCTAACCTACCATTCCTTCCTCTTATAGAATATAATGCAAATACAAACAAGTAATCAGAAATATTTTGTGTCAAGCTGTAGAATAATGCAGAGGAAACAAGCACTAGAGGCCTGCTGCTTTCAGTGCATACTTCATTGCTCCTTAAAGTGCTATTTTTTCTTTATTTTTAATTATTTTTCTTGAAAAAGCTGTTTTTCACTGTGAATTAATTTTATTTATCTTTAATAAGCACCAGTAATTCAGAATTTGGATGATAACCATCTAAAAAAATAGCTGCTATGTACACTTTCAGAAAGGCAGAGACAAAGATTTTTCGTGTTAATTTGAAGTGGCAACAATTAGCGAATTGATTTGATAATCAACTGTGTTTAACAAAAAAGAGTCCTTGGTTTTAAAGGACCATCTTGGTGAATAACTTCACAATAAAAATTAAACAACCAATTCCTGTTTCTCAGTGTCTAATTCTGTCCTGAGACTTGGAAATGCTCTGGGGGAGTATATACAGTTTATTATACGTTAGTTATGAGATGCTGGACCAACATTTAGAGTTGTAGAATAGAAGAAATATTCCAGTTTACAGTTTCATGGTTTTTCTTTGCTCTTAATATTTGTGTTTCCTGAATTCTTAAGAGGCTCCTTCTTTAATTTGTGCCCACCAGAAATGCTGATGACACCGTAGTGCTCTTTGTGTCTTTGATGGGAGATACTATAATTCAGATACTATAATTCATTAAAGACTAAATTGACTTTGTTTTACAAAGGATGTAGTAGACATAGAAGAAGAAATTTATCATTTTAAGGGAAGAATTGAATGGGATTTTGAGGCCAAGGTGCTCAGTTCCCTGTGACCAAAGAGATTAGAATTTAATTGTGGATGAATTTTGAAACATTTCTTCTGATTTTGAGAAAGATTTCACTGTGTGCTAATAAAGACTATCTCATTTGTTAAGAGGTTTTTGTGAAAAGCTGAGTAGTTTCATTTTGAAATATTGGCATTGCTGAAACTGCTCCAACAAAATGGTTTTTTAGTTTTAGAAAATACCTGAAATACCTGCCCTGACTACTTTGTTGAACTTCAGTTTGCAACTGCAAATGTTTCTGCTTCTTATGGAAATTGAATATTTTCCCCAGCATATTTTTAACAGTAATAAATATTCTGTGAATAAAATTTGAACTGCTAAATACCTGAGTGTGCTGTGGAAAAGAGAAATAGATGTAAAGTATCACCTCTTCCTTCAGCAGTGTGTAATGTAGTCACTACCTTACTTTCTTGGAATTATCCCAGTAGAAGCCATAACCCAGAAACAGGCATTTAAGATGCAAGAGATCCAGTTTTGCTGCTATATGAGACTGCCGTGAATACATGAATGTCAACTCAGCCCCTTATGGACATTTAGTGAAGAAAACAACACTATTTAATTATTTCAGTCATTTATTTTGATATTATTCTACTGGCTATTTTCATCTGTGTGTGTGTCTGTGTGTGTGTTAGTGCTATGGAAGTGACCTGAAAATTAACTTAAAGGCTTCATGAAGACTTCAGTTGCTTACCTGCTGGCAGGTGAAAGCTGCATACCAGTTTACTGAGGTCTGCCCTTGCTTCCTGTGTCTTCAGATAAAAAAATTGACATCGATACAAGTAAATCTGGTGACAAAATTTTAGGGAAAACCTGGAAGTTTACATGTTTTTGTAGCAATCTGTTGGAAGTGTATTGCAGCATCCATAACTTGCTGTTGAGTGTCTGCTGCCTTGCAGATATCATTGATGGTTGTACTGTGTTAACTGGGTGATGTGAGAGTTGTTAAGATCTCAATTAAGATGCATAAAATAACAGATAACCACTCACACAGAGACTATGCTAGGGAGTCTTCATTTTCCCAGGCTTATTGTAAGCACTTTGTGTACTTTAGAGAGACTTTCTAGCTGTGCTGCAGGACTCTTTCCACACAGTCCCAGCATTGGTAGTAACTATTTTCCTCATACCTCAGAAAATCTCATAAACTGACTAAATGTTGTCATATAGATGGGAATGCTGACACTGTAGCCATATCAGCCCTCGTGCTTTATCGTCAGCAGCCGTATTTGGCAGAGGTTCCAGATTGTGGTCTCTGTCCTACGAGAGCTACCTGGAGAGTTAGCTACCTGTACCTTATGTATTGTTCTCATTTCATCTCTCCAGAATAACCCCTTTCTTGCTGTCAGGGGGTTTTTTGTGCAATTGTGAAGAGCCTGCCATCAGGACAAAGCAAATACCCAGTCTTTGCTGACAGTTACCTCGGGGCAGTTATCCAGGGCTCTCTTTAGACCAGGCTGAGTGGTGAGATAGTCTGTGTTGAACACTGTGAGCTGGAACGTGGTTATATGCCAGGGAGTTTTAGTGGCTTGCTCAGCCTGCTTCCAGAGCCAGGGTAAATACCAAGAGCTTGTTCAGGTATGCAACAATAATTGGATGCACAGGATAGGGAAAAGGTATTTGTTGCTGTTACCTTCTGTGGATATTTTTGGTTGCATTCTTGTATTTTAATATTAAGTAGTTGAACTTTAATGAAATTTAAAAAAAAAAAGCCTTTGAGTAGATTTTACCTCATGAATTTTACTTCTGCAGCAATTTTCATATCTCTGAGTTAGAAGTTATCTGAAAGAGATGAGCAAGAAGTTCTATATCTGTTCTTGCTATACCTGAGCTGTAGGTATGGCCTCAAATGCATTTCAAATATTGAAACAAATATAATAAAAATGAATATTGATTTATAAGATTAATTAATGTTCTGGAGATACACTGGGTTAATTGATACTTGCATTTTTTTCTCAGCAGCAACCTGACTTTTTCCTTTCTTCCTTTTTTAAATAGAAAGTGTTGTTCCTGTAGCACTGTCACTCTAATTCGGTGTTATCCCACTGACCTCAGAAATGTGGTGGGTGTACAGTTAATGGACACTTCTGTTTTTGCTAATGGCACAGTGTTCCAGCCACAGAATTGCTTACTACCACCAAGCATTCTGGAAACGAAGGAATGCTTGTCCTGTAGTAGCAGGTGGGCATAAACATTGAAAGCATGCTAGTATTTGCTTATAATCTCTAGTGGTATTGTGTGGCTAGAACGATAGCATGGAATTGAGTTTTCTGGAAAGTCTTGTTAACTCGTGTGGTGTAATAACTTAAAATTTCTTATGCAGTTAATGTATGCTGTTTGACTTGTTAAATCGATAATGAGGAACAATAATTCATGCTGATTTTTCTGCTTGTGTAATTTCAAAATATTAATTGTAATTGAAGACAAAGTAAATGTTTCTCTCAGAAGCCTGCAGAGCTGCAGGTGGTTAGGATAAGAAGCGAGAACTGAAGAGAAGAGGTTAGGAACAGCCCATATACTAGTTCAGTTTTGGCAAGTTGACCCTAGATAGTAAACTGCAGAGGTAAGAAATAAAACCCCAAACCTTCCAATGTCTGTAGTTTGGGAAGACACTTGTGTGGGATTAGTCATCCTTTCATGACTGAAAAAACATCATACAAAGCAGGGGGTGAAATTAAAAAATTTTTTTCTTGTCTGTGTTGACCTGTGGAATAAAGTTGGACCTTTACATCTTTCTTCTGTTCTGTCCTAGCTTTGCTTGCTAAATGAGGAAAATTCAACCCCTCTCATCACCTGCCATCTTTTTTTTTTTTTAATCTGCCAAGCCCTGACTGGTGGTTGAAGGAAAGGGATTATAAATTCTATACCTACATGTTACTGTCCATAGAGGAAACTCTGCTCCAGTAGTGTTTAGCTTTTGATAAGAAGTTATGCTCAGCAGAGCATTCTGCTACACATGCATGCAGACCACAGACTGTGGTTCTTGATGCCCCAAAGTGGTTTATCCTTTGCATAGTAAGTATCCACCTAGAAAGATGTTACACATGCATTCTGTAGTAGAGTTGGTGGGTACCTGGTTTAGGCTTTTTAGGGAAATCAGAAATTGCCTTCTGTTCTGTTACTGCTTAAAAAAAAAAATTAAAAATCTCCATCCGGTGTCTGTGCTCACCTGCTGCTGACCCTTCTGACTGTTCATTCTGTTCTCTTCTCCTGTTGCTCCACAGATGAGTGGTTGATTGGAGCCTTTCTATCACGGCTGCTGCTGCTGCTTTTCTGTCCTGGAACCACTGAACCGCTTCATCCTGTAAAGTCTGGAAGCCTTCTTTTCTTGTGAATGCTGGTTGTTCTAATTTATTTTTGGTGCTCTGTAGAGCAGGTGTGGTTTAGGAACAGGACACTGAACACAGACATAATAGTAGGATATACTGTACTTGTGTTATTCAGGCCTCTGTGTTAGCACATTAACCATATTAATAGAGAAGGTGCCTTTCTGACAAAACAAAGAAGCAGAGCATAGCAAGGAATAAAAATGAAGAAAGGTGAAATTGAAACAAGAAATGTGAAATTAAAGCAAGGAAGAAACGGAGTTTGTGAAAAACAAAGGAGTCTGCTTTCTTAATGAGCTCTCGGTTGGGGTTTTTAAGTCTCATAAGCTGGACCGAATAGAAACAGTGCTTTTTCTTGCTAGTCAGACACATCTCTAATTCTGGAGCAAGTATACAGGCCACCCTCTCCTGACTCAGGGGTTGGATGCTTGGGTTTGTTCAGGCAGTCTGCTTGAGGCATGTACTTGATGAGATTCAGAGCTCTTAATGGATGTCATAAGTACGCTTAGTTCACTGCCCACAAAGTCCTTATCTAATTTGTCCTGAAAACCTCTCTTGTTCATACTACTAAACAGCTCCTCATATCAGATCATTTCTCTAGGTTATTGTAGCTACCTTTTCAAGTTGCCTCAATACTTCTTTTGAATTTCCCTCCTCTGCAGGTGACCTGTCATGGTGCTAATTTTTAACTCATTTTATGTAAATTGTGCTCCTTAAGAGCAGCATTAATGACCTGGATGTGGATAACTCCCCTCCATATTTTCATTTTGAAGCAGAACTTTACATATCTGAGATTTGAATTTTTCTGCTTAGCTTTGCTGATGAGGATACTGAGAACTGAATGCTCAATCCAAAGGGCTGTGTTCAAAGCACTGGTTTATCACTATGTGTGCTGAAGCACTCCTGGAGAAGAAGTAAGCAATCTCCTTCTCATATATGACATAACCTCTTCCTGTTCTTCCAAGAATACAGTAGGCTTTCTCCTAAAGTCAATTCTAAAGCCATCCTGTTCGGAGTCCTTGGATTCATTAAATGCTGGGCTAGTGGCCATCTGTCCTAAACAAACATTGATTTGTTGCTATTGTGGCAGAACTGATTTTTTGCTTTATTTATTTTTATTTTTTTCCCTTTTCTCTTTCTCGTGGTTCCACAGTAGAACAGATCTCTTTTCAAGATAATCAAGGCCTTTCCTCCTGGGTAACCTTTGGTTGCTTTCTACCTTATTGTCATGGGTAGGTGGCTTAGTAGAACAGACTTAATAGTAGCTTATCTGGGAGGCAGTCTGTTTTTGTGGACCTCCATTCCTGACTTGTTGCTCATTTCCTCACCGTGAGCCCATTGATGCCCATTCCCACTTTCGAACCTCTGGAGTTAAGCAATTGAACATCTTGCATGATGGCAATTTTTAGAATCCTATAGGCAGGGCTGATAACAAGCACTCAAGAAAGCCAGATTATTGGTTTGGATTTGGTTTGTGTTTTTTTTCCCCCCTGACATTTTATGAAGAGCAGAACGTAAACATGAAGACCATTACCAGAAGGTTTCACACTTGTATTTGGGTAGATATAAACCTGATTTGGTTTGACAGACTCCTATTTCCCAAGTATCTGAGACAGCAACTTGGCTGTCCCCCATTTGAAAAGAATGCACCAAGTTGAACTACTCCATGTTATATATTTTGAGTCCCAAAGTGTCTTATACCACAGCAAAGGAAATCTGCTTTCTCCGTTGGTGTCCTTGCAGTGGAGTATCAAATGTTGATTATTAGGTAGATAAAGCTGAAGTCTCACAGTCCTCCTGTCTTCTTGCTCTCCACTAGTTGATGTGGTGTTATGGCTGTGTAGTAGGATGTGGAAGAGCATGCCTACAAACAAAAGAGCTAGTGACTAATCATGTCCTACACATTACAAGTTTACCTGGACAGAACATACTTCTGATTGAGCATATATCCATGTGAGTGCCTTGAAACAAAGCTTGCCTCTACGATACCTCAGGGTAAGCCATCATATGGGCAAAAGATACCAGCTGATGCTGAGACACAGGTGCTGTTTAGTGCCTCTGGTTGTGAAGCTGTCCATCCCACAGCAAAGCACAACTGTTACATTGCTCTGTTTATAACACTTTGACTGTCACATGTCTTTGGATGCACAGTTTTTTTTACTTTGAGAGGGGAGAACTATTGGGCGCTGAGATTTGGGCACTAACGATGTATCCTAGTTTTCGCATAATTAGCATGAAATTCTTTTGTAGGGCAGTTGATATTTAGGAAGCGCTGAAACTGAAAGGTCATTCGTGGGGCCTCATTTTGGTCCTGGGTGCTTTTTAAAATTGAAGTATATGGTTTAGTTAAACAAAACTGATTGATGGTACTAACCTATAGTACTTTTACAGACTAAAGTGATCTTGACAGTTCTCCCCACCTGATGACCCAAGGAAAGAGGAGACACGGTTGCAAGAGGTAGATCTGAGTAGAGGCAGCTTCATCCTCCCTGCTTGGATTCTGTTTCTCGAGATGGCGCAGAGGAGAGCACAGACCTGTTTCTGTGCTGGAGGACATATTTAAGAACATTCCATTTCTGCTGATTTGATGGACTTGTTTCTAGGAACTTGTTTGGATGTAATTTTATTTCTGTTGCTTAGGATGTGTTGTAATGATGATATGACCTTATGAGAGTGGCTTGAACAACACACTGGCTGGCTTGGGAAGATGCAGACTTAGCAGGTATCTTGGTTGGAGGAGAACAGAGAAACATCTGTATGTCTGCCTGCCACAAAAACGTAGTAATAATGAGATATGCTGCTAAGTGCGTGTTCGTCTGTCTTGTTCAAATGCTCAGATAATCGCACTGATGTTTGCAGTTTAAAGAATTAGATAAACGGCACAGTGGTATTTTGTGGTATTGTAACATTTGGGCTTGAATCTGAGGATCAATTGTGGGCATTTCCTGAGAAGGAACAAGTTTTTACACGTTTTGTGATCTGCAAGTCTCATGCTGAGTGAGTGTGTGTATGTGATGATTGGTTGGCTGATTTTTATCAGTTCCAGTTTTGAGGGAGCAGCATATCCAGAGGTCTTCTGATGAGAAGTAAGATTTTCAGATAAATACAATCTTTTCCTGGTGATGTATACTTGTGGTGTCAACTTAATGGTGCTACTATTTTGAACTGGTTATAGGAAAATGAAAGCAGTGTTCCATGTTTCCTGAGTGTGGGTTATCAGCACTGTGCTCCATAGCTAGCTGTGAATACAAGGTGTCAGGATTAACTTTTCCTTTTCAGCGTGTACACAGAGTTCCCAAAGAAGTGAAGGTAGGTGCCAAAAATGAGTTATAAAAACAACAATGCCTTAGCACTAGATAGAGATTTCTGCATTGTGTCCAACTTCCATAATTTCTTTTCTGCACCCAGCTTTAAAGTTAGTTGATCCTGGATCAAGGATTTGGAGTCCTGTATTTTTATTTGCGATTTCCCACTGCTTTAGCTGACTATAGGTGAACAGATAAAGCATTGTCTATGAGCGGTAGCCAATGCTTTTCTGTGTATATATGGACTACAAAAGAGATGAATCTGTTAATTAAATACAGCATAAAAGTGGAATTTGCATGTTTTTGTCACTGTGTAACAGTGAACCAGCATTACTGGTGCAGATTCTGTTTACTGGGGTAAGGGAAAGGCTCTTTACAAAGCAGATAGGAATAAAATCCAAACTACTTTTATCTACACAGTGCTAATAGGTCTGGAGTTTTACAAGATTTGTGTTACTTGTTTTGCCATCTGATTTCCTCCTTTGTGGCTATTTCACTTGGTGTAACAGATCTCAAACTTTTTGCTTCAGCAGTGATATTGTAAAAGAAAAGGAAATAAAATGCCAGCTTTGTGTGGTGGTGTTGCATTTGGATGTGTGGAAGGTTTTTTTGCTTGGTTGGTTTTTTTCCTCTTCCACCTTTCCCTCTTTTGCAAAATCTTTCAACTGATCTTAAAACTGGTGAAGATAGTAATTCTTGGCTTTCCTGCATCTGTTCAAATCACTGTAGAAGCGAAAACGTTGTTCCAGATATTGGTCTGATTCATGACCATTCACCTTGGTTTAGGTGGGTGGAGGAAGAGAATACATTATTGTGAAAGAAAATGTTTGAGCTCGTCAGTAATAAAGTAAACATACCTTGCACTTAAGCAGGAAAAGTGTTGGTGGATAACAATGGTGGAATTATAGTTTGATTGGTTGACTGTAATAATAAACATTAGTATTTGGCAATGTGTTATTTCCATTTAGAAGTTCAAGGATTCGATGGCTCAGCAAACCATGGAGGAGAACCAAACCGGAGAGGTAAAACCAGTCCTGGGCTGGTGGCAGGGCTGGATCTTCTCCTCCTTGCAGGAATTGTTGCGAGATGCTAGGTAGGTGTGTGGGCAGGAAGGATTTGTGCACTGAAGACATAAAAAGATAATTTGCCCCTCTCAAAAGCAAAACTTTTGAATGATCCCTGACACTTTTGGATGGAGCATGGATAGTTTCTCTGCTGCAAAGATCCCATGAGCCTATCAGAAGACCTAGGCTCATAAATAAGTCTGTACATAAATATATAAACCCAAAAATATACATGCATGAAGGATGTTTATAGTTCCTTTGTCTACATGTAAACAGATGTTTTGGTTTTGTTTGGGGTAGGAAACTGAAAGGCCAATTTCCCTTTTAAGGAGGTGAGATCACAGAATTCACAATGGGTTTTTTTCTAGAGAGAATAGCTAAATACCCTCTATTTCTGATGGCCTTTTTATTTTTTTTCTAACAGATGTTTACAATAACTATGCTCTTGACATTATTTTTCACTATCATAAAAATCATGCTGCTGAGGCTTTGATAGCTAGCTCAGGTTGAAACTATCTCCTTACTTGTGAAGGAGAAAATCTTAAATGGGCCAAATATGTGGGCAGGTGAGCTGAGCCACAGATATTTTTTACAGCAGCCACCTATTTTAACTTCTAAGCTTTGTGTTGTGCCTGTGAGCTTTAATTTCAGAGCAGTGTCTGTGAGATAATTTCTAAATCCAAGGTTTATTAAGTGCTTTAAAGATTTATTATTTTTATTAGTTGCTCTATTTATTTCTTTCTGTATTTTCAATTTTGTTTTTTGATATTTCTTTATTTTTGATGTTTTCCTTTTTAATTTTCCTGTTCTAAAGTTTATCTGGGTAGAGCTTTTGATGTGGCAAACATTGAACAACTTTACTATGCATCATCTGACTATAGTAGGACTTGATGACTCTCTTATGTGTTCTTACTTGTAGGTCCATGAATTTGGCAATAAATCATTGACTTTTTTACATTGATAACCGGAAGCTGCTGAAAGATGTGCGTTAGGAGTACTTGAACCTGGCTTGAAAAGAAAAAAATTAAAAAGTCATACCCTAAAGGAGATGAAGAGTATGAGAGAGAAGTTACAGCATATCAGCACTGTGAGGATCAGCAGAGGATTGTATGTAGCGAGTAAAACTCCCGAGACTGGCAAAGTAGGCAAGAAAGTGCTGAAGGCAGAGATGCAGAGTTTCAAGAGAGGTAGTGGATTCTCAGAGGAGTGCAAAAATGGCTGTGAGTTAGAGGTCAGCAAAGGTAAACCCCCTCTCTCACTGTCTTTTCTTCTGTGAAGTGATGGGATTGTGCTTCCACTGTGTGTGCTTGGTCCAGAACATGGTGCCAAAAATACACCTAGGAGGCTGAGGGAGAGATGGACACCCTAGATGGGTAATAAGGTGCTGTTTCTGACTCTCTTACTAGAGTCTGAGGAGTACATTATCTCTTTTTTCTAATGATCTGGGATTATATTTGACTTGGAGTACCAAAAATGTGGTGCTGCCAGGTTGTCTTTGCCTAAGAAGAAAAATTGCAAGAAGAAATTGATGAATAAAACATTAGTAGTGGTGAGGCTGAGATTGTAGAAAAAGTGCTATTTCCTGCAGTTAGCAAACCTGCTTCCTCTCTTCTATTTTGTTTTTAATTTCCATGCCTCATGTATCCTCTCTGTTCTTTATAAACTTCAAGAACTGTGCTAAATGGAGTCTTTGATGCTGGGGTAAAGGATTACATTTGCTAGTAAGAACAGATTAGCTAGTTCTTTTAAAACAGAACTGTCTAAAAGATGTGAAGAGGGCTTTAAAGTTGCTGGGGGAGGGAAACCTCTATCCGTCCCACTCCTACCAGTTGGATGCCAGTGCCAGCAAGAACTGACCAGGGTCTGGAGATGGATTGCAGGTCAGCAGGAGAGCTCCTGAAGAGCAGCACAAAGGAATTGCAGCCACTCCAGCCAGTAAGTCAGCTTTGTCAGGGCCCAACTTAAATGCCTCTATGCAAATGCACGCAGCATGGGAAATAAAGCCTGTAGGGCTGTGATCTTACTGACATTGTGGAGATGACTGGGGGGTTGGACTGGAAGAAGGCAGGCTCTTTAGGAAGGACAGGCAGCAAAGATGAGAAGGGAGTGTTGCCCTCTGTGTCAATGACCAGCTGGAGTGCATGAAGCTACTCCTGGGGATGGATGAGGAGCTGAATGAGAGCTTATGGGTCAGGATTAAAGGGAGGACAGAGAGCCATGATATTATAGTGGGGATCTGCCACAGGCCATCTCACCAGGAAGACTGATCAGATGAGACCAATATAGACAGATAGGAGTGGCTTCACATTCACAAGCCCTGTTCCTCATGAGGGACTTTAACTACACTGATATCTGCTGGAGGGGCAACACAGAAGGGCACAAGCACTCCAGGAGGTTCCTGGAATGCACTGAAAACTTCCTTCTCCAAGTGATAGAGAAGCCAATGCTGGATCTTGTTCTAACCAACAAGGAGGGTCTGGTGGGGAATGTGAAGGGCAGCCTGGGCTGCAGCAATCATGGAAAGGTAGAGCTAGAGATCCTTAGGGCAGGGAGGAGAGCACACAGCAATCTCACTACTCTGGACTTCAGGAGAGAAGACTTTGGCCTCTTCAGGGTCTGTTTGGCAGGTTGCTATGGGATAGAGCCCTGGAGGGATGAGGGGCCCAGGAGAGCTGGTTTGTTATTCAAGAATCACCTCCTCCAAGTGATGCATCCCAACAAAGAGGAAGTTGGGCAAATACACCAGAAAGTCTGTATAGATGAACAAGGAGCTCCTGGACAAACTCAAGCACAAAAAGGAAGTCTATAGAGGGTAGAAGCAAGGACAGGTAGGCTGGGAGGAATACAGAGAAATTGTCTAAGCAGCCAGGGATCAGATTAGGAAAGCTAAAGCCCCAGTAGAATTAAATTTGTCCAGATACGTCAAGGGCAAAAAAAAAAAGTTTCTATAGGTACATTAGTGATAAAAGGAAGACTTGAGAAAATGTGTATCCTCTCCAGAAGAAAACAGGTGACCTGATTATCTGGAATATGGAGAAGGCTGAAGTACTCAATGACTTTTTTGCTTTGGTCTTTACCAGCAGGTGCTCCAGCCACCCTGCTCAAGTCAAAGGCAAAGGCAGGAACTGGGTGAATGTAGAACCATTCACTGTAGAAGATCAGGTTTAAGACCATCTGAGGAACCTGGAGGTGCACAAGTCCATGGAGCCTGATAAGATGCATCCACAGGCACTGAGGTAATTGGCAAATTAAGTGGCTAAGCCACCAGCCACTGTATTTGAGAAAGCTTGGCAGCCCAGTGAAGTTCTCACTGACTGGAAAAGGGAATAAATTCTCACTGACTTAAAAAGGGAAGACTCGGAGTACTAAGGGCCAGTTAGTTTCATCTCAGTGCCTGGCAAGATCATGGAACAGATCCTCCTGGAAACTGTGCTAAGGCACACAGAAAATAAGGAAGTGATTGGTGACAGCCAGCATGGCTTCACTAAGGGCAAATTGTGCCTGACAAATAGGATGGCCTACTATGATGGAGTTACAGTGCTGGTGGATAAGGGAAGAGCAACTGACAAGGACTTGTGCAAAGCATTTGACACTGTTACATCCTTGTCTCTAAACTGGAGAGATATGGATTTGATGGATGGACCACTTGGTGGCTGAGGACTTGGCTGGAGGGTCACACTCGGAGAGCTGTGGTCAATGGCTCAATTTCCAAACGAAGGCCAGTCACTGTTGGGACTGTGCTGTTTAACACACTATGCTGTGTGGTTCACTCGACGCGTACCACAGGGAAGGGATGTGGAAGGAAGGGATGCCATCCAGGGTGACCTTGACAGGTTTCAGAGGTGGGCCTGTGCAAACCTCATGAAGTTCAACAAGGCCAAGTGCAAAGTCCTGCAGGTGGGTCAGGGAAATCCCAAGCACATAGACAGTCTGAGCAGAGAATGAACTGAGAGCAAACCTGCAGAGGACATGGGGGACTTTGGGTGGACAAGAAGCTCAACATGACCCAGCAATGTGCTGACAGCCCAGAAGGCTGACTGCATCCTGGGCTGCATTAAAAGCAACATGGCCAGCAGGACAAGGAAGGTGATTCTGCCCCTCTGCGCTGTTCTAGTGAGACCCTGCCTGGAGTGCTCCATTCAGCTCTTAGGTCCCCAACACAAGAAGGTCATGGACCTGCTGGAGTGAGTCCAGAGGAGGGCCACAAAGATGATGAGAGGACTGGAGCACCCCTTCTATGAAGACATGCTCAGAGAAGTTGGGATTGTTCGGCCTGAAGAGAAGGCTCCAGGGGGACCTTATAGCACCTTCCAGTAACTAAAGGGGGGCTACAAGAAAGCTGGAGAGGGACTTTTGACCGGGGCATGTAGTGATTGGACAAGGGGTAATGCCTTTATACTGAAAGAGGATAGGTTTAGACTAGATATTGGGGAGAAATTGTTTACTCTGAGGGTGGTGAGGCACTGGAACAGGTTTCCCAGAGAAGTTGAAGATGGTGGCCCATCCCTGAAGTGTTCAAGACAAGCTTGGATGGGGCTTTGAGCAACCTGGCCTAGTGGAAGGTCTCCTTGCCTATGGTGGGACACCTAAATGATCTTTAAGGTCCCTTCCAACCCAAACCATTCTCTGATTCCTGAATGATTGCTTTTTCACCCAGAAAGCATTGTTAAATTCAGTTGTTAAGTCACCAAGCATCAAAGTGGGCACTGTTGAGCAGCTTGCCCCTTAATGACTGTAATTTTCCTCATCCTTGTACTCTTGTAGTGTGCTTATGTTTATGCACAGTAAGATAAATGCAGGATAAACATTTGCTTTTCTTACAGGGAGTATCTGGAAAGGAGTGTATCTGTGGTATTTGGTTAATTGAAAGATGCTTACTGAAGCTACTTAGTCTTAGATAGTTTGTGTTCTGCTCATAAAATAAGCTATAGCAGAAATCACAGGCTGTGGACATACTGTAACTTCTCTTTATTTGAATCAAACCCATATTGTGGTCTGGCCTAAGGCCGCCTTGTAGAGTCTGAAACTGTCATGAGGACTGCTTGTATTTATTTTCAGTTCTGCCCCTCCCAACCCCACACACTCCCACCTTCTGTTGAGAGTGTGAATGGTGACTCTCTGAGGTTGTCTCCATCATGGGGCAGGGCAATGCTTCTGTGTCACCATTCTTGAGCAGCACATACCGTCAGAAGTGTGTGGGGTTTATTTGTTTCTTTTTTTCCTCTCAAATTTAGAGAGGTTTGCCTACAAGATGAAAGAGCTGATGTGGCCCCCCATTAAGAATGCAAATGTTTAAAAACTAATTTTCTGTGATGTTTCCAAATCTTATTCAAATATCCTGTCTAAATCTGGGCTAGTTCTTCTCATCTTTCTTTTTATAGTTTTCCTCTTTCCTGTTTCAGCATCAAGCTTACCATGTTTTTTGCACTTCTCTACTGCATATGAAACTCAAGGAGGAACATTTAACTTCACCTGCTGTGGTCTTTAAGGGTGTGATGAGTGGTAGGAAAACCTTTTTTATTGTACTTTGACATCTGTTGTTGTTGGAAGTATACTGAATTGAATGCTGCCACTAAGCATATGTGAGAGGTAGTTAAATGTACAGCTATGGACTTCAGGTGTGTTTTATTCAGAATAAATGTTTTGGGTTTTTTTCTGTAAAAGTTGTGCCTCTGTTTATTTTAAAGCACTTTATTTTTTCTCAAGTCTGGGGACTCTAGTGCATCATGCAGTTTGAATAAGTGTACTCTCAATTTTTAGAAGTCCTCACAGCACCTCACCTAAGGCCAAACAATTTCTCTGAGACTATTTCTGCGAGATCATTCCTTTCTATTACGGTCTCTGTACAGAGGTAAAGCTTGGTTGTTGGTTCTTTGTCTGCATTTTAGCTGATTTTAAGTTTCAGTTTAAAATCTTTGTCTCTGGAACTTTTAGTCCATATGGTGTAGGATAACTGGGGTCTTGCCTTTGTTTTGTTTACATAGTTTTGCTCTGTAGCAAATGTTTCCCATGTAAATGAGCCTTTTCTCCAGAAACTTGTGCTGCATGAGAGTCGTCTAATTTAGTGCCCAACTAAAAACATCCTGCTGGTTCAACTCTTTCAGTCGCTGTCATGGGTATGAGCTCCCAACCTCAAATGTCATGGTCTTGAGGTGAGAGTCCAGTTAGGTAATGATTTTTCAACATACAGCTGCCATATCACATACACTGGTGGTATATTTAATGGTAAATCATACAGTCAATGATGTAGGTATTTCAGATTTATTTTTTTTTTTAGGGTTCCAACTAAAATCATAGTTTGTAAGAATGGGATTGTTAGAATATTTTCCTTTATGTTTAATTATAGTACCATATGGTCAAATAAAGTTACTTTTTTTAGTGCAGTGGATTCTTGGAACTCAGTGTAACTGACCTTTGCTACCAGACTGTAAAAGTGACTTGAAAAAATGTATTAATAAGGAAAGAACAGTATTAATTTATGTGTCTATATACTATACTAAAAGTGCCTCTGGAAAATTTCTAAACAAAAAATAAAATAGAGTTTCTCAAGATTTTCACAAAGGTCTGCAATACTGTCCTTGTTTCTCCTGCCAGAAGCTGGATTTGAATGGAGCAGCAAATGTGGTGCAGAGTGAAGGATCAGTGAGGTAAGGTCTAGAGCTTCTGCTTTAGGCTTTGCTGGAGAAGACCAGCTTGTATGTCATCAGGATGGGTCTCCAGGCATGAGCTCTGTTTTTGAAACTGGACTCTCACTATTGTCTGTCACAAAGAAGTTTGTAAGCAGTGGGGTAGCTGGTGGGAGTTGGCATGGAAGGAGGAAGTATTCTTGCATGTGTCATCCTGTGTTTCTCTCCCTTCCCACCTCTTAGTCGAGTCAAAAGTTCACTTTCAGCTCTGTTCCAGAACCATAATTTTGAGATGGGACTGGCTTTTTGAGAAGAGTATGATTTGTGCTTAATACAGATGTAAACATTGTACTGATTGTGCCTTCCCAATACTTACCTCTTTTGTGCATTGATTTCTTAGAAAGCCTTCAGCTTCTTCAGCTTTTAGGATCTGACATGGCTAAAATTTGCAGCCTGGGGCTGGAGAGGGGAGGGAATTATTTTCTATCTAAAATACTTTAAGTAGCAACTCTAATCTGGGGTAGAAAAGATAATCCTCAACAGGCCTGTAATAACTCTATTAAGAAGCTGTGCAGTGGAGGAAGAAAGTGCTTTTGCTTTTCTTTAAACACATAGCACAATAAAGGATTGGAAGGTGGCTGGTGAATGCTAAATTACCCATTTTGCACTGATGTAGCTGATTCCATGCAAATTCTCATCATGTAAATATGCTGGACTGGCATATGCCTATTACAGCGAGCTATCAAGGCAACTGCCTGCATCAGTATGGAAAATAAAATCTCACCCTATTGCCAAAGACAAGTCTAAAGTCTGTAGATGGAAATCTTGTGTTTGAGCCCAGCATCCTTCTTAAGATGATTAAGGAGGAAGGGTGGTGTTTTCTACTAGAAAATACTTCCAGTTTAAGAGGTTAACTCTGGCTACTTGCTTTGTGCTGAAGGTACACTGCATCTCTTCTCACCTTCCCACTGACTTTTGGTTAACTAGCAGTAAATCAGCCTGATGTAATGTGAGTTATTGTGAAACAATGTACTTTAATGCCTTTATTGTGAAATGCTGCAACGAGAAGAAAGGTGTTAACATTCCCTCAGAAGCGTCTTCTGTATGTTTTAGGCAAAAATAATCTGGCCCTGCACGAATGCACACCTGACTAAGGCGTTCGAATCCCAGAGTTGATTAACTGTGCAAAGAACAAATTTCTAGACTTTGGGAGTAACATCTATTAATTTCCCCTACTAACTCTTGTTGTTTTTCCAGTGCAACTAAAAGAGGCAAGAAAACTTGCAAGCTGTCAATGGCTACTTGTATTATGATCTTTACAGTCTACCTGTGCTATATATATTCCCTATAATTCTCAAGTTCTGTGACTAAGAAAGTCATAATAAATAAAATAGAGTTTTTCAGTCCATTGTATTTGCTAGCAACACAAGGAATAGCATTCAGGTACAGCTTATTGTGTTGCACTTTTAAACTGTTGGAGTTTTGCATGCAGTCCAAAAGGTTTTACAATTTTGTCTGTTTTGCTCTTAAACAAAGCAGAAAAGAAGGAGATGATGCAGAAGGTGATTCTCTATCCAATTTTCATTTCTTTCTGTCTTTAGAGGGTTTGTAATAATGTTGCTGTGTACATGCAAATGATGTTAATCAGGAGATTTTGGTGTCAGCTTTGTCAACGTTTACATTCACTTTACACACTGAATTTGCATTTGAAAAGGCCTGTTATAATCAACATTTAAGGGATAACATAGTCAAATTTACATTTGATTGAGTAGAAATGTTAAGTAATTTTAGCTGAGCTGTTGCTAGGAAACAAGCCAATGTTTTTGTATTTTTTTTTTTTACTTAATCCATACTGTCTTTCCATTTAATTGGCAATTCATCTGGTAATACAAGAACATCAACACTCAAACAGTATAACTTACATCTTTTCTGTATTTCTAGATTTATAGTCTTTCTACTCATCAAAACTTAAGGTGAAGTTTTGGAGAAATATGCTTGTAAATAGTCTAACAGTCATCCATGACTAATTTTTGGTGTGTGTGATCAGAGGCAGGATCAGCTGTTTGACTTTTTAAAACCCCCATAAATTCTGGATCTTTTTATGATAAGCTATCTCTTTGGAAGTACACTAATGCATTTCCTTTTTTGTGGTTGATGTTTACAGTGTTAGTCACCTTTCAAAGAACATCATGCAGCTGCCCAAGAGTTCAGCAGAGTTTTATGTGTGACTTCTCAGGGTTTGTGTAGTACATGGGTTTTTTCCTTATCTTGGGTGATCATTTTGATAATTGTGCTATTTTCATTAAAGCGGGCAAGAGTACTTGTAGCTTCGAAAGGAAATCTTCCGGTTTTGGATACGCTCTAGCTGTCGGTTGGGTATCTCTTGGAACTTGTAGGAGGACTCCACAGCTTGGCACTTCGCAGCAGTGTTCATCTGGCAAAAATGCTAATTAAAGGGAAGAATAGTTCCCATTCATATCAGTCCCAAAGCATTTCAAGTTCATTATCTGTGTGGTGCATATAAATGTGGCTATCCCCTGAAACTTGCTACAAGGCAGTCGAAGGAATGTAGCTCCTTACAAGGCCAAATAGGGACTCTCTTGCCTCCCCACCCTGCTGAACCAGCTAGAATACAATTTTGCTGTAGATACACCGTCCTTCTCGCTTCATGTGCCCCAAAGGTTTTCACAAGGCAGTCAGACAGAGGCTGGTGAGCTCTTTAGACAAGGAGAGGTAGCAGCTATTACCCATACATCAACAGTTCAGAGCATCACTGGGCACCCAAACTTCTGCAAACCCAGGAAGAGGGCTAGCCTGATATTATCCCTTTTTAATCCCTTCCAAAAGCAGTGGTTATTTTTATCTTTCCTCCTTCCTGGTCAAGTGAAGTAGACAGGTGGGCTTCTACCCTGTACATAGAACTAAAAGTCTCAGTGTGATGTGTAAACCTTGCAGCTTTCTCACTGAGGTAGGTGGGCTACTGGCTTTAATCATATTGACAGTAGTTTTGGGGCTACTATTATTGTAATGCTGCTGAAACAGTGCAGGCATTCCAGATCCATGCTGCAGGAAAGACTGCAGATTCCTTATATTTTTATGGTCTCCCAGTGGTATGGGCTGCATTCCTCAGATTCTGAGTAATCCATGCATGTGCAAAATATGTATTATAAAATCTGATCAGTCAGGGCTTACAGTCACAGTGGAGCAGATGTGGGTTTCCTTCAGTTCTTGTCACCTGTTGCATTCCTTACTGGAAAATAAGTGGCCAGTCTTCGCGAACGAAGATCTGGGAAAGGTCTTTTTACCTTTCAAGCCTGCGCAATGGATTTTT
>JAWWLV010000088.1:33908219-33926125 GCA_035041135.1 Platyrinchus mystaceus | reverse complement strand
TGCGGGCTCCCGGTGCGGGCTCCCGGTGCGGGCTCCCGGTGCGGGCTCCCGGTGCGGGCTCCCGGTGCGGGCTCCCGGTGCGGGCTCCCGCTCCGCTCCGGAGGCCGAGAGTTCATATCCCGCCTGCCCGGCGGGAGGCAAGTAAGCCAGCGTTTAGCTGTGGCTGATAATAATTTGTTTTTCGAGTGTTGGCTTCGTAGTCTGTGAGACAACAGGTAAAGGAAAACACCGTTGAGGCACGTTGAGATTTATTCCCGTTGCTTTCCAAACAAACGGGTCTCGCAGAGTGGGGGTGTGCAATTTCTTTACTACAGAATGCTTGTTATATTTTGCCTTTGTCTGATTTATTGCTGTGCCTGCGAGGTATAAATATTAAAACAATTTATCATAAATTGAACGTTACAAAGGCAACATCTGGTTTAGATAACTTTTTTTTGGAAGCTAAACTTTCACTGCACAGTTCATAAACTACATGTGGGTCTTAAATCCCTTTCTTTAAACTCAGGTCTTTACTTCTGTTGCTGAGTGGGCTGACATTTGCAATATTTATTTGAATATTCATATCCTATGTCATGGCTTTATTGTACGTTTTTGGAGATGAAATGTTAAAATTGCCCATCTAATGTGTGGTGTGAGAATGCACCTCAGAATGAGATTGCTGGATCCCTTGCTGCTTTCTGTCTCCTGTGGCTGTGACATGGTTTTATGAGGTGCTTCTGTCTTGGACACTTGGTCAGAAGGCCATGTACCAGCATTGTTGTAGGGTTTATGTAGCTATGGTATCACCATAAAAACTGACACCACCACTCCCCAGTTATTTAGTTACATACACTGGTAACATCCTAAAGAGAAAAACATCACGCGGTTTATATGTTGTGAATCTGTTTAATAGCTTTAAAAAAGAAGCAATGGCTCTGCTTTCCCGTGTCCTCTTTACAGGAAAAAATAGGCAGATGGATTGACAGTTCAATATATTGTAATGGGTTCTTCTTCAGATTTGAACTTCTCTAATAGAAGAAGTGTTTCTGTTATACTCCGTAATCCTGGCCTCTCGTGAGATATCCTGAGAAACCTCAGAAATGGCATATCAAAATAGTAAACCACAAAGCATAACCCTTAATATAGCCCTGGGCCTCTGTTTTCTGAATTGCATGGCACAATGGAGATCATAGAATAAAAGAATGTTTTGCCTTGGAGGGTTTTTTCCTTCCTTTTTCCAAGCTAGTTCTAATATTTACAGCAACTCTGTTCTCTGCAGATTTAATTGAGTCAATTAAGATTCTTAGGCTGATTCCCCCAGGTGTGGGTTAAAAGTTTCTCTCTCTCTTTTTTTTTTTTTTCCTTTCCCCCATTCTTCTTCCCAGCTGCTGTTTCTTGTTCTTGCCCGGTTACAGAGGAAGCAGCTATCTGGGATTTTGGTACAAATTGCAAAGCTCCCTCTATTGCAATGAGGTGATCTGCTGTGTGTGCAAGCATAAATTACACCTGACTTCATTTTCCTTTATTTCTGCTTCCTTTTCTGTCCTTTACAGTCTTTCACCTCTTTGAACTGTGTCTTCTGAGGTTTTTTCCTATGTAGAACACAGTTTCTTTTTTTTTCAGTAGCCTTATCACTGTAAACAGTTGCTGATTAAGGTGAACATTTCTTCATAATGGAGGAGCTGGAGTGTGTTTTCCTATATTTCAGCTTTTCCCATGTTTAGCTCTGTTCCTTATCAACACCATTACCAAGGAGCTAAATTGGTATGTCCGTGTGACTGTTGATGAGCACTGGTGTTGAAGCAGCAAACCTTTCTCAGGTTGGTACTTTGTAAGCCATATAGTCTTTTTAAGTATTTCTGTTCTCTCTTAGTGGTGTCTCTCATTTCTTATTTGCCTCCTTGTTTAGCGTTTGAGCTAACTGAAATTACCCAGCTACACCCACAGAGTGTGGGTTTTTGTGCATTCAGGCATGTGCCAGGCTCCTGCTGAAGTGTAGCTGTCAAAGGTTTCAGTTAAGTTACCCTGAGGATGTTTGGTTGGCATCCACATCTTGTACATCAGATGGAATGCTGCCAATGAGCATTTCCTTGGAAGCCCGGGGTGAGAAGTGTTGTGACTGTGGGTACCAGGAACGTTTTCAGTTCATGCAGACAAAAAAGCACTTTCTCTTCTCCAAGTTCAGTTTTCATTTGGCACAAAGAGCAACATTGTTCTTGGTGTTGCACTTTGCATGTTACTCTTGTATTTGAATGATTATTTTATATCAGTCATGATATTTTAAACATATTCTCTTAGAACTCCATAGTCACTCAACCGGTAAAAAAAAAAAAATTCACATATGGTTTTGAAGGAAGTTCTAATCTAGGTATTGATGCTCATTTGGATTATCTGAACTGATGGTTGATATGAAAAATTTAGCTGGCAGTAATGAAACTTTAAAGTAAAGACCTCACACTTTTAAAGTATTGGTGGGAGCCTCTGTCCTGGCTTTAATCCCAAGATGAGAATCTTAAAGCAGACCTTGGTAGTATTAGTTTATCCAGTATGTCCAGGCAAGAATAATAGTGTTCTTAACTTAGAACCTTGTTTCAGAGGCCAAGTTAATACCTTGTTTTCTTTTACTCTGGCTAAAGATTTGAGAACAGCTTGCTGCTCCTGAGTTTCTTGTATAGGCAAGATTACAGAAGATATTTGATAAGTTTGTTACTGGGTTGGCAAGAGAAGTGGGTGATAACTTCTTCACACAGAATTGCAGCAAGAGTCAGTGTCTAGAAGACCCTTGGATGTGGTTGTAGTGCATGTAAAGACTCCAGGTTTGCTAAGTTCTGGCTTGAAGTAGCCTTCGGTACTAATATTAGACAGACCTCACACTTTGCTAGGGATTAGATGCTGCTTTGGGCCTTTCTTCCTGTGTATAACCTGGCATGGAAATCAGAAAGGTTCCCAGCTTCAGTATCTACACTGTTGAACACCATAAAAAATGACAGCTGTCAAAATGAACGAGCAAAGGTGAACCTCTGGTGAATTTCTCCTTTTTTATGGTTACAGTTTTTCACTGTGGCAAGACTGAGCTGATAGCAATGTAACAATCTTTCTCCCCCACACAGAATCATTTAGGTTGAAAAAGACCTTTAAGATCATTGAGTCTAACTGTTAAGTTGGCACTGCCAAGTGTACCACTAAACCATGTCCATAATGAAGATCAGCAAAGCTTTACAGCATGTTACAAAAAACCCCCAAACAAACAAAACCACCCAAACAAAAAACAACAAACAAAAACAACCAAAACAAAACCAACCAAACAAACACAAACAAAAACCTTGCCTGATTTTGAGGAAATAATAGACTGTAATGTCTTTATGTGAGTGTCAAGAAGCAAAATCTTGACACTCTGTACGATCTGTCTAAAGCTTTAAATTCACTCTCTCCCAAATTCGTGGGAGTGAGATGACTTCTGGGGAAGAGAAAGAGAGGTGTAAACAATGTGCAGATAGCCTGGGTATGTCTGGGAATGCATAAGCAGAAAGATAAACATTCAAAATGGATTTTAGTCCCAATCAAGAACTTACTTTCTCATGTACAGACATTCATGTGTCATCAGTGGCATGGGAAGTGTTCAGAAGTGTGTGTGGTTGGGCGGGTTTTGCCTGGTTAGAGAGAGGAAGAGGTTGATGCCTGTGTGATGTGGGTTCTTCTGACTTTTTGTTGTGGTGATATCTCACACTGAGAGAAAACATTGCATATTGCAACTGGTTGACAACTAGTACCGTGCTATTCAGTGTGATTTCCTAGTCTGTCAGGTGTGCTTTAAAATGGCAAAGTCTTTTTTATTTATTAATTTATTTGTTGGTTTTGGATTCCTGTTGCATAAGGGAATTCTCAGCTCCTCCAGGGCTGACCCCATGCTCCAGAGAAAGCACATTGGCAATGTTCTGCAGTTTCTCTTTGTATCTCAGGATTTGTATCCTCGACAAACATGTCAGTAGTAACTTGCTTAATAACATAAACCATTAAAAGTTGCATAATTCATGTCTAAGGTCCAGCGTAGCAATGATAGTGCCAGCAGCCCATCTGCTTGTGATGACTCCTCACTTACAAGAACCATTTCAGACTTGCAACCCTTCTTCTGTTTGCTCAGTTAGTGAAGTGAATATTTGAATTTAAAACTATTTAAAAATTTATATATACTGTGGTAAAATGTTAGCTGAGTGACTAGCATTGCCAAATGTTAAGGAAGAGGAGAACATTTAAGATTTCATGACAGGCAGTTAGTTTTTTGCAGGGAAAAGGGGAGGTGTGTGTGAGAGAGAATGAAGATTGAAGAATTTTAGGCTGATAGCAGCATGGGTGAAGCAAGTGGGTTTTGTCACCTTATTTCTCTTTGATAGAGAAATAACATGGTTTCGGTTTCTTACCCAGGAAGAGCTTTGTTCCCTTTCCATTGGAGCTGGTGCATGGAACAGGCCCCTCAGTGGCTGTGTCCTGCCCTGGTGATGGCCAGGAGCTCCTCGCTATATGGGATGTCTGTTCCTGGCATGGCTATGACAAATCAAGGAAGCAGGCAGAGTATTCAGCCCCTTGGCTTGGGTTGTCTGTCCCTTTTTTGGTTGCTGCTAGAAGGGAATTAGTCCAGTCTCAGGGTTCCTCATCCAAAAAGAACTGCGGTCCATCCCCACCCCTTTGTGAAGAGGAGGGGACATGCAAATTGTGGGTGTGGAAAAGATTGCATGTAGTGTTCACACACTTGGATGCTATAGGCATTTTGGTGGTGCCAGACTTGTGTAGGCCGTTTTGGCACTGCTTGTGGAAGACTTTACTTTGGCTGCTGCAGTGCTCAGTATGTCTAGCTTGGGACAATCTCTGTGCCATCTTCACTTCTATCTTGCCAGAGCAAACAGATGTCCTCCTTTCAGTCTTCAACATTTAGTCCAAGGATGCTTGCTGTTGGAGGATACTTTTTGGGGGTGGCTGGCTTTCCTTTTGTCCTCCCTGTTGTACATTCCTGGGTATCAGCAGAATAACCTGCTGTGGAGTTTCATTTGTGACTTAAACATTATTGACATTTCCAGGAAATCTAACTTTGTCAAAGCAATCAGAAAGCTATTCAGTAGTCGGAGACTTGATCTTCTTTCCTAAGTCCATAGTGACTGGTGTTAATTGTATTCTCTTTCTTTATATCTTTACATATAGAATGCTGCTTTAGTCACTGTCAGTGTCAGGTTAATATGTTAATTACACATGTTACCTTTCTTTAAATGTTTTCTTTGAGATTTTTGGAAACTTCTATGTTCTTTGACTTATTGAAGTTTCATCAACTAACATTGAAAAAAGGCCTGAGGTGCTGCTGCAGGCTATTCGTTCCATGACTCCAATGAATTGAGCTACTGTATCTATAGCAATTAGGAGAGTTTCCAAAAGAAGTTTCCTGAACACTACTTTGGAGAAGAGTATTTCCAAAATGAAATAGCTTTCAGCAGAATTTTCACCACACCATCTCTTGGCAATACCTGTGCATGTTGATACAGAAGACTCTCAGTTGTTTCTGGTTACATGGGATGGTCACACTGCTTCCTATCTTCAGGCTTAATCCCTGATACAGTGTGGTGGAATGCTCGTTTGAACAGGAATTGGCAGACGCTCTGTGGCCTGTGTACTCCTGTCTGTGCTCGCCACTTTCTCTCTTAACACAAATGAAATCCTACTTTCTCACTTCATATCAGTGTCAAAAAGCAGGAATGCTTTGGAGTGTTTCATGTGCAGCATTAGAGACCAAAGAGAACTGTTACTGTATTTGTCAGCTTTAAGAAGGCGTGGTCTAAAAATTTGTTTATGTTTATAAATCCCTAGTTAAGAGCAGCCATGTGTCCATTTGGCAAAATCTTATTGTAGCTGTGAAAATTAAGGAAGTGATAAACTTTCTCCTTGACCTGCCAGGGGAATAAATGTTCTTTACTCTGGCACAGCTCCCTTCTGTAGCCTCTGACAGACCTGTACCCATAACTTTCTGAAAATACTTGAAGATTATTTATTTTTCAACTAAATTAGGATAGATGTCTTTTCAAATTATTTCTACTAATGGATGGCTTGACTAGTCCTGACATTGTTTAAAAAAGAAACTTCAATATACCATCCCCAATGGAATTAGTAAATCTGGTTTCTGTGTCACTGTTAAATATTGTTAATCCTTAAGAAACTCACATGCATTCTTTAGAAAAGAAAACCAAAACAAATATCAAATAACTTTGTCCCAGAAGACCAGCAGATATTTTGTTAAGGGATTTGTATGAAGATTTTTTTTTCTGTTTCAGGTTTTGCCTTATTACCATTTGAAGATTTTTTTTTTTTTAATTTTGCTGATTTCTTTTAAACCTCATCAGAAAAACTCTCATTAGAAAAAAAATATCCTGTGAACAGCTATCAGCCATGTTCTTTTAACTCTGTAGCAAAATAAAAGAAAGATTATGGATGTTAAAATGTGGTGTTTCTCATTTTTCTTTTTATCTTTTTTTTTAGTTCTGCTCCTCCTAGTTTCAAAACATGATTAGTTGCTACTGTTTTGATAATGATGAAGTATTGTGAAAGGCTCATGATATTTTAAATGAAAAATGCTTATTTGAATTGCCACACTACCTCTTTATTGCCACAGTACCTCTTTAGACCCTTCCCCCATCTACCCCTCCCCATTTTCTATGACTTTTTGGAATTTTTTTCCTATCATTTTGCTCTAAGTGCTGTCAAAGTAGATGCTCAGCTGCAGTGGGTCTGGCAGATACATATAAACCGCTAATGGGCCTATTATAATAACAAGTAGATCCAGCTCTTGAATTTACACTTCCATCTAGAAAAGAAATACTAGTTTTCAGTTGGAGTGTTCAATGTAATGAAAAGCCTTTCCTTTTTCCTTTTTCAGCAGCATATTTTGCAGTCTGATCATGGCGAATTCCAAGTTCATTTCACTGAAGTATGTAATTTTTAAGCCATAAAGCACAGGTAGTCCTGTTCTTATAGCTTAGAACAGGAAGGTCATTTTAGAAAATGTGCCTTGTCCAGGGAGGAGGAGCTCTGCAGGTAGTTAAGATGTTTGA
Source organism: Platyrinchus mystaceus (assembly GCA_035041135.1). NCBI lineage: Eukaryota > Metazoa > Chordata > Aves > Passeriformes > Tyrannidae > Platyrinchus > Platyrinchus mystaceus. The sequence continues at coordinate 33,919,058 of JAWWLV010000088.1, read as the reverse complement.
AAGCAGGTGAAGAATCAGTGCTCTGTCTCTTCAACTTGTGTGTTTTCTCTTTAGGGCAGTTTGTGGAAATAAAGATTTCAATTTTCCTCCTAAGCAGTGTAAAAAAAAAAGTTTTAGATAAAACTGTATCATGTTCATACTTTTAAAGTGCTCTCTGTATGCCTCCAGTTAGTGTTTGAAGAACTTCATTTCCAAAAGCAAAACTTCGCCTTTCTGCAGGGTTGGGGAGAACTACCCTGCAGCTTTTAGAGTTTTTGGGGTTGAAATACTGTGCATCTGAATTTTGGACCATCAGGTGTGAATTAGTACGTTTTCAAAACCTAATGGAATCAGGAAGTAAATAGTATTGTGTGATAATGTAGCCAAGCTCAATTTTAATCCATCCTTGTTTGGTATCAGAACCACCAGCACTGTGGAGGAAAGGATTTCTATGCAGCAAGTTCTTTGGGTGCTCTTGGGACCTTCTCAGGCATGGCTCAGGCTGGCACCTCTACCTTTGCATGATTTTCTACCCCAACTATCAAGGTCAGTTTTTGCTTGGCCGTGTCCACGTGCATCTCATGTAACTGTAGTGACACTTGGCTAGCTCTCACATTCACATGGCGGCCATGAAGTGCTTGGGGTCAGTGACACATGCAGTGCTTTTTCTTTTATTTTTAATAAATTACTTTAAATTAAACCTAATACTGGTTTTATTTTTGCTCTCATTCCATTGCACTTAATTCTCTTAGCGTAGTTACAGCCACTTGGAGAACAGAGAGGGAAAGACCTCTGCTGGTAAAAATTTACAGCACAACCATCTGGCTATCTCTGGCCTCTTCCAAGAATTGTAAGGTGATGTACTTAGAATTAAGAGTAAGAAACATCTTGCCTGTAGTGGGTTTGGTTTGGGTTTTTTGTGAAAAAAAGTGAAACTCTTCCCCAAATGCCTTAACAATAATGTCTTTGATTAAAGTAAAAAGGTGGGATGTGAAAATGCTGATGCAAAAGAATAGATAGTGTTGGGAGTCCAGGTGTTTGCTGGTGTTTCTGATAGTAATCTTGAGCAATGGAGAATAGTCTGTCAGTTCTCAGCTCTAATATTTTAAGTTGCAGTTTGTCACTGAGACTTATTCTAATTAAATTCCTTCTCTAATGGTTGTGGGTATCACAGTGTTAGTTTTATTTAGTTAAAAGTTGAAGAACACTGCTTGCAACTCCTACTTTTGAGATATTCTTCTTCATGTGCAATGTTGGACTGTCTTCATGTGTAGCTTATAGCCTCAGCTTTGTGGGAGAGAAGAAAAGGAATTACTATGCAGGGCTTCTTTCCCACATTTATTATTCTCTTGGGAAAATACAGAAAAATCTCCTCCTGTGCTTTTTAGGATAATGTGTTTCAGTGAAGTACGATCATGTGTCTTCTATCATGGCCTTCCTCTCCAGGCTATTGCCCTGCTTAGCCTGGGTTGGTGGCCCCTACAAATGAGCTGGATGTTGTGCCTTATTGCTCGGAAGGGGAGCTCTTTCACAGTTCTGCTAAGTGTCATCTTGAAAACATACATTTTTGTGCCTGATGGATTAAAATGTGTGCACTTTGTCATATGATTTATGGATTCTTATATTTTACTTATTTTTGCTTCTTTTCAGCAACCCACCAAAGCTAACAGCGTTCTTTACAATTCTTTAATTATCATTTTAGGAAGGCATCCTTTTTTTCTTTTTTCCTTATTTTTAAATTTTTTCTTCTGTTACTTTTCTACTGTTACTGAACTGCCTGAATGTTCACAGTTATAAAATACAAATGCAGTGACTGCAATTCATCTGACATCACGACCAGTTTTGTTGTCTGCTTTACAAAGATTCTGTCATGTATTTGCTGTCTGGAATTCTGAAGAAATAATACAACTGAAAAGAATTATTGTAAGAGCAGGAAACATTAATTGAAAATACTGGAACATCTTGCATTGTAGTGGAAGAGGCATTTAATGGAAGTACTTGTGGCATTAATTGAAAGATGTGTTTCACTAAATGCATATGGCTTAGGGAAGGAAAGGAAGTACAGTTTTTTTCAGTATAGGAAGAGAACTAATATTAAAAGGTAACTTAATGATTTTGATTCAGGTTGAGCAGTTTGATTATTCTCAAAACCTTGAATACCTGCACCTGTCACATCTTGCAGCTTTAGGTGCATAATTTGTGGTTTGAGAATCTTCTGGAGTAACTAAATCTAGAAATACTATTTTTTAAATGTTTGTTCATTGCGACAAGCTTATCCTTCTGAAGTAACTTGTAACCATCTAATGATTAATATCTAAAACCTCTGTTCCAGCATTGGTAACCAAACTTGGCTTAATGTTGACAAAATACATGACCTTCCCACATAGCTACAGAAAACGTGAGAGACACGGGAAGAAGGTTGTGTTAGACCTTTTGGGTTCATTAAATGTTTGGTTTGAATGTTGATAGAATAATTAAGATTGGAAAAGTCCAGCTCTTAACCCAGCACTGCCAAGTCCACCACTAAAGCATGTCTCTCAGAGCCACATGTACACATCTTCTAGATACCTCCAGGGATGGTGACTCCTCCACTTCCCTGGGCAGTCTGTTTTCAGTTCTTGACAATGCTTTTGATGAAGAAACTAACATCCCGTCTGAACTTCCCCTGGTAACTTGAGGCCATTCCCTCTTGTCCTATAAGTTGTTATGTGGTAGAAGAGGCTGACCCCAATCTCACTGCAACCTCTTCTCAGGTCCTCCCTGAGCTTCCTCTTCTCCAGGCTAAACAACCTTACTTCCCTCAGCCGCTCCTCATAGGACTTGTGCTCCAGACCCTTCACCAGCTTCGTTGTCCTTCACTGGATGCACACAGCATCTCAATGTCTTTCCATTAGTTAGGGGCCCAAAATATTCCTGACATTCCCTGTTTGTTAAGGACAGTGAAGGAGCTTCCAAATAGCAATCCCGAGACAAAACTAAATCTGTTTGGATGTGTAGTCATGAGCAGTGGGGCCGACTTCATCTTGCCTGCAGATTTTCTGTACATTCTGGGAATTGTATAGCTCTGCATCCTCCTGCTAGCCACCACATTGCCCTCTACTTAGGAGTTGAAGCATCAGTGCTGGCTGCTTCTGAGTTTCAGCACGGAGGTGTTTGGCTGAGCGTAAGCGGCCTCGTCCACAGCGGTGCTCAAGTGGTGAAATGGGCACCTGGGGCTGCAGAGCCACATCTGGATTTTTACCTTGAGATGTGGCATGTGCCTGTGGAGTAAAAAGGCAAAGCAAACCAAACCGAGATAGCCCTGGTGTGCGGATGAGGGAAGCATCCTGCATGTGGACTGCATAATCAAATCTTTGCAAACTATTATGAGGGGTCTTCAGGAGAAGGGGGTTTGATGATGTTTTTCATTTGAAGCCAACTGCAGTTCCTTATTGCCATCTTGTATTGTTTCAAAAGCATCTCTTGTCCTTGTGAGAGTATCCAGGTGAAAGCATCCATCTAGTCTGTATTGCTTGTTTATTTTTTTTATTGGGAGAAGGGAGGGATTACAACATGACTGGCATTAAAATAACTCATTCCTAAATTTCTGTGGTTAAGGTTATGGGTGTTAGCACTCTTCGCAGCTTCCAAAAACTGAAAGAAATATGGGATCTGGAGTTTCGTGAACAGGTAGAAATATAATTCTGACTTTCTCCCATTGTGTATTTTTATATTCTGGGATAATTTGCTGGATGCTTCTTTTTCAGGGAACCAGTTGTTTTGCAGGTTCATATGTCCTTGTGGGATTTCATTCCAGCCGCACCCCGTGCGGTTTAGCGCTCTTCCCACAGTTCACGCTGTTTGCATCGAATGCTTTGCATCACACCTGTGATTTGATTGCACAGGGGGTGCAGGATTTTGAGGCGAGGGCTTCCTGACGGCCCGTGTTTGGTTTTCCCGCCGGGAGCGCCGGGCGGCTCCACTCCCGCAGGCGCGGCAGCAGAGGGCGCTGCAGGGCAGGGAATGGCCGGGCTGTGCCGCGCTGCTCCCGGCGGGGCGCGGGCGGCTCCTCCCGCTCCTTGCGGGTCTGCCTCGGTACCCGTCATTGTTGCTGTGTGTTACGCATTTTTGAAATTTTTTATATACGCTTTATAATCGTTATACAGTATTGTACACTATGGTGTTGTATATTAGCTTTTGAAATGCTGCTAGCTGCCCTGGTCCTTGAGCATGTTAACACTCTCTGGGAAACTGCAATTCAGTTTACGTGCTGATGCTACTCAGATTTCAATCACTGTGAAGCCTCTAACAATAATTTGTAGTTAATCATTAAAAAAACCCCAAACCAACAACTCTATTTGCAGTATAGTTTTATTTTTCACCTCAAAAATATCATCTTGAGGCCACTGACAAAAATGGGACCGGTAGGAAGAGGCAGACTGGGCACTTAGAGTGGTGCCATATGAAAAGCCTTAAAATGCCTCCAGTTTGTTCATGAACAGAGCAAACGTGTGGCGTGTTTGTCTGTAATCTCGCTTTCTCTAACCACCTTTGAGACTCTTTATAACTGGAGACCATCTTCCTTCCTGTAATGTTTAAGACAACATGACTGATTTTGCGATTTACTTAAGTAATTGTGAAAACTATCTGCAAGCTGATACCTTTTATTTAATTGGGTTTTAAAAATTATTTAAAACATGATTTACTTTTCATGAAATTTACTGACCAAATCTGACTAAGCAACTGAGTTTTAAAATGTGCAGAGTTATGGGGGAGGGTTTTGGGGTCGCATGTATTATCATTTGTGTTGTCAAACTGACTTACTGGAAAACCAAATATATTCATTTCAAAATAGGATCCTGTTTAAAAACAGATATGTTTCTTTCAGATTGTGATAATTGTTCCCATTTTACTTTTGTAATCAGTATTAGATGATCTGTTTCTTGAACACCTTGATTAATTTAAGAACATTTTAAATTAGATGGCAATACTTTAAAGTGAAAAATTCTGAGATATTGCAGATACTAAGAATCTGTTCCTGTTGATACTCAGGAAAGCAAGGGCTTTGGCATATTTTAGTGGGCTTTGGTTTAATATCCTGCTCTCCTACATTTTATGATGAAGTTTGACTGTGTGTGTGGTACTTCACTAATCCCTTGAAAGGCGAGGCAGTTGTAGCAAAGCATATGATTCAGAACAGTTTTCTGCATATTTAAATACGTGTCTTCATGTTGCCCTCCTCAGGGCACTGCTCACTTGTGGGAAGCAAAGCAGGTAATTTTCTTTGAGCTCCCTTTATGCCCCATTTGCATGCTGCACTACTACTCCAATTTGCTTGCAAAGCAATGCCATAAAAAAAATACATTTATGCCATCTTTCATTTCAGATTATAGAGTCCTAGGAATTAATTGTGGCTTTTTTTTAATTGGCACATAGAATTATACTTTTGTACTGGTTTCAAAAATCCATGATTTTTTCCCCCCTTAGACTCAATCTGTGCAAAAGCTTGAGAACAAGCAAAGATTGCTTAGCTTAGTTGTGTCTCAGTCCTGTCCAGTGATGCCTTCCTCTTAATGCTATCAAACCTTCAGAGGTTGCTTAGGTTAAATTTCTGACTGGGACTCAGAAAGAGTTCAGAATACAAATCTGTTGATCAAAGAGTCTGTTAAGCTGAACTGGGGGCATTGGGAAGGAGAAAAATGTGTCTCTACAGTCACCTACCCACTGGTATGATGTGTTCTCAGCACGGCTGCTTTTCTGTGAGCTTTCATGCAGATGTAGCTGTAGTCAGTCAGACTCAAGGCCCCTGTTAAACAGCATTTTGGCACAGGCTTCACTGAGGATGCCTTTCTGGGCAATAGGAATGGAGGAAGTGTTGATCCTACAGGAGAAGATTCTCACAGTCACCTGCAAATTGTGTCTCGGGGATTTCCTTGAATCAAGTGGCATCTTTGTATGGTTTACAAGTAGAAAATGAAAATTAACAAATGCTTCTGTGAGAGTGTAAAAGGAATCTATGTCCTTGGCTTCCATTTTCCCATGAAGTAAAGCCTCATGGGAGAAAATGAGTTCATAATGTGGTAGAGAAGCTCAGAGCCATACAAGGCCTTGGGACTTTTCTGTGGGGAATAGGATAGCTCTTCTGTCCCCGACTTCTTCAGGTCCCTGGTGATAGCATTGCCTTCTGAGAAAAATCTGGTGAAAAGAAGGTGTGCAGGTCTCCTGATGCCTCTGGTGACAGACTGTGTGGTGGTCTCTATGCTCAACTTCAGGTTGAGATGGAGTAAAGGGCAGGACAGTGCATGTAAGTGTGCATGTGTACACATGCAGAAGACTCTTGCACGCTGCCTGCAGTGGTGTCACTTCAGAAAGCCTTCCTCCTGTGACCTAAACCACAGGCATGAGCAGCACTTTGCACATTCTACATACATTTCAATAAAAACACAGGTTTTAAAATCAGTACAAATAGTGTTTAGTCAGCCTGATTTAAAAACAAAACAAACAAAAAAACCAAAAATGTTTTCTGGTAATTTAAAAAAAAAAAATAATATGTTATGAAAAACGCATTCACTATAGTCTGGCCTTTCCAGACTCCATTTGGGTGAATGGAGGATGACATGGCTGAATTTCAGTTCTTACTCCTGCATTTATATATGAATAAAGACTTTGAAAACCAACCCAGATTTTCTGTTTTCAGGCAAGTTTCACTCAAGCCCAGCTAACCTTGTGACTGAATTGAAAACTCTTTCTGAAAACTTTTAATACTAATAGTTTCTTAGTTTTCCTATTGTACTGCTCTGACAAGTTGAAAAATAAAGACATGAACCCCTATGAGTGTGTGTGTGTTGTAAGTAAAAAGTCAAATCTATGCAGGTTATCGGTCAGTAATAATCAGACCATGGAACAGCTGAAAACATGGAAACAATTTCCTCCCTAATTTGGGCAGATTGGAATGCATCCCCAAAATCCAAACGGAAATAGTAAAATTTAAAAACTTTTTATTAGTGCCTAACCCAGCTGCACCTGGCCAGCCTAATTGCCTTCAACCTGGTCATTACTCAAAGGCATGAAGTTTAGCCACCAACAGCACTTATTAATGTGTAATAGGAATTTACTTGTAAAACAGAATTATTGGAACGGTGTGATATCATAAAGACAGAGGTGCTGACATTTTAGATTGTTTTATATAGGGATGTTGAGTTATAATTTAAGAGTTGGATATTCTTTGGGTGATTAATCATTCTTAGGCCTGATTTTAAATGTCTGGTGGATATACCTAGAATTAATGTTTGTAATGACCAGCTCATGAAGCATACTTACGTGAATAAGATCACATTTGGTTTCTGAACAATCTGCTTTTCTAGCATTTTGTGAAAGGTTGGTGCAAAACCTAGAAATGCTGAGGCCGCAGTTTAATGAAATGTTTCAGCAAGACAGCCCCTCACCGATTTCTGTAAAGATGTCAAAGCCTGAGCCTATAAAAGTGCCTGCAAATTCTCCCCTTCATATCAATGGTGTGAGAAACTGAATACATTAATTCTGTTGGACCTCAAACTTAGAATCTGTCAATATGATTCCAGTGATTGATGGTTACAGACTTTTACCTACCTCATAAATATAATGTGCCTTGATTACAGAGGCACTGCCAGTGCTGCTATAGTTAGTTATGTCAGCACTTCCATTGTAAACTCTGTTTCTTTAGGGGTTTATAACTCCATCATAAAAATTCACTCTGGGATGAAATTTATACCATAGGCTTCTAGACTGTAAGCAAGTCATTCAAAATGCAGATATACTAAAAAAAAATCAGTTGAACAAAGGCAAAAATCCCGGACTTGCTAATTTTTTCACCTGTATGTGTTATATCTGTAGCTGAGAAATGGCTTCACTTTTGAGAGGAAGGGCTGCTACCTTTTGCTCCCTAGTGGAAGTTGGGCTCTGTGTGGGTGTCTGTATGTAGGCACATACATACATGTATATACTTTGTCATAAATATTTTTAAAACGCATTATGTGTGCAGTAACTTTAAAGAGAACTGTTGTAGTATTATTATCTTGAAGTTTTTATCCACAACATAAACCAACACTAAACACCAATTTATAGATAAAATTCAGTTGCTGCAGTGGAGCATGAAGGCCAAGGGGAAATGCATTAAAAACATATTCAGTTAAATACAGGGATTTGGGTGTGATCTTCACCTGAGCTAAGTTAACTCCAGTAAATATATATAGACTTACTTGAACAAAATATCACTGATCCACGTGTGATTTTTTTTTAAAGGATTAATTGTTTAAAACTTATTTTAAACAGTCTCTGATGTGTCATCGTAAAAACACAATATTTTCCTAATACTTTATGATTACCTGCTAGAGGTTTTACTTCAGCAATGTTTTGTGTTTCTTTTGTCTAATGCAGTAGAACAGTCCTAGAGAGGTTTCTGTGCTGTTGGTGGTAAACAGCACTATAAGATGTGAATTTTCTTAAATTACAGTAGAGTTTTGAATGCTCTTAAATGGTTTTTCTTAGTCATTAATACACATTGTGATTTGGTTTTGTTTGGGTTTTTTCCTTACTTTTACACATTGCAAAGCTAGTGTTGGGATATCAAAGAAAACTGAAAACACTGTATAGGGTATGGTTCTGTGTTCCAACCTGGTGATACGGTAGATAATGATTGGACCTTAATATGTGACTCATCTTCCCAATGGGGATGTGTTTACAAGTAGTGTAAAACTGGCTCACTACCATTTAATTAGTTAATGTGTCTTAGGTTTTATTAATCTTTTCTAACTGTGCATGTAACTGCTTTTCAAAGAATAATGAAAAAGAGAAGGAAAACTTCATTACTTTTTTTCCCAGTACTTTCCCATTGCTGGTTAAGACAAAAGGAAGATGTTTGGCTAGCTATTATTTTTATGAATCTTAGATAGAGATAGCTAAGGAGGAATTAATTTCTTTCTCTAAGTACCTTACAAAAAAAAATCTAGATGAGCCTGAGACGATGGTTGTTTCCATTACTAAAAGTCCTGCTGCTTCGAAACATCACAACTTTTGACAAAGTTTTGAGCTAAGCTTCTTTTTGTTTTAAAGGCACAAGTTAATCTCAGGTGGAACCTTCATTTGATTTACTGATACTACCGCTCTACTTTGTTCGCTACTAGATTTTTGGCATATAATTTCTAGCATGAGCAGGATTTTTAGGAGTCTACAGTTTTTCTCTTTGCAATACGGATTGAAGCTGTGTAGTTTCGATTCTCTCCTCTCTCTCCCTTCCTCTTCCCTTTACCCCCGCCCTATCTGCAAATAAAAAGACCAATCCTCCCGAAAAGCAGCTTGCATATGTCAAAGAAGGAACCTGGAATCTTAAATAACTTTATTTATGAAAGAAGAGGGAGTGGGTGGTGGGACTCTAGCACTAAAATTTTTGAGGGTGGACATCCGGCTCTCACAGTTTACTTGGCTGGTTGGATATCTTGAAAGCCTTAATTTAAAAGTCATCTAACAGTTCTTTTTAATTGGCTCCAAAGTAAGTAGTTTAGCATTTGTTCTGATAAGGAGGTTTTTGGCTCTATGTGTGCCATAAAATCAGCAAAAAGAGGGATCTGTTTAATACAACAGTGATGCTGGCTTTTTTGTTTCTAGGGTTTGCTCTAAACAGGATTTACCCCTTAAGGCAGCAGTAGCACACCATAAAAAGACCATTCTTTTACTCCACAGCAGCAAGGCTTTAACTTTCTGGTTTTCAGATTTCTTTTTTTAATAGGCAGCAATAACAAGACTTCCATAGGGTGGTTGTTATATGTACTGTACATAGTGTCTAAGATTAGAATGCTTTGCCTACAATGTTTTATTACTTTTGCTTTATAAAGGCCTGGGAAAGAGCATCGAACAAACTTCAAGGTTCAGCTCATGTTTCTGGAAACTCTTCTGGGTGGGGAAAGCTTGTAGATGGAATAAAGTCAAGCTGGTTTTGCTGACTTACATTATTGCTTGAGTTCTCAAATCTTTGTACTCCCAAACCCTGACAAATATCCTAAGTAGTTTGCATTATAACAAAAGGAAAAAAAAAAGGAACTGTGAAAGCCAGAGAATTTAATTGAAAATGTGGAATTAAATACTTCCACACACCATTAACTCTGTTGCTATAGAAATGTCAGCCTTTCTTTGCTCCCGCATATCTATTCATTAAGTAGGTGTGGGATTTTTTTATCTGAGGATTTGTTCCTGCTTCCCCAGGAACTTGAACTCTAGTTTACAGCTGTGGAGAGTATTTATTTGGAGAAGCTAGTTACTTTGTACCACCCTCTCAGTTCCTTTTATCATGTATATTTTTAAAGTCTCCTCCTGACTAAGCTGTAGGCGGTCTGCTTTGACAGGTAGCATGCAGAGCAGACACACACACCCCTGTGTAATGTGAAATTTCATGCAAGGCCTATGAAGTTACGTTTTGTTTGTTTACAAAAACAGATTGTTTTATGTGGTTTCTCCCACAGGTTGGTCACGATTGTTCTTTACCTGTTGTTAAAATTCCATTGGTAAGCTCTTCGTCTAATAACAAATTAACATTGTGAATTGTATGGGTCTGGGAAGTCTGACTTCTCTGGAATGTCATGTTTTTCTAACACTGTTCTAGTGCAGTGAGCTTCCTCTAATGTTAGTGATAGTTAGATGAACTGTTCTCAGATATCACTGAAGAATGTACAGCCATGCTGCTAAGGATGGGGAAACTTTCTCCTGTCGTGTAAGTCTATGGTTCTGAGTGCTCATGGTGCACCAGATAATACTGGAAAAAAGACAGTTTCAGAGGGAAAAGGGATATATATTAGAAAGCAGTTCTGACCCAAGGTCTCCTACTCTTTCAGTTGCCGAGTAATTAATAGA
>JAWWLV010000088.1:33897072-33908119 GCA_035041135.1 Platyrinchus mystaceus | reverse complement strand
AGGGAAAAGGGATATATATTAGAAAGCAGTTCTGACCCAAGGTCTCCTACTCTTTCAGTTGCCGAGTAATTAATAGACATTTTTCAGTTTTCTAGAAGTTACTAGGAATTCCTTTTACTGAAAGTTGTTCTTGGCTGCCCCCATGAAGTTGAAGCTGCATGAGATCCTGTCTTTTGATGCTTCTTTACTCATTCATATGCAGTTTCTCATGGTTTTCACTCGTACTGATTGACACAGAAAACGTGGCAGACTTGTTCTGATGTTTGTTTGAACTGGATCAACTTATTGCCATGAAGTTCTTTGGATAGGAAAAGACTAGCAAGTCAAAGGAAGAACACTCAGACTACCACAGATGAAGCAATGCATCTTTCCCCTTCTCCTATAAAACTGGGTCCCCTGACCCTCCCTCCACTCTTCCCTAACCCTCTTAAAGCACCAGTGTGTATGCTTTCTTTGCACCTAGAGGTACAGCAGGCTTTCAGGAATGAGTGGTATATTCATTCTGGCAATGTGAGCTATCTTGGCGCATGATGTGGTGGATGCTCCCATTTTTTGCTCCTTCGATGAGATGTAAACTGAGCCTCCTTCTCAGAAGAGATGAGATTAGTCAATCATCTTATGCCAAAGTGTGTGTGAGGTCTGTGAAAATGGTGTAATGTCACCATGTTCATTGAAACTGGTGACTGAGAAAAGCTGGCCCTGCTTGGGAACTTATGTTATTTAAGACTGGGGAACTCCCCTCTAGTGCAGCCCATGCTGCCTATTTTCTCCAGCTACCTTGATCTCTAAAATGCCCCATGTAATTAAGGATGCCAGGAGCCTTGAGCTACTTAGAGTAGTGGCCTCTCCTTCCTCCATAAGGCTTCTCTGTGTATGCAGACAACTATGAAGTAATGGTGTACCTGACGAGGGATCAGATGCTTTTTCTCTCTTTCACTCTCTCACCCCCAGCATGACATAATTCTGTTGCTGTATCTAGCAACAAAATGGCCTGTCAAAATGTCTTCTGGTGACACTTAACTTCAAAAAACTTTTGGTGACATTTGGCATGCAGTGTTAACGGTGAGAACCTGAAAATCGTATCTGAAAGGTCATTTAAATATATAAGAACAGTGTGTCAGAATCAAATGATCTTTTAGATGACTGTGAGGGGCTCAGAGTCTGTAGGAAAGTAATCTGGGTGCTAATGAACTTTACAAACTGTCCAGCTCTGCAGAGGTTGCTTTAATGCCCCAGTTAACGGGTCCATTTCAGTTAACTCTAAAGTATGGATATCACTTGAATGCTGACAAAATACAGAGCAGAACTTTGGTGGCTTTTAAAGCTTTTCTTTATTCTTTTTGTGAAATCAGGGACTTTTTTACAGCAGGTAACACCTTAATTAGCTTGATGGACTATTCTGACATTCTTAATTCAAGAAGAACTGTGTCCTTTTCCCCTCTCAAAAACAGTTCATATGTAGTAGATTCACCATGACTTTTCAAGCTAGGTATTTTTTGCAAGGTCTTGGGATGTGGAGTTCTTGAGGTGGTGAAAGAATTAAATACTAATTGCCCATCCTCTAAAAGGAGTAAGGATGTTTGTGTGTTTACATATATACACGTGTACATACATGCAGTCACCCATAAAAAACTGACTTTCAGATCATTTAGAATATGGAAAATTCCTTGGTGACTGGAAAATGCACATAAAAATTGTGAAGCTTCTTTTACAGAATCACAGAATGGTTGAGGTTGGAAGGGACCTCTGCAGGTCATCTTGTCTAGCTCCCTTGCTCTCAAGCATGGTCACCTGGAGCAGGCTGCCCAGAACCTTGTCCAGATGGCTTCTGAATATTTGCAAAGACGGAGACTCCACAACCTCTCTTGGCAACCTGTGCCAGTGCTCAGTCTACCCCTACAACGAAAAAGTGTTTCCTGATGTTCAGACAGAGTCTACTTCATTTTTTTTGCCTCTGGTCCTGTCAGTGGGCACCACTGAAAAGAGCCAGGCTCTGTCCTTTTGGCACCCTCCCTTCAGACATTTGTACATGTTTATAAGACCCTCCTGGACCTTCTCTTCTCCAGGCTGAGCAGTCCCAGCTCTCAGTCTTTCCTCACAGGAGAGATGTTCCAGTTCATTTCTCATCTTAGTGGATCTTCTTAGAACTCTCCCCAGTATGTCCATGTCTCCCTTGTACTGGGGAGCCTGGAACTGGATACAGTACTCCAGATCTGGCACAGTACTCTAGCCTCACCAGTGCTGAGTAGTGAAGAAGGACCTCTACTCAACACTTGTGGCAATTCTGCTGCAGCCCAGGATACCACTGACCTTCTTTGCTACAAGGGCACACTGCTGGCTCACGTTGAACTTGTCCACCAGCACCCAGAGGTCCTTATCTGCCAAGGTACATTCCAGCTGAGTGACCCCCAGCACATAATGGTCCATAGGGTTGTTCTTCCCCAGGTATAGGACTTTGCATTTCATGTTGAACTTTGTGAGGTTAAGGATTCCGTGAATAACCTACATAGTTTTCATACAGCTGAGCCTGGAAATTATTTTCAGCTTCAAGTATGTTCTATTTGGCTTCATTTTAGTATGTCTAAATGTTAAACCAGTTGAAATTTTTCAGTTTATGTGCAGGGGTGAAGGGGAAGGCACTAACTTTCCCTTTGGTAACCAGTGCTGTTATGAAAGTTTTTAGCAAGTCATTGTATTCTCTGTTTTGTTCCTCATGTTGTAGAAAAATAAATCCCATAGGATCTGGCCATATATGTTTGCTTTTAACCTGATGCAGCCTAATGTTTTTCAAGCAGAGCAGACATACTATTGTGACTGTGTTACCATCAGGTTTCAGCATTTTTCTCAAAGTGCAGGTAGCTGCTGATGAATTTACCTATCACACTTATTCACACAGAAGTAAACAAAAAATAGTCCTTCTCATCTTTGAGTGTTTTCTATGTTGCCTTTATTTTGTACCATGGCTACTGGTGTTTCGTAAATCTTTGAATTTTCTAAAAGCGCTATCAGCAAATTTAATTCTCTTCCTCTGTTATTGCTCCTGGAAAAGGAAGAAGGAAAGTCTGTTTTATAAACTGAATTTATTTAAAGACTTCTAGATATCCTAGTAAAATTTGCTATGTGTTCCCAAATGAGTACACAGAGCTCTACACTGTGATGTTAAAGGAGTAGATATGCCAAACAAAGAAAAAAGATAAAGTTGGATAAATTTTATTAATACTCCTCTAGATTTGTTTTACCTTTCAGTCCAGCGTTGGAATTTATCCTGTTGTCATCATTCACAAGATGATGGCAAGAACCTTGCAAATAGCTTTTGGTCTGAAGATCTTCTTAAAGCTCGGGCTGAAGAGAACCAGGTGGAACTGCTGAGGCTGTAGGTGAAAATGTGGCACTTTCTAAAAAAGACTAATGCTTTTTAAAAATCCAGAAGATAGAATACTTCATTAAAAACACATCGAACATATAGATACTATATTGCAAAAATTTGTTAATGTGTTTTAGCAGGTTCTATTGCCCGTAAGACTGTTCCTCACAATTCTGAAGCACATTACTGTCCATGGCACTTTTAGGAGTCAAACATACTATCTACTTTAATCAGGATAATAATTTAGAGTGTCAGAAGGGTAGTGTACCTTTTCAGTGTTTCCATTTGGTATTATTTTACTCCTTTAATAGTACTTTATAGTTCCCAACCTTACCTCAATTAGCAGTAGTGACAGATGCTAGTTCAGCATTTTACCTCTAGCCAGTAGGGCTTTCTTTAGAATAAATGTCAGTCATTTTATGTTGCTAATTTGAGGTGATATACCTACATGTAAAATTACATTTTAACTCTCTTGTTATACTTGCAGTGAGAGATGGCAGCATAAAGAAGTATAAGTGAATATGCCTGAGAGATAGTTCAGAACTAGAAGGTTCATTATGGAACTTTTATAGCTCATTTTGAGGTGTACTGCAGATTTTGTTAACTCTTTCTTCCACTATGCATGTATTTCTTCTGACACGTCTTCCCTCTTTCCTCATGAGATTTTTTTTTTGTTTGTTTTAAAAACTGCTTATTTCATTAGAGGATTCGGGGAAAACTGTGGATGGAATTTTGATTTTTAAAGATTAGTAAATGCTGTTACCGACAGCTTTTTAATAACAAACATTGTTTGCTTAGTGAGAAGAAAACGTTTGTTAGTACACTAAAAATTTCTCTCGGAAAAATGTCAATATAAGTGGTAAGTAAAATAAGAAAATAAGATATTTCTTAAAATCAGGCTGTTCCTGAGAAAGACCTTAAAGAAGCTTGTCCCAGTTAATAGGAAGCAAGCAGAAGGAAAGTATTTCTGAGAAGTATGCTGCTGATCAAGCACAATACTAATGATTAGTATCAGCAGACGCCATCCAGAAAAGTCTGTGCTTGGGCATTGTTCTCTAATTTGCTGTGCAGAATAGAGGAGAAATTGTATGAGAAGGCAGAGTTGCAGCATAAGATTGCAAGAAATTTCAGTATTAACCATTCCATAAGTTACTTGAAATGAATTTTTAAAGATGGTGGGGTTTTGCCTGTGTAGTTAGGTATTTCAGTCCATCTTGAAAGAGGTCTTTTTTTAGTACTCTAGATTGTGCTGCAGATTCTCTCAGTTACTAAGTTACATTTTTGTCTATTTAGTAAAGAAAAATACCACATGTGGGCATGTTAGTAATTTCATCTGGCCATGCATACTGACTGGAAAATAAGCCAAGTAAATGCCAAGTAAGAGGGAGTATATGCTTTCTACTGAAGCACAAAATCCAGTATACTGATTTAAGAATTTGCTTTCTCTTTTTCAGTATATTCTTATACCTAAGTAGACATTTTCAAGACATAGAATAGATCTTTATTTTATATACTACAGAACTGCTTAATGTTCTGTTAGAATCATCTGTTTCCTGTTTTTGTAACACACATTTAAAATTGTTCCTAAATGTTGTTACTTAAAAGGAGTTAATTGATGTCATTGCATACTTGTGAGGTTTTCTGTCATCTTTGCTTTACTGTGTGGATATGCATTTGATTATTGTGAAGCAATTTCAGCGTTTGAATTTCTAAAATTGTCTAATCTTCAGTCATTCTGTACATGAGAAATCTTCTATAAATGTACATAATGACTGTAATTTTAGTTCAGTTGTAGCTGCAGAAATAAAGCTGGCCTAATTTTGAGTAGAACAAGAGTGTCATGTTCATAAAAGTTTGATTAAAAATAGCAATGGCATTTTTCAAAGAAATTGAGAAACATTATTAAAGCCCCTTTAACATTATGATAAATTTCTTAATAGTTATTCATTCAACTCTACTGATCTGAACATTTTTATATTATTAACGTGTGTGCATCTTGCCCCATCCCTCCGGTTAATTTGATTTTTAACCGTGGGGCAGGGGGAGAGGCATAAACCAGGTAATTTCACATAAAAAGTAGAAAAATTTTCCATCCATATCACTTTTTAGTCCGCTAAAGGTGAAATGTGCCACCACTTTTGGCTGGAATGAGTGGTGCTACTAGTAGTCATCTAAATTAGGATGGAATGACATATGTAATTTTCAGTATAAGGTCAGGATTTCTTTCAAACAGTTAGAGAGAATTTATTTTTTTTTTCCTTCCAAGCTACCTACACAGATTTCTTCTTTTCTCTGCTTCAAACTTTTGGCCTTGCCCTCAAGTATATGGGTGGTATGTATTTTAGAATTGATATATTAGTGTTGAATTTTTATTGTCACCATTTCTGTTCATGCGCCTTTCAAATCCTTCATTTGTTTGTTTCTGAACTTTGGACATATCGTAAAAATGTCACCATTGTGGCTGAACATTAAGCACCTTCCCTTTTTGCTCTGGGCCATTGAAATAAATTTGGACCAGGTGCTCCTCTCATAACAGAAGTCCTTGATGTACCCTGATAGCGATGGGAGAGCGGAAGCTGTCAGCCTTCAGCTGGCTTGAAGAATGCAATTAGAGCAGTTTTAATACTGTTGAGGGACCCCATCCAATCAAAGCTGTTTGAGTTAAGCCAAGTCTAGGATCCTAAACATGTACTTTAGGCACGTCAACTTTGTCTTTTTAGTCAGAGCAGATCTGTCATTCCCACACATTATGTGAGGGTGGATTTTTTTTTTGCTGGGCTGTTGGGGTTTTTTTTTTGTAATAGGAGAGATACTCCTACCAGCTCACTGTTACTTTATCTGTTAGTTTTGTCTTTATGGCATTGTTAATACCAGTGTTTCAAAGCATTTATTGTCAAATTAAGGCTTAAAATGCATTTTTAAATGTAAAAAGTGCCCATGCCTTTACATAAACCTGAGAATAGGTAAATTCATAAGTGGTTCATCACTAGGTTTTCCAGATTTGGCTGGTGAGAGAAAGAAGAACATCACTACAGATCAGGACACATGAAGTATGTAGAAAAAAACCTAGAAAACAGGCAGGGATACAATAAGGTACCATTTTTCCTGAAGTCTTATCTAAAGTTAACTCAATACTGTGTGTTATTCATTGATACCAAAAGCAAAGGGCCGGAAAACTTGAAGGCTCATCTTTTTTTTTTCTTCCACTTTGTTTAATTAGGATTTTCAAGTTTGCTTGTTGCTTCCTCCATTGCTCAGTGTTAGGGTTGACTTCACTGGAATTAATGCTTTCCTGAGGGATACTCCTCAGCTGGATGTTTAATTTATTTCCCTACTTTTCCTTTGGTAGTAAAGTTGTGGCTCACTTGTTTTGAGCCTCACTAGGTTGCAAAGTAGATAACAAAAGTAGATAGTGAAAAGTTTTTGGTAAACCCTATATATTAGGGAATTTTTTTTCCCATCAATTGGGTTTGAGGGTGGACAGGATGGTCTTTTGCATAGTCTGACTTTCAAGGTCTATCTAAAAGAACAAAAAAAGTAAGTTATCTTCTCTGGTGCCTCCCCAGTTTTCAGATGAAAATGAGAAAGGGAACAGAAAGTGAACTACAAAGTAGTTTGTGTGGAATTTGATAGAACAAATTGTGGTTTGCTATTTCTTTGGTTAAATCCATAGGATTAGTGGCTTCAAAATATATGATTGTCTCATTATGAGTTATGATTGCTTAGTATAAAAATTCTTTGATTGTGTTCAGAACTTAGTGCATAAAGACATTTCCAAGGCTTGATTCTTTGTCATGATGAGCTGGAAAGGGAAGTACATTGTGATTTCTAAGTAATTGTCACCCATTTCAGGAATTTTTATATATATATATATATATATATATATATACACATATAAATATATATATTTATATCATGTTATATATATTATTATATATAATTATATATATTAAAAAAACAGCTGAACTTACTGCCTAACTCTGAAAATGCTGAGTTACATACTGTGACCTGTTGCCTTATTTTGTCATCTGTTGCGATGGAGTGGTGAGGAGTGCTCTAAGCACAGAGAGGTATTCCAGAGGAATTAATGGTGTATTAAATATCAAAGAATGGGCTTCCCAAGCAGTTTTCCTCTCCGTACTAATCCTCTAGTGTTCATTCATATTCTCATCTCAGTCAAAATTTCTTCTGCCAACAAAGATGAGTTTGTGGGAGGCTTTTGAGCCTCACTGGAGTTCATGAAGCGTGGCCTGTCCTTTGCAAGAACTGTGTGTCAGGCTGTCTTGAAACCAGTACTGTGGCCTAGCTTGGGAAAGACTACAAGTGAAGTTAATAGCCCATTTTTAATTATCCTGGGTAAGGTGTTCTTTGGCACGGTGCCTAAGAGGGGGCTGTAGTAGCTAGAAAATTGTTGAAGCCAGCACACTGCCCACAGGCACAGTGCCTAGATCGAAAAAGTGCTATCAATCTCACATTAAAAAAAGGGGGAAAAAAGTATGCAGTAAAAGTTAATTAAATCTCTTTAAAGCAGCTATTTTTTTAAGGTGTAGGAGTCAGATTTTTTTTTTAAGACTAATATAATTTAAACAAATATTAAAGTAAGGACTTGGATGAATTTTAGACAAGGGTAATATTAAATCTGTTTCATTTCTGTGGAAGAAAAAAATACTTGCTGCATGTGACTTGACTTACTTCACTCCATTAATTACTGAGTATTTTAATATGCAAGAGCTAAGTCCCATCTGAAATTACAGTTATTTGCTTTCCTGATGCATTGGGAATGGTGAAGGTAATGATTCCACTGCAAATTTAAAGCAGGTTATGCTCATAAATTATTTTCCTTCTTTGTTGTGGATCTGTCCTTACAAGCTGTGTGCCATTTGAGCATATTTTTGTCATCACTTGCAAACGCTTTAATCAGCCCTAAGTCCTGTTACTTTGGATTAGAATATTTGGCAGTGCAGGAGGGCACAAAAAATGGAGAAGAATTGCAGGGAAAAATATTTGGAAGTAGGAGAGTAACAGAAGAGGCTTTGACATGTCAAATTATCAATTCTTCCCCACTCCAAAGCAAATACAGTGTAGGAGCTCTGCAGAGAAATATATATTCAAATTTTGCTGTCATAACTCACTCTCAGCAGGAGCTGTGTAGCAGAGAGGTGGCTACCAAACTGTTTCTTGTCTGATGGAGAGATGGGACGTTTTCCGGAGTGACAGAAAATAGGAGGGTGTTGGACATGGCAGCTCTCTGTGCCTTTTAGCAAGTTAAACTGGGAAAACAGAAAGTCCCTTCCTTGCTGAATGTGATATATGGCTTAGGGTAGTTGTTTGCCTAATATCAGTCAGGAGATGATGAGTGCTGGTACAGGGCTTTACTCTCATGCTAGGGATGGCTCCTATCTGACATGCATGCCCGCATGTGAAATGGTTGGCTGTCCTCTCTAATCCCCAAGCTCAACTTGACAGGAGTTAATACAGACTAAGCAGGAGCTATATTTAATGGAGGATATGGAGAATAGCTTTATGTTGCATTTAACATTGCCTTATCTACAGGAGCAGAAAATTTGACGGTGCCTTATGCTTTGTGCACAACAGTGGTTGGTAATTCTGTGCTCCTGATGTTGTATAGCTTGAGTTAAACATCTACAGAAGTACAAGCACTAGTGATTTAGGTTTTGCAGGGCAAAGCCCTTCTTCTTAGTGCCACTGTGAGCTATATCTCTGAAACTAATATCTAATGTATTGACCTTCCTCTACACACATATCTACAAAATGTTTGAACTGTAAGTTCAGTTTTATGATACCTCTACAAGAGCTGTAAGTTACTGAAACACTAAAGATAAAATACTCAGACTGTATTTTCTAAGGTTCCAAATTTTCATTATGCCCTTCTTTCAACTCCCTGTTCCACAGGGATGCCTGTGTCCTCATGTCTAAAATGCCCTCTGAGATCCTGTAATTCTCTTATGGTATCCTGAAAACATGGGGCTTAGGAAGGTCATTTGCCTTTAAATGAATGTTCATGCATGTGTAGATTTGTGCAAATACATCTATATATCTTGTCTGTTCATGTGTACATGTATAAAGCACACAAATGTACTGTATGTGTGCATATATATATATGTATCTACAAACAGAGAATTTGTTACCTAGTGAAGAGATAGTATGATATTCTGTGTTTTATGTATGCCTGTGTATACGGAGCAGTGAGATAGAGAATATAGGATAAGAGAATACGATCATCTAGAAGCCTTTCTACTTGCTGGTTAGATACTGCAAGAGTAATTTATCAGCTATCAAAATAAAGTTGTATAGCTCAGAAGACCAGGCACGTATTCTCACTAGTAGTAAACCAGTAAGAGAATTAAATTAGGTAATAATTAATAGATAATAAAACTAAGATCAGTACAAGTCTAAGAAAGAAAACAAAATCCTAAATCCTGCAGCAGTAACTTGTAGCAGACTTAAAACAGAAAGTTGTGGTTCTTACTCTGTCAATTAAAATAGTAGAGGGCGTCCCATGAGAAAATACTGCCTTAGTGTTACTCTTAGTGAAAAAAAAAAAAAAATGTGGTCATTGTGTTTCATAACCTACAGAATGAGGGTTTGGGGTTTTTTTGCTTTTTTGATTTTTTTTTTCTTTTACACGGTCTGCTCTATGGTGAGTAGCTTCAGTTTTAATTTAAGGAAAGATATTAAAGAAGTCTTTTAAATTCTGGGTTGATGGTGACATTCTTGCATGCAACATTTACATGGTCACCAGCCTCAAGTGTAGCGTATGCACATGTATTTATGTAGACACAGTCCCTCAGTCATATTGACTCTTGAAGACCAATGTGGACTTCAAAACAAAGGGGAGCGTCTATGTTTTTGTGCATGTAGCTGACCATAAGTACTAATTTTATGGTAGGAAGAGTTTCTGTTGCA
The DNA here is from genome assembly GCA_035041135.1 of Platyrinchus mystaceus. NCBI lineage: Eukaryota > Metazoa > Chordata > Aves > Passeriformes > Tyrannidae > Platyrinchus > Platyrinchus mystaceus. The sequence goes on along the minus strand of JAWWLV010000088.1, from coordinate 33,897,828 downwards.
ACATGTATAGGTGGTTCAGTGTGGCTTATCAGTTAGAGAGTTTCAATGTTTATCTTCTTCCCTCTCTGAACAGAATAAGAGAACGCTTGTGTTCCACATATCTTCCACAATGATTCCACATATCTTGCATTAGTATGTGGAATTGTGCCCCAGTGGGTGAGAGCTGACCTTTTTAGCTGGAAAGTGCTCCTTTGAACTAAAAGAGAAGCAAGCTGACTATGGGACAGGCAGAGAAGCTTGTGAGTTACAGGAGATAGGAAGCAGGAAAGGTAGTAGTAGATATCTGAATGGGAAAGACATGCTGATACTTGCAAGACCCATATTCAAGTCAAAGACATGATGGTTATTTTATGTGTAAAATGCCAGGGATCAAAACCAAGGTAACAGTGAGCAGGATCAGTTAATAAACCAATTAAAATAATAAAGCATATATTTGGATAAGCTTAGGTGTATAATGTTTTCCTTTTTACCCAGCATCTCCAATAGGTAGGGAAGCTGTTAGTAAGAACATAGGATAATATATTTTTATTTGCTGTCTTGTCACATTCTATGTTGGAGGAAGATTAAGACTATCATTAATTGGGCAGAATCAGATGGAATTGGAGTAAGTTTAGAGGATGCCTCAGTAGAAAAAAGTGTTTGATAGCTGAGATGGGTCAAAGACTTGCTGGAAAATGTTTTTTTTCTCTTGGCAGCTCTTTTTAGCATTTTAAGAGGAAATCAAGTAATGATATCAAATAATAGTGTTTCTGCAGG